>OY728158.1:1456919264-1457544264 GCA_963277665.1 Viscum album | reverse complement strand
ATGTTTCTGTGGATGGTGAATTTCTGCCTCACGAAAGGATGATTGTTCAATATTCTTTTAACACCTTGAAAGGTGGCCATTAAGATGTAACTATATTTATAAATGATATATAATTTGTTTATGTTTTCCTTAAGCTTATGTATCTTTAATTTATGGCATACCTTTATGGTTTCCATTATGTGTAAATGCGATATCTTTATTTTAGGAAGTGCGGACTACCTCCCCCTCAAAGTGATTTGATTCGTTAATGCCATATGTGGGAAATATAAAGGATGGAATTAAAGTTATTACATATGATATCCTACTGGAATTATAATATACCTTTATATCATTATTATTTCATTATATTGAATACAATAAAAAAGAAATGAATGTAGCGTTCATACGTACGTACGGTTTACCGTCTCCATGAACGGTACATTTCATTTTTTTATCTCCAAATGGTATGTACTATTATAAGTACATAAATATAATGGATATATATTTAATATATTACATATAAATGATGGATATAATTCTAGAATTATAATATATATATATCTCTCATTTTTTTAATTCCATTAATATGACAAAAAATGAAAGTAGCGTTCATGCGTACGTACGGCCTACCGTCTCCATGAACGGTGATTTTAATTACAAATTCTATGGAATAGTATAAAATGAATATATAATGGATATATATGATATTTAAAACATCAATAATATTCTGGATATGATGTACCTATAACTACATGGAAAATTCTTTTCCAACAAGTTTAATTTTTACTCATGTACCGAATATCGACAAAAACGTTTGATATGAACTCACTTTATTAACCAATTATTATAAAATTATAATATGTGAAATGAACTGAATAATAATATTTAAAGGAGGTACTTAAGAAATTATAAATTTACCAAATTTTATTATTCAGGAGATTAAAGAATGATCGAGTCATGTCGGACACGAGGTAAGGGATCCGACCTCTCTCTTTCTTTCAAAATTCCCTCTTTTATGTCATATCATTTATGCTCCATGTTCTTATGTTGGAGGATGTTATTCTAAATTAACCATACTATAATTTTTATTTTAATATTTTGAGATACCCCCTCTTACTCTCATCAATTCATTTTTATAATTTTTAAGTGGCGCCGTTAAGCTGCCGAATTTTCATAAGAGATCCTACCTCTCTCTTCCATTTAAGTACTCTCTTTTATGTAATTTCTTTTAAGCTCATATTTCTTATGTTTGGGGATGTTATTTAATATTCCTAATTATTTAATTTTTATGTTCATATTATAATAAAACCTATTTGATCTCATAAATCCATTTTTGAATGTTTTAATTGTCACCGTTAGGCTGCCAAAATTTTGTAAGGGGCTTTTTATCTCACTTAGTGTTTTCATGAGATTCATTCTACATTTGCCAATATTTCCTTTTGAGTCGTGTATGTACTGTCCATTATTCTACTCTTTGTGTAACATAATTTCGTTTATGAGTATTTACATCAATGATGTATAGTCCTTCTTTCATGGGGTGTACGTTTTAAAAGTTACCCAAATCGGTAAGGGGACCTTTCACCATCCTCTTCTTAAAAGAATTATTTTGTTATGTCTTTTAATTTTCATCTTATTATGTGAGGATATGTTATTATATTACCTTATTGCCATAAATTTTATGTCCAATTGATGAGATACCCTTTATCTCCCTCATCAACTCTTTTTCTAAAATTTTATGTGACGCCGTTAGGCTGTCAAGGGAACTTCTTAACCAAATTTCGATTTCTTTGGGTTCAACATGTAGTTATTGAATATCTCATCCTTTGAATATGTGTGAATTACCTTTGATTATTTTACACTTAATATCCACGTATATTGGGTGTATTTTGTATTTTTGACACATAATTATGAGATTGATTTATCCTTAATTTAAGGATACCTTCTTTATAATGGATTTCATCTCATTTTAAATTTCTATTGAGACTTCATTGTTGTTATGCCCCAGTTCACTCTTATATGGTGTATATACTGTACTTTGGAATATTATATCATGAATCCATTTATTCTCATGATATTATAAAGTTTTTATTAAATTTTATACCTCAATTATTGTATTCAAGTGTCTCTCATTTTGTTAAAAACCCTTTAACTAAAATATCGTTTTAAATGTTTGAATGATTTATTATTATAAATATTTATCATTAATATCCATGTTTTCAAAATGGATTTAAGGATTTATTTATATGGATATAAATGTTTTAAAATGTTATAAGATTTAATGTGGTATGGGACACTTTGATTTAAAAACCTCTTTATTAAATGTTTTAAATGGTTTTGAACATGATTTTTAGAATGGATTCATTTTTTCAATATATTAAAATGTTATATTGTTATTGCAATGTGGGATAGTTATCTTTCCTTTATGCTTTAGTTATTTTCTAGGATTATGTTATGGTTCTTGGGCATTTTTATGAAGATGTGTGGTTCCGTGCTAAACTAAGGGTGGGTGAGCCCGATATAGCTCTCCAATGCATTGGGTAACGCGAAGGAGTTAAACGTTAAGGTTTATCCGAAGAGATTTAGGGAATATACTATGATGGGTATTCTAAAAATAACCAAGAGGGTTACTGCCTTTGTAAAAACGTTATGAATGCCTCATGTGACCTTTATGTCTTATGATTTCTATGATTTATTCATCATTTGATGAGGTATGTTAAAGTGCCTTTGTTTTATGGGTAAAGTATGATTTCATTCTTATGTATATATGAACTCATGTTTCCTTTCCATATTTTTATAACCCTTACTGATCTTTTTATGATCATCCCATGTTTTTGAAATTATTTTCACAGGTCAAGGGAAAGGTACATGATGTGATGATAGTGTGAAGGAATTGTCAAGAAAGAATCCATGTTTTATTTTAAATATGTTTCCATTGATGGGAAAACTAAATACTATCTTTTATGTAACCACATTGTAATAATGTGGAATGTAATGAAAGTTTTATGATCTAATTCTCTAAAACTCTAAACCTGAAAAGATCCTCAATGTGTAATCTTGTAATAACTGAAGATTAAGTATGGTTTAAGGCTGGGGCCTTATAATCATAATAATAATTTGATGAAGTATTAGATAAAGTAATGGAATGGGAAATGTATAAAAATGAGACATCATGTCTTGGTGGTAAACTACATCAAATAGTTGCGAACAAAGATAACACCATGTTAACACATATTTCACTTTTTTTATGAGATACATCACATTATGCAATTCATTGACGATATATATAATTATAGGGTCAACCATCATATCATAAAATTTATATTGTAATATATAATTCATGGTGCACCTATCACATCATAAAATTTACATTAAAATGCATAGAACATAGAATGTATATCAAACTTAGACATATAATTACCCATGGAAAGTAATGTGATTAATTTCATAAAAAATAAGTTCACAAGTGAATATTGGGAAAGAAAAATGGGATAAAATTTATGGTATAAGAATCATCAATCATGAGTGAAAATCAACAATATCAAGATAAGGAAAACGTGTTTTTTTCGAAAGATGAGTTATTTTGTAAAAATCATTGAATTTTTCCTAAAACCATATAAGTAACATTTATATTATATAAATAATAACATAAAGATTACAAAATGATATATAAGGATCATTAAATTAATATCCATAATGTATATGTGTTGGAAGTGGGAAAATCCAAAGAACAAGAGTTGGGTTGGAGAATTCCCATTACCATATGTCTAAAAGATCTATTCACATTAATATCCCATATAATCACATTATATTAATTAATTAAAAAATAAATAACATTTTATAAATATTTTTTATTATATATGGGTTAATTTTGTTCTTTTATTGTATTTTTTACGAGTTACATAGTTTAATTTAATCATTCGAGGGTGTTCATTTCCATAGTTTTCATGATCAGTTCACCTATATACATGAATGAAAGTTCATGTAAAATGTAGATAAATATCTTGGAAAGTTACTATACGTTACTAATGATCTTATAGAAGTTTAAATGATCTTAAAAGGAATTTGATTATATGGTATGAGGATGAGTCCTTACATAAAAGTTAATAATGATCGTTTTAGATTAATTTTTGTTTTTGAAATCACAATGAACTTGTTTCGTTTTATCATTTAGTATTACATATATATGTTAGTTATATAAAATAAATAAATTTGTAAAATAATTTTAACAACATTTTTAAACCATTGTAATGGTTTTATTAACATCAATGAAGGTCTTAAAAGAAAAATTAAAGGGTATCTCCCATGATGTTAGTTAGTAGACACAACAAGAGCGAGGATTTCATTATTAGAAAGAGGGGGGGAGAGAGAGAAAGAGAAGTTTAACGATGGAACATAAATTAACAAGATTTTATTCCAGTATATGTATGGTACTTGATCTTTCATTTTTTTGGATGAGTGTAGGTGAAGAGGGTTTAAAAAGAAAAGAACATAAAAAAATTAAATGAAAAGAAAAAGGAGTTAAGATAAGGAATTTTTCCTCCTTGAGAACCTCCATAGGGAAATGGTTTTGGTATTTCAATAATAAAAGGAGCTCATGGAAGTGGGGAATGGGATTGGGAAGAGTGTTGGAAAGAACCTGGATAACGAAAAAAGCTTTAGAGGAGTAAGTAAAAGTGGTGGTGATGAGTGTTATTTATAGTGTAGGAGAGGGGTGCTTTCTCATTGTTATAATCATTTGTTTATTATTTTAGTTCAATAACATTTACAGTTTGAGAATTATCAAAAAATATATTTATGCGATGTTGGAGAGTTTTATATTTTTGGATTACATCCGCCTTTCATCATATATTACTCTACAAATTATGAATTTATCATTTATTGTAAATTATCGTATTTTACTATTCATGAAAAATTCATGTGTTTTTTTAAAATCCAAAAAAATTGACCCTGGATATATTTTATAATTTTAAAATTAATGAATTAACGTAATTTTATGAAAATAAGTTTCTAAATATGAGTACTTCAATTTTTAAAATATATCATCATTTATGTAGAAAATACATATTTTTAAATTATAACTAATTTTACTACACTTTGAATATTATTTAAGGTCTCAAAAAATTAACATAAAATCATAAGACATACCAAGATTATGTTCTGAATACATTTTATGAAAATAAATTTTCTTTTGAATTATTAAAATAATCACAAAATTATAATCAAATATTTGTGACTTACAAAAATTCCAACACATAATTAACAAATTTTAAAACATTTATTTACATAAAATATGGTATAATTATACTATACACACATTTATAAGATGAAAAAATTTTATTTATACTATAATGGGTGAGGTTACTATTCATTTGGCCAGTTTACTATTCGTAAAGGGCATATTACTATTCCAGTGGTCATGTTTTTATTTTGTTGGTATATGTTGTTTAACATCTATAAATACTTCTTATGTCATTAATTATTCATTTATAGAGTTTTTATTATGTCCTATTTGGGATTTTATTTGATTAATAATATATGAAAATATTATAAGAAGGGTGAAATTACATTGATAAATGTTTGGTTCATTACATTCTCCCCTCTTTTGAAATTCCAACTCAATATTTAGTTTTATATTAATAGGCGAGGGTAATTCTCCTTCATTACCTCCTTTGTTTCCCAAGTTGCTTATTCATACATGTGGTTCCTCAAAAAAACATTTAAAAGGTGGGTTGTCTTGTTGCATAGGACATTATCTCTCCAGTCTAGTATCCTTAATGAATCATTATCATAACAGAGATTATCTTCTAGATGTACGACCTTTGAGTTAAGTACATGTGAGGGGTCTGCTGTGTACTTCCTTAAGAGTGATAAATGGAAAACATCATGAACCTTACCATATTCAGTAGAAGTGAATGAAAGTATTATGTGGCTCTTATGAGATCAAAAATCTCAAAGGGACCAATATACATTGGGCTTATATTCCCTTTCTTTCCAAACCTCACGAATTGCATCTATGGTGATATTAGAAGGAATACTTTCTCTCCAACATCAAACACAAAGTCCCTTCAACAGTTGTAAGAAAATTTATTTTTAAAATATTAGCAGCTTTGATATATTTTTGGATGGATTGAAACATTTATATCCTCTCTAGAACATGATCAAGTCAAATTAGCTTTCATTAACCTACTTCAACCCAATCAGTTGGAAATCCACATCACATCCCACATAGAGCATCATATGGATCCATATGAATACTCGAGTGGAAACTATTGTTGTATGAGAACTCAAACAATGGTAGATGATGATTCCATCCACATTTGAATTCTAATGAGATTTATATTATCATATCTTCAGGTATCAAAATATACCATTCAGATTGGCCATCAGTTTGGGTGTGATAGGTCATGCTGAAATTTAATTCAGTACTGAAAGCATGTTGAAGACTCATCCATAATTGAGATGGGAACCACAGATCATGATCAGATACAATCAATATTGGTAACCCATGAAGTCTCACCAATTCCTTGACATATATCATTGCACATTATTCATGTGATAGATCTACCTGAATAAATATAAAGTGGAAAGTCTTGCTAAGTCGGTCCCCCAAAACCCACATCACATTAATTTCTTTAGATGTCTTTGAGGGACTCATGAAAAAGTTTATAGTTACATTATACCATTTCCACATGGTTGTAGGAAATTATTACATCATCCATTTGGACTTATATATCTCAGTATTAACTTTATAACATATCAATAACCTTAAGATATAGTCAGAAATATCATTCTTCATTTCGTCCCACTAGAAGTCTTCATGGAGATTATGGTATATCTTGGTACTCCAAGGATGGATAAATAAATTTGATATAGGTTCATCATTAAATATATCATTATTTAACCTAGGTTATGAAGGCACATTCAACCACATTACAAAAACTTAAAACCATTATCATCATCATGAAGCTCTTTCAGTTTCCCTTCCCTTACTGCCTTCATTTTCTTTCGTAACTATGGATCATAAATTTGTGCCTCCTTAATATTCTCTTAGATACATGTGTTGTGGAATCATTTTTCAAGGTATGATGTTTTTCCCACCGTTATGATTCTAAAATCCATCCTTTTCATGAATAAAAAGATATGGTAATTATCAATCCAAAACATGTATAGATTAGAAGGTTCTTTTTATCTGATAGCATCAACTACCATGTTCTGCTCTCCAGGATGATAGTGAATAGAGAAATTGGTGTCTTTGATTAGCTATAACCATATAATTTGACACATTTTAAGATTTTTTTGCAGTAATATATACTTTATGCTCTTATGATCAGAATATATGTCACACTTCTCACCAAAGTGGTAGTACCACCAGATTTTGAAGGAAACAATCGTAGATGTTCACTCCAGATCATGCATCATGTAGTTCTTCCTATTGATTTTCAACTACTAAGAGGTGTTGGATATCACATTATAATTTTTCCTGAGAATAGAACATAATAATTTATTTGAAGAATAACTATATATCATAAAACATTCACCATTATTTTGTAATGTGAGTATAGTTTTATTGATTATCCTATTCTTTATATCGTTGAATCTTTCCTCACATTCTTCTGTATATTCCAACTTTACCCCTTTCCGAGTTAACTTAGTTAGTGGTCTTAAAAATGGGGAGACATTTCTCACAAAACATATGTTATACCTAGATAATCAATGAAAATGACATATTTCCATAAGACTATAGGGTTTTCGGAAATGAACAATTGCTTTTGTTTTTTAAGGGTCTACATAAATTACCTCACTTGGGAAAACTTGTATCAATAATTTTCCATGATTCATCCAAAAGTACCACATTATAAACATGGTGTACAAATTATCTTATATAATTTCACCACTATAAGACTTAGATGATCTCTATGCTACACATTTGTCTTAGATATGATAATATCATTGATAGACACTACTAAAAAATTTCCAATGTAATTCCAAATGCTATATTCATCAAATAGAAGAAGATTTACTGGGAACTAGTAAGTCTGAAGGGAATCATTAGAATCTTATAATTTCCATTACCTTTAATAAAGGTGGTCTTTAAAATCTATTACTTAATCAAATTTAGCTTGTGATATTCAGAATAGAGATACCCCTTTGGTAAGTATATATATCCTCATAGATAATAGAATAATTCATCAATCCTTGGAAGAGGATACTTATTCTTTATAGTGACTTTCTTGATAACTCATACAAAACCGAACTGGTCCATCCATATTTTTTACAAAGTGTACTACCTCACCCAAATGTGATACACTAGGGTGCATGAACCCTTTTTCAAAATTCTCTGTAAGTTTCTTGTTTATGTCTTCCAGTTCGATAGGGGCCATCCTATAGGGATATATTGAGACATGAGTAGCTCCGGTTATGAGATATATTGAGAACACCACCTCATGATCCGGGGGATGTATGGGTAACTATTTAAGAAATACGTCACCATATTTCGTTATAAAGTGTACATCCCTTAGGTTGATACCTTCCTTTGACTCCACTATTTGAGAATGGTTTGATTCTTCACAGGGAATCAACAACCAAAACATTGAAGGATTTTCAAATGGAGATTCATAATCTTCTGGGAAATTTTATAGTAGGATGGGATTTTTAGAATATATAAATATATATCATTTTCTCTATTTATTATATGTTCTTGGAATAATTAGAGATAATCCATTCCCCTTATACTGTTCAATTCCACCAACAAAAGTATCACATGATTTTATGGAAGACAATTACCACATATTCTATTAGGGGAAGAGTCCAACACATAATTTGAAATGAATAAACCACTATATGTTTTTATTGATATACCTTCTTCATGTTTTTTGGTATTTAATTCAATTTTTATGGAAAACATTAATGATATAACAGAATGTGTTGAACAATAATCAAATAATTCTTTTTTCCATTCTTGAGTGTATAAGATGTGTAGTTTGTATCAATTTATTTTCTTCCTCCACATCCATAGTAGTGATGGATAATGAGTCCCATTATAGTTTTTCTTTTGTTGTTTATGATGCTGATTATCCTCGATAACTCAAGGATTAGTACACTATCTTGCATTACACCCTTGATCCCAACAGTTGTAGAATTGGACTTGGGTGGTTCTCCCCTTCGTCCGCCACATAGTCCTGTATCCCCATGTCATTTAGAAATACATGAGCTTGATAACCATATCTCTCACACTTGAATAATTTCTTTATACCATTGAGGTGGTTTCCATGATAGTTGTTTCCACATTTTTAATATGTGAGTGGTTTAGTATTACATCCACATATCTCATTAGATACTATAGTTTGATACTCCATAATTATTTTCTTATCACCATATCCATGGGACTTTTCTAAAAAATCTACCTCTACTTTCATATCACATCAAACAACTTCTTCATAACTACAAAAGTCATGAATTACTAGATCCTTTTGAAGGTTTGGTTTTAAAACACTATATAATATATCAATTTTTCAATCATTTTTGATAATAAAACCCTCAGGTTACTTTGAAGGATTGGTGAAATTATCTTTGTAGGTAAAGACCAATTATCCTCCCTATTGATTCAGATATATGAATTATATATCCATCTTTGATCAAGAAGTTTGGGCGAAATAATAAGTATGAAAAAGTATATTAATATCTCAACCCTCCATCTCTTCATGTTTATACATCATCTTGGTGTTCTTAATCAAAACACACTTTTTATCGGCCCCTATATCCAAATGGTAAATGAATATAGTCACATTCTCCATTTCAGAATTGTAAATCATAGAAAATATATTCTTTTTGTGAACCACTATTACTCTACTAGTGGATCAGAAGATCCCACAAACTTAGGTGTTAGTTTCTAGATAAAACACATGATAACCAGTTTTTTCCAATTTGTTTAAGGAAGATATTAAGTGTTATTTAGGTCATTTTTCATAACTTAAGATATCTGGGTAGTCACTGCCATGTGATTTTAAACTCCACACACAAGGAATGGATGATCTTATTTTGGGAAATCACTACACTATCCCTTATATTTGTTGTTGGAATAGTTTCTCCTTGTTCCAAATTTTTTCTAAAATAGAAATGTTTAAAGCAAATCAATAGTCCATAAGTCATGAAAAATTTATTTCTTTTTGAAATTAACTCTAAAGGAATATCTTATCAGATCCCAATGTTTTGAATTTTTAAAAAAATACTATTTGGTTGTTATATATAATTATTCTCATACAAAGGGTTATTTAATCCTAATTTGTCATTTAACGAAGATGCTCTCTGATACCAACTATAACAACCCTACATTTATTACATAACATATTACTTCATTTAAAATAGAAGAGTCATATATTTATCACACAAATAGGATCCAAAGGATTGGTTTCGTTGAAAAATTATTACAAAACATAACATTTAAAAAATAAAAAATAAATATTTATTTAATTCTTTTTTCTTTAGCATCTTATTTTACTTCTTATTCTTGTTAGTACAAGTAATCACTTAAGGATATACATCAACAAGGGGTGAGAAAATATCCTTATATGAGGATAGAGAATGAAATTAATCAATATAACATGAGGTGAGAATAATAATCATCATCATAACACAATAATGGGATCATCATCATAATCATGAGAGAAAGAACTAGATAAAGGCAAGGAATGTAGAAATGCATAAAAATAAAACATCATTACTCAGTGGTATACAACCACACAGTGTTGTGAATAATGCTCCGATCATGTTCACACATATTTTACTTTTTTACATGAGATACGTCACATTAACTAATGAATTATATCTCTATATAATTTTGGGCATACCTATCACATCATACCAATTACATTGCTATATATAATTCTGGGATCATCTGTCACATCATTACATTTACATTAACATACATGTCACATATAACATATATCAACATTGGACATAAAATAACCCAAGGAAAGGAATGTGTTGAATTTTTTAAATCATACGACAATGAATTATCATTAGGAAATCAAAAGGTAAAAAAATAATTGGTATAGGAATCATCAATCTTGAGGGAAAATAAACAATATTAAGGTAAGAAAAAGCTGCCTTTTTTCTGAAATAATAGTTATTTTTGAAAAATCATTACATTTTTTATAAAACCATATTGGTAACATGTATATATTATAAATTATTAGATAATGTTTAAGTAAGAATATTAAAGGAAAATTAATGGAGTTTACATACTAAAAATGGGGTGAAATAAGGAAAACCCAAAGAAAGAGAGTTGGGTTCGGGAATTCCCTTTACATTATGTCTGAATGCCCTCTTTAATTTAATATCCTATGTAGTCACATTTGATTAATATTTTAATAAATAAAGATTATTTGAGACAATAATTTTATTAATTATGGGTTTAGTAAGGTCAATTATTGTATTTCTATTGTGTTATATATCTTAATTTCATCATTTGGGAGTGTTTGTTTCCTTAGTTCTCATAATCAGTTCACTTGTATACATGAAAGGAATTTTATGTAAAATGTGGTCAATTATCCATATATTTTATTATATTTTATTAATGATCTTACAGTTCTTCAAATGATATTATAAATAATTTACTTATTTGGTATGAGTATGAATCATTAGATAAATGTTAGTGATGATAGTTTTGAGTTAATTCTTTCAGTTTGTTGATCACAACAGACACATTGTGTTTTATCATTTAGAATTATGTATATATGTTAGTTAAAAAACATTAATAGGGTTCTAATATAATTTTTTAATTTTTTTTCAATCACTATAATAGTTTTATTTAAATCATTTAAGGATTGAAAGGAAAATTAATGTGCATCACCCACGACATTGGTTAATTGACACATTATGGGTGAATTTTTTTTTAGAATAAAAGAGAGAGAGAGAGTGGGACGGATTTAATGATGTATCTTCTATTAACATTCTATAATTATATTATACGTAAGGTACTTGAGTTTTAATTTCATTTTCATTAGGGTAGGTGAGGATATAAAATAAGGAAATGAACATAAAAGTAAATTATATGAAAAGAAAGAGTATTTTTCTACTTAAATTTATTCTCCTTTTGAATCTCCATAGGGAAACGTTTTTGGTATTTTTATGAGACCAATAGATAATAGAAGATAATGAGGGGATTCATAAGAGTATTGGGAAAAACCTGGACAAGAATAAAATCATGATAAATGTGAGGAAAATAGGTAGTGTGGGATTGTATTTATATTAGAGACGAGAGGTATTTTTTGATTATTATATTCCTGAGATTATTATTTTTGGAAAAGGCAATGAATAGTTTTATAATAATAACTAAATATATTAAAATAATAAAGGATATTTCTATATTTAAGGCTTACATATTCCTTACATAATCTATGACACCATAATTTAGGTATTCATTTTTCTTTGTAAATTATTATATTTTACTATTCAGAAAAAATTAATGTCTTTTAGAAAAATACCAAAAATTCACTATAACCATTATTAGGTGTGTAGAATTCCAAAAAAACCATTTTATGGAAATTATATTCTATATATGACTAATTTAACTTTTAAAAATAAGCATAATTAACTTGAGAAAAATAGATTTTACAATTATAACACATTTTATAAAACATTGAAAAATTACTTATAGTCTCATAAAATTATCTTAAAATAATAATATATAAAAATTTTCATTTATTAATACATTTTAGGAATTTTTTTCTTTAAATTATTAAATTAATCATAAAAGTTTTATTACATATTTATGAATTAAAAAAATTCCCAAACTTAATTAATAATTTTTTAAAACATATATTTACTTATACTACGATATAATTATATCATAATTTCATTTATAAGATACTGGATTTTTATTTGTACATTATTGGGTTATGTTACTATTCATGGGGTCGGTTTACTATTTCATAGGGTTATAATAGTATTCCTATGGTCATGTTACTATTTCATATGTATAGGTTCATTAAGTTATAGAAATAATTTTATTTCATTAATTATATGTTTATAATTTTTTTATAAGTGATTTTATAGGATTTATACTATATGAAATTATTATATGTAGCGATAACTTCTATTGATAAATGTTTGAGTTGTTGCAAAAAAAGACCATTAAAGGGAAAACATTAAAATTATATTCATTTATTCACATATTATATAGAAAGATAATTAAGACACATTCTAAAAAGTAATAAATAAATGTTAAAGCAAATGAAATTAAAAATTATCAGATTTTATATGTAATTTAAATAATATAAATGGTGGAAAAAATAAAAAATGAGGAGAAACCATCATTGTAGAGGATTAAAATGTCAGTCAATAATAATATATTTTTTGAGAATGAATCTTTATCATGGAAAAACATTTGAATTAAAAGTTAATTTTCATCATGATATTATAAGTATGTAACATGAAATAAAACCATATAGTGTAATAATTCTATTTCGGAATAAATAAGTTCAAAAATAAAAATTATCACTCAATAAAGAGAGTTGTGATGACAAAAACCCTTTTAACATTAGTATCATCTAAATAACAAACAATTTACTGATGAAACCTGATTTAATTAATAAAACCATATAAAATAGAGTAATATTGTAAAATATATTAATTTTATAAAATAACACCTTTTTAATGATATACTGGTTTGTAATAAAAAATATGAGTCATGGAATAAAATTTTCCACAAAAAAAAGATTCACCCAAATTCATGACTTCCCGAAGAGGGATTTATTTTCATCTAAAAATATTAATTATAACAATAAAAAAATTAAAAACTACAATCATATCAATAAACATTCATAATAATCATATATATTATATATATATATATATATATATTATTTGTATATTTCCAATTTTTAATATAGTGTGTGGGTATTCATTTTCTTCCTGAATTGGTTTCATAATTACAATATTGTTCCTCAATCGTCAAAAAATGTTATAGAATTGAATATCAATAGGGGTTATAAAAAATATTCATTTTAATAATTTATAATATAAAACAATCATTATTTTTGGGAATTTATTTTGGTCCTTGAAGACTAAATTGATGAGGAACAAGTGTTAGTTATTTTTTATGAGTAAAAAATAATATCATAACCAAAGAGTTCAAAACTAAAGATAACAAGATAGAACCAAAAAATATATTTATTGAAATATTTATCTCTTATATATTCTGTAAATATGTTCTGATTATCATCCATTATGTTATTTTATTTAATTTTACATGTAGGTGGTTGGATAACAAAACTGAAACGTACAATAATTTATATACAATTATGAGGTGAATTGGATATAATATCATTATTCATTAAGAATATTGATACACTTTTATGTTTTATTAATGTTATAATTAATTTCTTAACATCATTACCAGATAATATAATTGATAAATTTTTTTTTATATCATTCATAAAATATTTCCCCTATTATTACTTTCATTTTAGATAATAGAATTTACAATGCCCATTTTTTATCATAATATTAATAATTTTACAAAATTGTTATACTAGAAACAAATATATATTTAATAATCATAATATTTATTAATGAAACCAATAATCACCACAATCTATGAATGTTGGTGATTATAATCATTATAACATTTTCTATATAGGCAGTACTATACACCTATTTGTGGATGGGGATTTCATTTTCCATAGAATGAGAAAAATGAATAATATGGATTATAATTTATATTTATAAAAATGATATAAATAATAAATTTATTAATTTCACTATTAAGAAAACTCATATTATTTGGTGAAGTAAAATGAACCTTGTTTATTTTTTTAGAATGTACTCTCATATATAGGAAGAATGAAATTTTAATTTTTCTTATCGATAATACAAGAACAAGATAAATGATTATTCACATATAATAATATCAATTAAAATAAATAATAATAATTTCATTATATATGAACCAATGTATTAATTTTGTTAAAACAATA
The DNA here is from genome assembly GCA_963277665.1 of Viscum album. Lineage (NCBI taxonomy): Eukaryota > Viridiplantae > Streptophyta > Magnoliopsida > Santalales > Viscaceae > Viscum > Viscum album. Next base: position 1,457,529,307 of record OY728158.1, on the reverse strand, counting down.
ATGGTAATAAAATATTTAGTGAATAATTAGTACTCATGTTGAGTACATGAGTTTTCCTTTAGAGGACACCTTGCTAATAGAAGGATTATTATACCATATTATAGCCATGATAAATAAATATATTTTAAAAAATATATACTCGTATGAATAAGTGAATAGTTTTAAGAGGTAAAAATAAATTTATAGTGTCCTTGAATCATTTTTTAGAAGCCCCATTTATATTTGGTAAGCATAACATATTTCTTATTATTCCATCATACTATAATGAGTGATTTTTTTGAAAATTCAAAAATATGAATGAATGATCGCCAATGGATTAGAGATAATTTATTCTCAGAAAATATCATTATAATATTATAGAAAAATTTATTAAATAGGTTAATATTTTCACCCTGTTCGTTAACTCTTTATACCATCACAGATTTTGCAGTGATAACCAATATTTATATTGACAATTCATTTTTATACATAAAAATAAAACGGAAATTATTAAAATATATGTATATTATAATTAAAAATATGAAATATTTTTTGGTATATTCCATTTCAAAAATAGAAATGAATTAATTTTAAAATAATAAATTTATCACATATGAAAAAGTGTTTTCAAATATAGTATAACATTACTAATAAAATACCAAACATAGTTTTGTAAAAAAACCATGAATTAAAAATTTATCTTATGAAATACAAATATTATCATGGAATCATATTTGTGAATTTAAATTTTAGACTTATTATCTAACAATTTAATATGAGTGATTGTATTTATAAAAATTGTATTTTTCAATGTTCAATAAAAATACACCTTTACATAAAAATAAAGTAAATTTATAGTATTATTAATATTATGTAATAAATTAAAAAATGATATTAATTTTATATAATTATAAATATAAAATTTATAAAACCAATTTTCAAAAGAAAATAGAAAATAGAAATAAATGTTTTTTATTGAGAAATGTGAATTTTGAACATCATGTGTTCATTATATTATTCAATTCCAATTTTAAATTTAATAAATTTATTATTATATATTATGAAACAAATAATTTATAAGTGGTAATTTTATTTATTAACAGTTAAAATACATATTTGTAAAGGAATATTGCTTTTTAATTAGTTATTGTTTTGCTATCTGAATGTACAAATTTTTAAATGATTATTTTCTTTTGATTAACTGAAGGTTTTATTACTCTTAAAATGGTCCTTAATAATGTTCATATAATATTTCATAGATCATTTATGATTTTATTGTTTAGTTGAATATAATTTGAATTTAATGGGAATTAATAGTGAAATCTTACACCATTACGTATTGTATCATAAAATGTAGTATCAAGGACATTTTTTGATAAATCTTGACTACTCAAATTTAACTTATAGATAAATAACTCTCCATTATGATTGGGTTTTATAATAATGTGTATCTCTATATAAATTTCCATACATCTAATGAAAATCTAAATTATATTTCTGAAATAAAATCAATTATAATTCTACCAAAATAAATTTAATGGATACAACAAATATAATCATTGGTCACTGTGATAAGGTAAAATCATTTAATGATTCATAAGAAAAAACATATCATTTTCAACTTATTATTATCTAAAATGGGGGTTTTCAGATTAATAATATATCATATACTAAGAATTAGCCTGATTTTAGTAGGGAGATAACCCATTGTGAGAGTGATAAGGTTTACATCAAATCCTCAAAAAAGTATACTAGTGAAATAATACATCATTAATCCAATGAGACTAAATCCTTGTATACTTTTTATTGGAATTTTTATTGTAACCATTATAAACATCTAAAATACTACTATATGACACAAGTAAAGCTAAAGAGATTAATTTTATATATTTAATAGTTTAACAATAATGATTTTTGATAAAATAACATTTACATTACCTTGGACCTATTAAAATAACATCGAGGAATATGAGTAGGATATTGAAGTATTTATTCAAATATATATAAATAATTAATAATTGTTTCATTTTTTTTATGTGAATATAACACTCTTACATTGAATGTAAACCCTTTGATGCAGAGCTACTTGTTTCTGTTTAAATAATTAATAATAAATATCATAATACTATAGAGTTGAATAGTCAACAATAGTTATATCTTTTATTAATGTGAGAATTTTGTCATGAAATGGTACAAAATTTTCTTTGATATTCTTCTATGTTTATAAAAATATATATATTTTTTATTTTATCATTTTTCTAATTTGAAATTTACTACATAGTAATTTTATGTAATAATTATATTTTTTTAATTACGATGGATATATTTATGTGAAATAAAATAATTTTTTAAAACATAATTTAATCAGAAACATTTTTTATTTCCAAAATGTGAACATATTATTATGTAATTTTAATATATATATATATATATTATATGTTATATAAAAAATTTTTAAGTGAAAAAATCTCATTATTAATAATACGTTTCATTTACATATTATAAATCTACGAAGAATAATATTTTTTAAAATAATATTATATGAAGATGAAAAAATTAATATATGAAAAAACATGAAATTAAAAATTCATATATTGATAATAAACTTATTTTTATAATCATATTCTTGTCTCATTGAAAATATAAATTTTCAATTGAATGAAAATTTAATTATTAGAATAAGTAGCATTATTGTTTTCAAAATTTAATTATATCATCATTGTTTTAGGGTTTTATATTACTAAAAATTTTAATCAAATATCTAAATTGTTTGGAATCCATTTTTAATTTAATATAAAACAATATCGATGAACTAAATTTAATTAAGAATAAGTTAATTGGATCCACTATGTTATTGTTATTGGAATCACGATGTCTCTAATTATGTTTTTTAGTCAATAAATTCATTTCTATTTTTATATAATAATAATATGTGTAATAAATCACATCAATACTTTATAGAATGAATTGAAATAAATTATCACATAAAATTTAATTTTCATAATGATTGATATGATAAATATTTGGAATTTTGATAATATAAAATAAATAATTTTTTACATTGAGAACATTCATGATGATAATATTGGTACCCATGTGTATATATAATTGTTTTTTTACTTTACCACATGTGGTAGACTGATATGATTAAATTGGGAATTAAATTTTGTATTTTAATTATCCTCTGTTGAGATAGAATACATTTTCAATGTTAAATTAAAAAATGAAGTAATAAAAATATTTTTATTAACATTAAAAGAATTGAAACACTATATAATACTATTGTATTCTATGACATCCTATTTTCCTTAAATTTATTAGTGAATTGTATATTCTATTATTTTTCAAGGAATATTGAATTTATGTTTCAACTGTTATTGAATTCATTAAATTTCTAATAGTGTGGGTCAATAAAATAAACATGTATAATAACCTAACTAATATCTTCTTATAGGAAATTTTATTGTATGTATTGAAATATTTTATATACTGTGTTTGAAATTGGACTATTTCAAAGACGTTGAAACAAAACCATCTCCAAGTACTAATATTTTATTTATAATTGTTTATTTTTGAAAATGTAAATTTATATTTTATATATAATTTAATTCATACATTTATATTCCATTCATATTATTTTATTCCTAATTAATTTGTTTTATCATTTATTTTTTATGCAATGACTTCGATGGTTATATCCATTAAAACCCAAAGTTCATCAAATTACTCCATATATGCCTAATGGAAATCTATGTAAGGTCACAAAATTTTCATTATGTAATTATTTTATTTGTAAATAGTAAGGCCTGTGATAAAAAAATCATAATCACATTTCTCCATTTATTAATTCAAATTAATTAATTAAATATTAAAACTATAATGTATTTTTAAAGTTTTTCCATCTTGAATTATTATAGCATGAATAGATTCCTTAATCAATTTCATGAACTAGTTTTACTATATAATATTAATTTATTTCAATCAATTTCCATATATCATTGTATCCGTGTTATCATTTTATATGACCCTGATTGTTGATACATATGATAGATGCTTTAATCAACAGTTTTAATTCAAATATTCAGTGATCAATTCAGATAAAGTGTTTCGTATGTCTCTAAAAATAAATCATTATGGAATGGTAATTTATATTAAACATTTAGTTTTATTATAGGGGATTAATTATGCATTCAAAATTTTAAATAATATTATATAAAAAATAAAGAGAAATTCATATTGAGATAATAATAGAATACATAGATCCTCATGATACATGCACAATGTTTCCCACTATTAATTTTACAGATTGCCTCAATTATTTAACTATATAATATCTAGAGTTACTCAATAGGCACTAAAGACATGAATCATTGACATTATTAAATCATAATATAATTCATTATGTTCATTATGTTTCTAATTTTACCATGTTAAGTGATTATCTATAAAATTTCATTGATTATACTAACATTATAAAATTTAATTGTTCATTTTTTTATATGTTTTGTGTGAGTCCTTATATAAAGAAAAAACGTGATTTATAAGAACAAAATGGATTATACATGAAATAATAATAACCAAATGTTTTATATTATTTACTATCTCTTATTTTTTATTCATAAGAATTCATATTTTAAAATGTATTATTTTTTGATGATTTTATTACACAATATTGATAATTAATATGAAGTTAAATCCATTCAAAAGGGTTCAAAAAAGGATAATTCATTTAAATGAATGTTATATTGATTATATATATTTATGAAATAGGAATTAAATTACTATATTCTATATTTTTCTATATTATACTAAAATTGTGAGCTTCATCAACTAAATAATATTCCAATTTAACACAGCATCATAATCACTATAGTAAATCATAAAAACTTTTATATAGAGATAATTGTATGCGAAGTTACAATCATACAACAATAATATCAGGAAACTCATGATATTGTTAATGTCAAAAGTGGTTTTCATAAAGTGAGAATGTAGTTCAAAAAATGTGACTACAAATGATCTATATCTAACCAAGGATTTCTACATAACAAATCAAGAATTCAAAATCATTATAGAGTTTAAAATTTATATAATGGTATATATATTTATATAAAAATATATAAAGTGGTTTAGATTGGATATTTTTTTGTTGATGAGAAATAGAAATTTTGATATCTAGTATAAATGTGCATATTTTTCCATATATATGAAAACCCAATCTGTTTGAAATGTTCACAATATTTTATATTGGGATATAAATACATTATCAATATAATATAAAAAAATTAAAATAAATATAGTGATAAAAATGTAAACTCATTTTAAAACGAAAATGTATGCAATGACGGACCATTTCATGGTTCTTAAATTTTATCCTTAATTGAATCCCTAAAGAAGATAACAATGTGATTATATAATAGGTGGATAACATGTGGATGATTACCCTGATGGTTTATGTGTTTTATCAATTTTAAATATTACTAGAAACATCCTAGTATGATTCATTGATTATTTCCCATGTGTGGTATTTTTTAAAAAAATGGATATAGGAACAAGAGTTAATGATGATTCTAAATGACAATGTTTCTCTTAATATTTGGAATCAGTTAAGCTGAATGAGTCCCATACTAAAATATAAAATCAAGTTAATACATAATTTATATATTAATATATGATGTTATATTTGGAGTGGTCCATCCATAATAGTATTATTAGTGTAAATTATCAAATAGATTCAATGAATATGTTATTTAATAATAATTAATAGAAAAATGCAACAAAAATATTGTATAATACATTAATTTGTTTATATAATGAAATTCATCTATAAATTATAATGAAAAAATGACTAAAAAACTATAAAGTTTAGCAGAAGGTAAATATATCTAATATAAGATTAGTTTTCCCAAATTATCATATGGGATCTTAGAAATAATTCAGGAAGCAATATTTGATCATAGAATATGGGATATTGTTTTGTAATACAATCTATGTATTATTAAAACAATAAGTACAAACAATGAAATTTGAGTAATATTTGGGAAGTGGCTACTCTAATGTTTAATGTAACTGGTGCATGTTTTTTACTATGAGTGAAGGATTTATGATAACAATTTTGGTGATAGTAAACACAACATTGGGTATATTAGTTATCATATTTGTAAGGGGATACTGTTTTTGGGAATACACACTAATTTATAATTATAATGACTTTCACCATATGAAATAAATATATTTTATATACAACTTAAATATATTTAAAATAATTTTATTTTTTATACACTCTCGGAAAACAATATAGAAATGGTTTTTCATTCAATAATATAAAATAAATAATTAGAATGAAAAATATGATGTTTTTTCATCAACTAATTATATGTTATAATTATTTTATCATTATGTTGTTTTTATTTCAATTGGACTTGTTTTTTATGGGGGGTCATTATAATTTTTTTCTTATATTGTAACTAAATATAAAGATTTATTAGATTCTATTGTGATATATATGCTCATTTAGGGAGGATATCATTGTTGTTCATTGTCTAGACATAGTGGCTTTAAGAGTTTGGAATATTTTTTTATACATGTTTATAGGATAATAAATTTTCATAAGATCAATATAGTAATACTATTTCTATATTAAATAAAGCAACATTTTGATATGTATTATTACAAAACATGATATTAATGAACATTCATCATGAGCATGATTATCCATGGGTACTAAAAACAACAAATATATTCTAAATAACTAACCCTATATCTTTTAGTAAACCATATAGTTTTCCTTCCCTGATTATATTTCATTATTTTCACTAGGAAATTGGAATAAATCAAATTCTACATTTTTTTTCAAGTTAATAAGATAATTCAAGAGGGAGAGAATGATCACCATATATATCATTATCTAATGATTATATTTTTGATATAAATATATTTTTTATGATATATGTTACCTGAACCCTAGAGTATTATCCTATTGTAGTATAGAGGTACCATAACTACTTAGTCAAAATGGAATATAATTTATATAAAATGAATATTACTATGTGTGGTTCATAATCCTAACACACACTATTTAATTTTTTGAAAATAATGATTATGATGATGATGAAATATAATATTTTGATCATCGCGATTCTTGTAGGATAGTTAAAACTATGATAGAAATATTATTGTCCGATTTTATGGAATGAGCAATAGAACATTGTTTTGTTCTATTCATTTTTTGAAAAAATGGAATAGTCCATGAGGATAGTCTAGATTTTAATGTTATTACTTGAAGGAAATTGTATGGACAAGAGAAGACTGAAAATGTTAAATAAATATAGGATAAGGTTTTATTAATCCTTCCCAAAATGATATAGTAAATTATTTACTAAAAAGTCATATTAATTATTAATAATAAGTCATTTATGACCAAACCATGGTAATGGTTAGGGTTTTGGATGAGAATCCCAAAATGGTTAAATTCCAAAAGACTATATACTGGTGCACAATAAGACAATCTTAAAAATAACATGAAAAACATGGTGAATCCCTGGAATGGTGGGAGTGTTTTTCTATGGATATCATATTAATATATGATCTAGTGGAATAATAATATTACTGAATGATGACCATACCATGGAAACTATCATTATTCAATAAGAATAAAAAAAAATTATACCTCTCTATATTAGATTCCATGTGGTTGAGATTTATGAATTATTGGTCACAATAATCGTGAAAACATAAAAATGGGAATGTATAATAATTAATTACATTCTGATGTGTGAATTTTTTAGAGAGTCTACATGGGAGCTATGAGATTTACTATTATTGTCAAGGTGGAGGCTGTTGTGATGGTTTTTCTTAGACGATAAATGTAGTGGCTCATAATATATAGGAGAAGTAAACATGCATAACCTTTCATGTGGACGGGAATGATGCTTTCTATGTTATCACTAAATCAATAAAACCATTCAATTATTTTTTATGTATGTCGTGTTAGTGGTTGTATTAATTTGGGACACCGAAAATTCAAATTAATTGATTTATATGATGTTTAAATTGGTCATAATGGTTTAATACATAATGTGTATCTATTTTAGACAATTATCCAATCAGTACTAGAAGGAGATTAAAAATCATTCCCCAATAGAAAAAATAGATATTTTTTCTCACTATTATATGATGATGGATGACCATGAAGAAATTAATATAGATTTCAATTATTCTTTTCTTGGAAATAAATAATGGGATGCCATAGGTTATTTGAGTGGCCCTTAATAATGATAAAATTCATCAAATTTTTATTAATTATCTACAATTTTATATGGGATCAATTATATGAATGAAAGGAAATGGGAGAGGTGAGACAATTGTACATCTAAAGTAAATTATGGAAAAGAAGATTTCCAATATAAGGGATGTAAATAAGTTGAATAACATGTAAATAATTAAATATATTACCAAATAAATATATAGAATTATATTGAAACATATAAGGGAGATAAGTGTATAGACATTATAAGAAATAGTTGCTGCTGACTTCAATTGAGAATACACTTATAGAAAAAATGATGAAAACCGTGTATGTGAGGCTTATGAAGGGGCATACATGTCCAAAAATCTCATGAAGATCCTACCCGAGAGATATGATAAATGTTATAAGATGATGAACATGATTATAAAATGATTGTGATTTAATGGATTAGTGGTGGTCCTTTGGTTAAATATTAGTAAACCCCATTCATTATAGGGTAGTGATCCCATAAATGGAGTGAATTAGCTAAAACCCACACATTAACCAATATTGGTTGTTGATTTTAATAGACGAGACATTAACATATAGTACATAATGTATTCTAATAGATTGGGTGAACCATGTAAATTCTCATGTCTATATTTAAATTTTTCACTCACACAAAAATAGAGTAAGAGGAATCTTAAATAATATAAGATAATAAATTCCAGGTAACGTTAATGAATTATATCTAAATATAAATAAATGATCATACAAAATAACCACAATGGTTGATAACTAAAGAAACATTTTTATTTATAATATTTAATTGAAAAATATATTCAATTATATAATTTTTTTTTACCAGATTCATTTCCCCCTCAATGTAATCACACATTATGACCCTATAGAGAAACTAATTGTTATTATTAGAGGTATGGTTTATTTTGCATAGATAATATTGTTACATTATATAATATTTTATGAATAGACATGTAATCCATTTTAAAAGATAATTTTTTATATAAATAATTAAAAAAAATTATAATGTAATTTATTAACTACAAGGAGTATTCTCATGGTGTTTTATGAAATTTTTTGGAGGTGGGAATTTTTCTTATGTATTAAAAAAATGTGCTATAATAAATAGATCAAATATTTTTTTTTATTTCATAGTAAAAAATTTTGGTCTTTAAGAGAGTAAATATAAAAGGTGGTTTCAAATATTATTTACTGTATATATATTTCAGTTAAATCTGAATAATTAAATAGAAAAGAGTATAAATAGTGTTTCATGTCCAGTTAGAAGAAAAAAGATTAATGATACCACAATAATTAATTATCCATATAATGTAACATAATCTAAATATAATTTGATGTATAATTCTAAAATCGGTAAGCAAATTTATGAAATAATTCATTCTTTATTTAAATGATTAAAAGAACATGTGATGATGAAATCTAAACAAAATTATGATTCTGATCATGGTTTTGTTCATGCGATGGCCAAGAGGATATCAAAATTATACCTGAGAAGATAGATAAAGGATAATTCATTAGTGTATTATATTAAAAAATTATTGAATGTTATTTATTTTAAAACAAAATGGAAAAAGAGAAAATTTTTCCTTGAATCTAAATATACAAAAAATGTGGATAAATTAATGAATGTTAAAATATTGAAGAGCCTTCCAATGATTTTTTTTCAAATTAACACATGGGTATAATTTTTAGAAAGCATCATTTCACACAACACTCTACATGAAAAAATAATGAAAATAAATTTGGTTTCTAATTAATTTATAACATTTAGGACAATATTGTTGAATAAAATAGATATGGAGATCGTTGAACCCCCATGATTGTACATGTACATAAAATAAGAATATAAAAATTCCTCTAAAAGGATCCACAATAATTAAAAGTAATCCATTTATTAATTATATAAGAAAATATTTTCATCAGGAAAAAATTATATGTAAGAATCCATTAATTATATATTCACTAGAGTTATTCTACTATGAAAGTAATGGGTACATTTTGAGAATTATATTTGAAGCCATTAAGTAATATATTAAGGGGATATCTTTTGTCGTTCAATATATCAATCAATGAGTGAAAACATGAGGTATGATTATTATAGTAAATTCTTTATTGGTTGAAATTTAGTCAAATCAAATAGTATTCACACTAGGTGACTACATAGATTGTTAATTATTTCATAAGGATACGTTTTACTTCTATAACATTTGAGTAAAGATTTTATCGATGGAAAATTAATTTTATGCTGCAAAACATAATCACTTTTTACAGAAAAAGGATTACCGACAACATACTATGTATCATAAACTAAAATCTATACAATAACTGAAAATATTTTTTAAGGAATGAATAAAACTCATGATGAAAAATGAAGGAGTTTTTCCATATATAATTGAAGGGTGTGTAAATAATAAACCTAATTTTAAAAAGGAATACCAGATTAAAATGATAGATATAGAGAAGATATATGACTATATGGTCAATAAAAACCCACTTAAAAAATATAATTCTGAAATAGAGAATAATTCTAGAGTTAGTATCCACTACCGATGCAACTCATCATGATTATTATTTATGTGTTATTTTCTAAAAAAATGTGAAAAATCCAAAGACAAATTCAATTGTAATGATGAAATACATGAAGATATATCTATATGTGGTATCACTTAATGAAGATATTTACATAAGGTAATGATATTTTCAACAACTAGAATTTATTATAATGAATAACTTCAATAGATTAAGGTATTATTTACCTAATGAATAAATGGGAAAAAGGAATGACGGATTTCAATGGGATGGTCCTAACTAACTATCAGAATTATTCAATATGAGAAATGTTGAGAAACCACTACCCAACTGTTAATTATTTTCTCTAATTTTTACTAAATTGGTTTATATTTAATGTGGATATATGATTCATTTGGTTATTATGGTAGAAATAAATAAGAAATGTAGATAAATATAGATATAATTGAGCTATTGAAAGTAGTATCCCCAATTTGAGCATCAAAAAATGATTTCGAGAGCTAATGTATTATGGGGAGTTGTGAACATGTTTAATAGGATTATTACCCATATATAGAGTATGATTATTTCTTTGATTCATAAAAATAAAATTATTACCTATAAGAATCAATTTGGATTTCAATTTTGTTATCATTTTTAATTAATATTATCGTTCTAACCAAATGTACATTAATGTAACATAACTAAATATTATATGGAAAACTATTATTATTATTAAAAGGATTTTAGATAAGCGAAAAATCCAATAATGATTTTTTTAATTTTTATGCATGAGTTTTAAGGATAGTCATTGTATTGTACATGAATATTTTCATTTCATACAATGAACAATGCACTAGTACACAAACTAGATATGATAAACTTCTTTGTTCCATGTGGAAAATTTAGTAAATTATTATCTTTTTAATTTGTATCTCTATGGTAATGAGAGATTATAGTGTTGGTTGTTCAAACCATAAATACTTATCAATTGGTTTAGAATATTTCTTTAAGCTGGAGATTAATGATGAAAAAGGACAATGACACAATGGTACATAATTTGATATGGGGAAGTTATCTATGTCCTGATATGAGAGTTTAGTCCTAGGAGTAATCCCATATTCGGTTTTTTGAAAAATCAATTTTGAGATTTATTAGGGTTTCATCTCACAGATAAATGGGTGGAGAAATTTGAATATGACAGGATACTTCCCTATTAATATGGGGATTTCCATATTCAATGAAAAATACACCCACATGATTAAAGAGTATATTTCCTTTTTAATACATTTAATATATTTTGGATTCATATATATTTGAATTATATGTGTTGGATATTGTCAAAAATGTAAAATGGGGAGAATAATCAAAATACTAAATTATTTTGTTGGATTTTTGGATAATAAATACGACTACCTTGATGAAAATGATTATGTTAATCCATATTTTTCTTGGAGTATTATTAACATTGAACATGCATGATTAATGTTGGATTTTTTTAAAATACATAATGAATGTATTTATTGAATTCATTATCCATGAAAATTGAAAGAAGTTGAGAGACAATCCATATGAGAAAAGGTATTGTATATTACATATTCCTATTAAAAAAGGGTTATAAATATTTTTAATGAATTTTTGAGAATCTTTTTATGATTTTTTTACCATGGGAAGGAAATAATATTGGGTAAAAAATGAATAGACCAAATCATAGTGGTTTATTTGTAGACATTCCCATCTGACCATTATATATAAATAATCCTTAGATTATTTGGATATTAATTTCATTGTTCTTAAAATTTTTAAATGAGATGTGGGAGAGACATAGGGATTGATGTAGAGTTAATCCATAAAACATATCGTGATGACTTCAACATGAGTAATATTTTTGTTTCATAGCCTAAATGTATATTCCATGTTCATAATTTAATTACATTGATGTAATAATTATTGAAATAGTCAACACATAAAATGGAGATTTATCACGTTCAGGAGAGAAATTTTATTCCCAATGTGTCAACTAGTGAGACTCCAGAAGGACTGTTGTGGTCTTGGCTGTAGATATAGGAATGTTTTTTTCATTGATGAAGAATATGGTGGTTTATATTATAAAAGGGAGTGAAACATGGACTATAGGTTATCTAGAAATATGTTTGGTCCATTATCTTAAAAAAATACTTTGATTTAGTTTATTATAGGAATATGTGATGTTGATGTTCCTTTATGTTTCATAGAAAATGTGGTGCAATTTATTCTGTTGAGTGTTGAATGAGTAATAATTTTTTAATCTATCATGTTTCGTGGTTATATATTATGAATAAATCCTGATTCATAGGTGATTATAATATTACAATTGTTTATTAAATAAATATTTCCTTTAAACTAAAATGTATTTAATATTTATCATGATGTGGTTATGGTGGACTGCTTTTAGGGATATCATCTATGAAAATTAAGGAGTGTTATGGATGAGTTGAATGCGTAATATAGATGATAACATGTTTCAAATACATTCAATGATAATCATTTTTTTATAGATTATTCTTTAGAGTAATTCAATGGAAAGACATATATGTTAATATTTTATATCGTATATGATATAGGGAGAATATGAGTTATTGGATATGGGTTTAAAGGATGAGTATGATCTTGAAAATCATTGAATATCCAAAAAAGGTAGATGAACGAAATATTTTGGATAATAATTGAGAGGATTATTTTACAAAATATATATGAAATAGGATTACCACACATAAAGAGTGTACACTTACAAATTAAGGATCCAAACCATTAAAGTGATGGTGCTATAGGGACTTCTATATAAAAAATATGGGTTTCCAATCCTGGGGTGCTAGTTAATGGTGGTGGTCAATGAAAGTGAGAAAGAAATTACATTAAACCACTAAATGGTGTGACCATGAATTAAATCCCAATATTTATTGTATATAATAGATTTTGGTGCATGAAAAAGATTCATACCATTCACTATGGAGTATCCTATTAACTGTGAATCCAGAAACATTTCATGACCAAATTTAATATATAAATTCAAAAAAATGGGTATAATAAATTATAAATAAAATAAATATGGAATTTAAATTTATGTGACTGAATTTGATAAATTTTTATGAAAATGGGAAATAAAACTTACCCTCATGGTGGATAGATAAATTTATATTTTGGATAGTGCTAGTTATATGAAAAATAGGGTTGATTATATATGACATTGCACAACCTGATTTACCTCACTCCACCTATTAGTGTAATCTCACTCTAATACTATATTTTAAGATGAAAATTTTCTCATATTTAATCATTTTCTTGACCAAAAACATTTTTTTGAAAAAATTACCTAATTTATCAACCTAAGAATTCTCAATATAATTTTATTTAAATTAACATTGTATCAAGATGTTATTTAAAAAACAACACTAAAAATATATATATGGTAAATTAGTTTAATATTATAAATAAAACTTATAAATAATTATACCTATATTAAATTTAAATATTGTATTAAAATTTATTTGTCAAAAATTTTTATTAAGAAAAATTAATGTTTATGAAGTGAAATTTTCAATAATTATTTTATTCATTATATATTATATATTCATTTCTGGGATAAATTTATCAAATTTAAAAATACTTTTTAAAAAAAAACATCATTATTTATATTCTTCATTTAGAAATTATATTATCATTTATTTATATGATTTTTATATAATAAATTATTTTTTGAAAATTATTGAAAAATACATATTTGGATGATGTAAACAATTTTATGATTTAACCATAATTAAAAAATGATATAATCTATCTTGGTACTTATTCCTATATTAAATATATATTTATAATGAAATTTAAATAAATTTAAATAAATTATTAATTTTATAAAATAAATGTTTAATGTTGTGGAAACATAAGTAACACTATCACATAAAAATATTATTTTTCACTTATAATATAAACTATTTTTCATCACCTAATAAAATTAATTATAAAAAAAACTTATTTTACATTTAAAATAAATATGTTAAATTTTTTTTGTATTGAACGTTGGAATTCTACACATTTAAATTTGATTAAAATGATTAATTTTAATAATGAAGATAATGTTCAATGTATTATTTTCAATGGATTTATTAGATTATGTAATGAAATTATAATATAAAAATTAAATTTATATAATATATAATGACATATATATAATTTTTAATCATATAAAAAATATTACAACTCAATTAATAGGTAATTATTGTTGTAAAATATTAAAAACATTTTATGGAAAAACATTTTTCTCTAAAATTGAATTAAAAAATTTGAAAATTTTAAATTAAAAATAATGTTTATCATATTTATAAAATTAATAATTATTCATGGATATTATATTTAGTTTCATAAAATGGTATTTTTAATAGGTGATGCCTTATATCTTTAATAAAATTTAAATTTGATTGTTTATAAACTAGTTACAAATATAATGAAAATGAAATTTTGAAATGTAAAAGGAATTGCATTAAAAGACATGAAACTTATTTTAAAAATATGTGAAAATTAATGATAGATAATTTCCCTATGTATTGAAAACCAAATAATAATTAATACAGAAATGTTGATTAGTTTAAAATTGAATAATGTAATTCTTCCATTGAAAAAGTGATGGGTATTTCCAAAAAATGTCATTTTCATCAGTGATAAATGAATATTACTTTAACTCAATTTATCCACCACCATCAAGGAAATATCATAAAAAAACCATCCTTTTTCTCTACCTAACTATATAAAAACATTATAGAATCTTTTTTGTATCTAATGAACCTATATACAGAGCCTCATATTGTTACTTAAGGGAGAACTTTCTATGGGAGATATAATTTTAGGAATGAATATATCCTAATTCATTATTTATTTTAACCATGAAAACATATTTAATATATAAATATATGATATAATATATATTATTAATATTATAAATATTATTATACTAATTTAATATAACCTTTACACTTTCCTCTAAACCATTAGATAAATGATGATGTTATTTCTGATATGTGTATACTACAACCTCCACAAGCGATGTGATCCATTCTACAAAACCTCCATAAATACTTGATAAAAGGGGGAATATTCAGAAATAATATAATATTTATTACATTTTTATGATTTTAACAATATAATATAATATATATCTCTTTTATGTTCCATATAAATTAATTTTTCAACTCTTTTTACCTACAGTCTACCAACTCCACAAACGTGACATATTTCAGTTTTTAGACCATTTTATTCATATTTACCAAAAACTATTCAAATATGATTATACCTCTTAATAAAATTTCAATTATATTATTATCCCAGTCTAATAATGTTATTATTGTAATAAAATATCATTAATTACCACATATACCCATAGATTACATCTTATTATTTTTTTAGTTTGTTTAAACACCCACTGAAAAAGTTATATAAATATCCATTATGGATGAAAATGGGAAAATAAATTCATGGGGTATTAGTCTTTAATTGTAATACATTATCAAGAATATAGTGTTTGAAATATTATATTATATCAATATTATTATTTATACTTTTCTATTTTTGTTAAATATTTACTGAAATATTTACTCAATCAAATTCAACATGATGAATGACAACCAAAATAATTTTGAATTAAAATAATAACTTTATCAACCATTATAAATATTCTTTTAGTTTCTTTTGTGATCTCATAATTATGAGAATTGAATCATTCAATATGATTCAAATCCCCCATTTTGAATCTAGTAGTGAATACAATAATCATAGTGGATAATATAAGATGATGAAATTATGTTATAACTATCTAATATATATGTAATAAATAATTATAAATAATTATTAAAAAAATTATTTTAATTAATAAATATCTAAAATACGCAGTTATTGTCGTTATTTCTTATTTATAAGATTTGATAAAATTCATATAAGAAGGATTCTAGATATGGTTCAAGAATACCCATTTTTATTTATTATAATATAATTCATAATCAACACTTATTTTCTTTTAAATTTTATATATTATGGATGGATTTATATTTTTATGATTTTTTAATAAATTTAAGGAATAAAAAAAATATAACATCCTATCATTAATTGGACTTTACTAAAAAATATAAAAAAAATATAGTGGGAGTTATTAAATAAACACTGGAATTTGAGTTATAAAGAATAATATTAAACTTCATTATCAAAATCATGGTTTCCTACAACCAATGATTACATTCATAGTATCTTATATTAATTTTTGTATGATTCAATTTTTATAAGGATAATTTTATTATTATGAATATATTGTTTATGATGTGTATCATTGTTGGAATAATTTACATTCCCTTTAGTGACAGCTTATCCAACTAATTTAGATACTCATTTACATCCATTGGTCTGTGTTATATCTGGAATCCGAATTGTGTGTTCAACGATAAGAAATTATCAGTTACCTTTTACAATTTTTAAATTTTGGTTTCATTATCCTTTTTAAATTATTATTTTCGATAAATGTATTCCAAAATATTAATGTGTTTTCCATCAATTCAAAATAAAATGTTTCCTCATCCTCAAAATATGTCACCAAAAGAATTATATATATTTGAATGATCAACTAAATAATATAAATATTATGATTACTATTTTTCAGAACATTTCAATTCACATTTTTCAAAATTTAGTTTGAAAGTGAACTCTAATATAACCATTTATGTTTATAGTAAAAAAATTCTAATTTTTTTAGTTTCTCTTGTCTTAAAAGAATTATTCTAATTTATGGGTTTTAAATGTTTTATTTTGATGATTTTGACTTGATAGTTTTCATCAAAAATATTATCACTGTTAAAAATAATTCCAATCCACTTTATCAACGTTTTCTTATCCGAGTATATATTTCCCATCAATGATTTATTCAACTTTATATTTGGAAACCAAATAATTTTTTATCTCAAATGAACATTACTTTGTCCTTTACTTTTATCAAAAGTATGTTTTATTATAAATTTAATTATTTCTATTTCAATAATGATATTTTAAAATATTAAAAATAGTTTTTCATTATTTTAACATGAAATATTTTCTCATCCATGGTTTATAATATCATAAAAATTTATATATATTTTATTATAAATTTATTAATGAATTATCTTACATAATTTAATTTTTCATCGAAAGTTTCACACTTCCTTTTTGAAAATTTCAATTGACGATGTCATATAATAATGATTTCTTGAGTGTTGTTATTTTTTAAAGTAAAAAATTGTGTTATTTTTTTCTCACTCTATATATAGTATTAATTATGAAAAATAATTTCTATTTGTTAAAATTTTTTCCATGTAAGAGAATAATATTCTATGTTCTTAACATTTTTGAGTATGAGGTTAGAACATGTGGACATAATTTGTAAATCCTGTTATAAGTGGAATTTTTTGAATGGAATCTACATTCATTCTCTAAATTGGGATTCCTGAATATATATATATATATATATGTTTTTTGTGATATGAATATTCAATGGTTTTTAGAAAAATATATTAGTTGTGAATAATAAATTCAGGGATTCAATTTGAATTCTTATATTTCTATCCATGGGATAAAATATTCAATTCATAAGGAATTATTGGAACTTATATAGTTTGGTATCCTTTCCATATTGAATATAGCTTTACCTTCATATTTATTAATTTGGGATCCCTAATGGGATTTACTTATTTACCTTTTTATCACATTTATAGTAGAATATTATGGTATCTTTTCAAACTCCTTTCATGAAAATTCAAGAGTATTAAAACCCTATTGTATTGAATAAGATTTTCAAGAATTTGTTTTTAGAAATTATTTGTGAAAATTATGAGACCAGGCGCTGAGACTTTGTGTGATTTTGAGGCCATGTGTGTCTGGAATAGTACATAGAAAAATGTTTAGATTTTAATTAATTAAAAAATAATTTTTTCCTAAAATAGGTGAATAACAATTAAATGGTGTCTAGGATCATAAATAAGAGGTCACCGTTGTGTTAATTGTGTTATCTTTACCTTAGGTGGGGCCCAACATCATCCGGAACAAGTCGGGTTTGAAAGATAGTTTTTTGATATAACCAAAACAAATTATTAAAAAAAAATATTTTGATTTAAAATATGAATAACTCATAAACTGGGACTCATATTGGAAATATGAGAACACTATTCAGTTTGTAATGTTGTTTTTTACCAAGCCATAAATTTTATTTATTATGCATTGTCCTTCTATGGAAAAACCTGAAAAGGATGTTATCATCATTAAATAAATTAATGATAAATTATTTTGATGATGCAATGATGATTTAATTTAAAAAAAATCCTTTTATAGAAATCCCAGGGTTATCTCTATAACCCCGGGAACACCGGATAATCTATAGGGAGAGTATAAAGAATTTTCCCTTGGTGGAGGACTACTGGATCTGGGAACAATGATCATAATGAGGCTAAATCAAAGGATCTTTCCAACAATCATGGCAAAACTTCATTCTTCATCGGTGTTTAAACCCAACAAGGTAGGGTAGTTTTTAATTTTCTATTTCCACATTCTTGATTTATACAATGAATAAGGTCTAATCACTGAATAGATTATCCTGTGGATCAATCATATGTTGTGAGAGGGAGTTGTGTTGGGTTAGCAGAATTCGATTTAATCTGTCTTCTAACCCGAATTCCCTGAATCTTGATTGTTGACCAAGAATTCTTGACATAATATGTAATACCTTTTCTATGTGATTGTCTCCCTCTGTTCTTTATTTTCTTCAGCGTTGGAACCCTGCGGTTCCTAGATTGGTATATACGGTACATTTGAGCGTGTTCTATCACCCAGATTAGGTGAGCTATCAGTAGAGGCAACAATCGGGTAGATCGGGTCATGAGGAACCCAGATCTACAATCATGCCCAATTCTAGAGAAAAGAGGAGCTCTGATGGTCAAAAAAAGGGGTCACCATTATGGGTCTAGTGTGGCATTATGGTGATGCAAGGCGGTAGTGGTGTGGTTTCCAGAGGTGGTGTGTTGACACGACCCCCTCCCCACTAGGTGTTAGAGTTGGTGTCCCCAGAACCAACAGTTTGTACTTTGATTATGTGAATGTACACTTATTATATATTGTTAATTGTTCTACATGACTATAATATAATAATATCCTTGAATATTTGTTGCATTAACAAGGTCATTGTAGATCCCCACTATGATGAAAACATTAAAATACCATAAAAATATTCTTAAAAAAAGTTCTACGGTTGGATTACATACTATGATATGACACATAGTATACAGACTTTCATGTGCAAGTACTCATAATAAGACAAGACTCTCTCTCATGGAGTTTGCAATTGGTAATCTCCAAGATGGGAGATTATGAGAACAGACCCACCAATAGTAATTCCTCAAGTGTTGGTGTCATAGAACATTACTATCTATGAGTGTGTGTAATGGTCCTTAGACATGAAGATTATCATTAACTCTTGTCATGACTCGCACACTTATATTTGCTGTTGAAAACTGTCACGAAGACAGTTGGTAGGAAGTAGGGTATGTTTGGTGCATGCCGAATGACATGTTGTTAATGGATAAGTCGAGGAACGATTTGTCCCTTACATATTTATGGAAGTAGATATATCGGGCCCTTTAATTGAAATAGAACTATCACCCTAATTCCATGTCCATGGTGTAACGACGAGTTTATTTCTGGAAGTCAAAGAATGAAAGATCAAGAATATATGTTTATTACACTACCATGAAACCTGCTTGATGAGATATTGAGACAAATGGATTAAATTACATAGTAAGAATTCATATGAAGTGACACCTCAATGCAGCGTCCAATTATTTCTCTTGGGTGCCTTGACCCGTTGCTGACAGTAATCTTGGACTTTAGGCAAGCCCGCCTAATGCCAATGAGAAAGAGGCCTAAAGGGTTAGACACTAAGTGTATTCAAGTATCTCTAATAGAATAAAGATTATTCCCTTACATGTTTTAATAATTATTCAAGTAATCCTAAATCGTTTTAATGTTGGAGGATGAATAAAATGAATAAACAAGTACATTCCGTGTATTAATGAATACACACCCAGTAGTTTTTTATGAAAAACAAGTACACGCTGTGTATTGAAAATTACACACCGTGCATTTTTTCCATTCAGTAATTTGAGGATATAATATTGTTTTATTAAATTATATTTATTATAATTAGTGTGGGCACATGTCATGTAATTAATTATTCGACATGGGGGTTTTCAATAAGAGTTTATGAAATAGATAAAAAACATAATGTGTATATATATATTGTCATAAATCTATAACCTCAAACCTGATTATAAGTATCCTCACAACCCCAACACTTTTCCCCAATCATTGTGAACAAAAATTCTGGATAATTCTCTCATGACCGAAAGAACTCCTTCCTCCAATAATGCTCTAAAGACCGAGAGAGATCCCCCTCTATTAGATAAATATGATATAAGGCAGACAATGCAAGCAAAGTTTTCTCTACGCTAGCACCTAGAGAATCCTTTGGTGACGTCTAGAGATACGTGGTACACATGTGGATCACCTCTAGATGAATCTACACTTGGCTTCGGTGATGTAATGACGAGTCACATCAGAACATGATCAGAAATATTAACAAAGAAAGAACACCCAAAAGGTACTTCTTGTCAATTAGTTAAATTAATTATAATATACATGTGATGATCTTCATTTGTGGATCCGAGACCATCATTCTTCTTTGTCTATTTCTGTTATTAGATATATGAAGACTAGCGTTTATCATCATATTGATCTCAGATTGATCATTGCTAATGAAAAAAAATCCATGTTGGCACATCCTCCCACACACTTCTACTATGCCTGGAACCTTCAAATGGTATCATAGCGAGGTTACAATTTTGATTATAATTATTTAATTTTCATTGATCATTTACGCATTTATATTTGATTCAATTCAAGATAAACTATTTTATAAAACTTAATGTACGAGATCTGTTCTTCCTCCTTCGTTTCTCGATTCACATCATAGAAATGACGTTTTAATTTTAATTCTGATTAAAATAAAAATGAGGAACTCATCTGGAGGATCTGCTCTTTCTGTCTGTACAACACAAGAATACACGGCTTGTAGTGAAAACTACACACCGTGTACTTAGGTTCAACGAACCGGTACTGGTCCGCCAAACCACACCATGTGAATTGAGCATTCCTAAGTATTTATTACACCATGTTGACCAGAATTTAACGACGCATGGAAACTGGAATACATGGCGTGTATGTTGAATCAACAGGCCGTGTAGTCCGATCCGACCCAGGTGAAACCATGTACAAAGAGAATCCATGTACCAAGTACATAGGATTGCCAGGCTGGTAACTGTGTAACATGGAAGTACACGCTGTGTTAGATTAATCTACACGTCGTGTACTCCAAAATTTACAAAGTACAAAAACCATTCCAAAGCACCCGATGTGTAATTTGGATAAAGGTTGAAAAATACACACCATCTAATATATCCTACACGCCATGTACTTTTCAGAAATGTAATTTCAATAGGTTTCATCCAAATTACAAAGACCTGAAAAAGGAATATGAATGAGAAGAATCTCAAGGAAATTCAGAATGTAATTTAAGATAATGAATTGATTAATTATAAGATCATAATTAATTGAATTCAAGCATGACTTATCTTAAATGAAAGAAAAATTATGAGAATTTAATTCTAAATATGCATAAATGTCATTTCATGCTATGGATGATCATGAACTAGACTGAAGACCCTTTGTGTGCGTATGGTATCATTTAAATATATTTAATTTAAAATCATTAGCCTGCGATCCTTCTTCTAATAATATGTAGGGCCTATGTGCCCATGGTTTCTTTAATATAAACCCCATGTAATGGAGGATCTCCTAAGTCATAGGAGACAGTTCAAAACCCAAAGCTGAGGTGAAACCATCCCATGAAGATAACATGGTGGAAAAGTGGGAGATGCAAAATACAAATCATCCAGTTTACGGTGTTTTTCCCTAGGTTAGGGTTAGCTTATATAACTGCTAGATAAGATAACTAATATAATCTCATGATCTTGACATATTATTTTATTTCTGACTAATTGCATGGTTTATTTATTATGTATTTGTTTTCGTGATCACATAATTAATTAAATAAACAAGCATGCAAAGATGGAATAAAATAAAAAACCGGAATATGCGTAAACATTATCCTAACATGGTTAATCACCTAAACAAGAATCACTTAATATTAATAAGCATTTGATAATGAAAAACTATGACCAAAGAAGAAAATCACTCAAATACCATATTAAATCAGGCCAAGCCTTCCACTACTAGATTGAGGGCAAGACTTAATAAAACTATGTCTTTGACCAACCCTTGTTGGGACACTTACTTTTATAAAGGAATCTCTTATGAAAGTTTCGGGTTGGCTGAAAAATTTTACATCAATAAGAGTATCCCTTGCTAGAAGTGTTGTAAAATGGAGGAAAGTGTCGAAGAAATCCAAGTTAGGATTTCAGGATTGGGGATTCCACTCATCAGATCAAGGAACTGTAAGCTTATATTTGGAAAAGACTTGCCTACCTAAATACCTTCTAATAGCTTGACCAACCCTTGTTGGGGTTATGCGAATGGGAATATGGATCCTTTCCCCCAGAATTTCATGGAAAATGGACATTCCGAGTTCAATGGTGAGGTCCATTGGGACTAGAAAAAATAGTGGGAGACTTAATAAAATTTATTATTTCTCATAAAATATAATCAAGAAATTACTGATAAATATGCTCTTTTAATTTGTAGAATCAATATGACAAACTCATCAACCACATTTTATTTATGATCAATTCTGGATAAAGAAAATATCCTCACCAATAGTAACATTCATGAATGGTTTAGGTTCCTTCGGGTTATCCTATGCCATGAATGAAAGTTTTATGTAGTGGAGTCCTCACTTCCTGATTCTCCTGCCGAAGGGGTGAGTGATGAATATTTCTGAGTCTATGATCAACATTTGAACGATGCACTCGACATTCAATGTTTGATGCTATCATCAATGTCATGTCAGATAATGAAGTCTCATGAAGACATGGATGCCTACAACATGCTCGATAACCTCTGTGGTTTATACCAGGAGAGAGCAAGATAAGAAAGGATTGAGATCTCCAAGGCTCTATTTTAATGCAAGATTGGAGAGGGTTCCCTAGATGGGCCTCATATAGTCAAGATCATTGGATACATTGAGCGCTTGAAGGTTATAAGGTTTAAAAATCTTGAATATCTGTGTACCAATCTCATTCTTGTATCACTCCCCCAGAGCTTCTCTTACTTTGTTGTAAATTTCAACATGAACTACAATGAGAAGTATCGATCTGATCATCTTATCCTTATTTTCCATGTGGATAATGATATGAAGCATGAAAAGCCTTCTGTCCTTATGGGGAATAAAAGGAGAGGGATGGAAAAGAGCTTTAATCCCAATGCTTTTTTAAGGCCTTTCAAGAAAAGGAAGATCAAATGGGAGGCAAGAGAACAGGAGGCTGTTTGTTTCGCTTGTGGAAAGAAGGGCCAGTGGAAGAAAAACAACACCCAACCATGAAAGAAAGGGGAAGGTTCAGGTGCATTTGTTATCAAATTTATTCTATCTATTTCTACTAATTGGGTATTATATACTTCTTGTTGTTCTCACATATGTATCCAAATACAAGAACCAAGTTGATTCAGAAATATTGACCGAGGTTAGGTGGATCTGCGAGCATCCAACAGAGTCAGACTCACTACTGTAGCTGTCAGAGACTACCACCTCACATTTCCAAATGGAATGATCTTGGTGTTGATGGGTTGTTATTATGTTCCTTCAATTACTAAAAACATTATTTCAGTATCCAGATTAGATACTGATGGATTCATTTTGATGTTTGGAAATGAATGTTGCTACTTTTATAAAGATAGTATTTGTTTTGGCAGGGCACATTTTTATAATGGATTTTATGTATTAGACTACACAAACCATGTAATGTAATTCGATGACAAAGTTAATTCACATGACTCATTCGACACCCAGCTTGGGAATCATCATCTAGGTCATTTCAAGGAGAAACGTTTGACAAAATTACATCAAGATGGGTATTTAGATTCTTTCGAACTAAAACCACTTAGTGTATGTCATGCGTGTCTACAAGGCAAAATGACCAAATCCCCATTTAGTGGGAAAGGTGAAAGGG
This sequence comes from Viscum album, assembly GCA_963277665.1. Classification (NCBI taxonomy): domain Eukaryota; kingdom Viridiplantae; phylum Streptophyta; class Magnoliopsida; order Santalales; family Viscaceae; genus Viscum; species Viscum album. The sequence goes on along the minus strand of OY728158.1, from coordinate 1,457,504,278 downwards.
ATAAAGTTCTTCTAGAATTAGTTCACACAGATGAGTGTGGACAATTTCTAGTTGAAGCAAGGGGTGGGTTCTTGTACTTTATAAATTTTCCTGATGATTTTAGTAGATATGGACATATTTACTTAATGAGGTATAAGTAAGATGCTTCTGATTGGTTCAAATAATACAAGAATGGAGTTGAGAACCATATTGGTAAGAAGATTAAGAAAATCCACTCAGACAGAGGATGAGAATATCTTAATTAGGACTTCATTGATTTCTTATGAGAGTTTGGGATCCTATCTCAACTAACTCCTCCTTACACGCCTCAATGGAATTGTGTAAGTTAAAGGAGGAATCAAACCCTGTTGGACATGGTGAGATCAATGATGTTTCATGTGAGTCTTCCATTATCCTTTTGGGGATATTCATTTCGAAAAGTATCATAAATACTAAACCAAGTACCAAATAAATCGATAAATCGTATTCTATATGAGTTATGGAGTGGACACAAATCCATGTTATCAAATTTACATGTGTGGGGTAGTGAAGCATTTGTTAAGGCCTCTTCAGGTAACAAGCTTGCACCCCGAGGCACAAAGTGTACCTTTATAGGATATCCCAAAGAATCAAGGGGATATTAACTATACGACCCCTCAGATAAAAAGGTTACAGTGGCAAGACACTCTATATTCCTTGAGAGGGAGCACATCTCTAAAAGAGATATTGGGAGCGAGATATACTTTGATGAAGTCAAGGCTCAAGATAAACATGAGTTGGTACAAGAACCGATTCCACAAAGCCCTGTGCAAGAACAATATGTTCCAGAGACACAAGAACTGTGTAGGAGCATGAGAGAGGTAAAATAACCATTATGATATGGTTTTCTTGTCACTGAGAATGGTGACTCATTATTGGTTGACAATGATGGTCCTATTACCTACAAGGAAGCAGTTGAAGGCAGAGAGGTTACCAAGTGGCAAGAAGACATGAATTATGAAATTGATTTCATGTACGAAAACCATGTGTGGATTTTGGTAGATCCTCCATTTTATGTTAAGCCTGTTGGTAATAAATGGATATTCAAGAAAAAACTAAACATGGAGGGACAAGTAATCACCTATAAGGCACGACTGGTTGCAAAAGGTTTTAGACCACGTCAAGGAATTGACTATGATGAATTTTTTTCACCAGTTGCGATGCTGATATCCATCAGAATCCTATGGAACATTTTCACTTACCATGACTATGAAATATGGAAAATGAATGTCAAAACAACATTCCTTAACAGGATCCTCTAGGAATATGTCTACATGACACAACCTGAAGGGTTTGTGACTCTAAAGGATTCCAAGAAGGTATGCAAGTTGCAGAAATCCATTTATGGATTAAAGAAAGCATCAATATCATGGAACATTTGTTTTGATGAAGACGTAATAGAATTTGGCTCTGTTAAGAATGAATGTGAGACTTGTTTCTACAAAAGTTTTAGAGGAAGTGCATTAATTCTCCTAATAGTATATGTTGATGACATATTACTAATTGGAAAAAATGTACCATTCTTACAGTCAATTATGGAATGGTTGGATAAATGATTCTCTATGAAAGACATGGGCGAGGAAACATATATTATTGGGATCAAGATCCATCGTGATAGATCCAAGAGAATGATGGGCCTAAATCAAAGTACATACATTGATATGATACGAAAGAAATTCAGTATGGACCAGTCCAAGAGGGGATTGTTTCTAGTGTCACATGGCATTCATATTTCCAAGAAAATTTATCCTCAGACAAATAAGGAAAGAAAGAAAATGGCAAGGATCCCTTACTCATCCATGATTGGTTCAGTCATGTATGCTATGCTATGTAAGAAGCTATATGTTGCTTACACATTAAGTGTTGGAGGCAGATATCAATCTGATCCCAGAGACTGATATTGGATGGTAGTCAAGACTATCCTTAAGTATTTGAGGCATAATAATGTTATGTTCCTAGTTTATGGAGGAGATGAGGAACTAGTCATCAGAGAACATGTAGATTCTAGTTTCCAGATTGATCAAGATTACATGATTTCCCAGACTAGATACATATTCAGTTTTAATAGACGTGTAGTGAGCGAGAAAAGCTCAAAGAAAGGTGTGGTAACAGATTCTATAGAGGAGTCTGAGTATATCACAGCTTCTGAGGCAGCTAAAGAAGCTATATGGATGTTAAGCTTCGTCCAAGAGTTGGATGTAACACCTAGCAGAAAATATCATTTCACACTTTATTGTGATAATACATTAGTGGTGGAACTTGAAAAAGGGGCATGGTAACATCAGTGGAAAAAGAACATACTTTGGAAGTATCATTTTGTGAGGGATTTTTCTTAGAGAGGTGAAGTTGTAGTGATCAGTATTTCCACGGAAGACAACGTGGTGGACCCCTTGACTAAATCCTCGACTCAGTAGAAACATGATCATCATGTGAGGTCTAGCAGACTAAATGTCATAGGTAGGTGACTCTAGTCCAAGTGGGAGTTTGATAGAGATGGTGTCTTGAGAACCAATTGTTTGTAATTTGATTATGTGAATGTACACTTATTATATATTGTTAATTGTTTTTCATGACTATAATATAATAATGTCCTGGAATATTTTTTGCATTAATAATGTCATGGAAAATCCCTACTATGATGAGAACCTTAAAATTCCATAACAATATTCTTAAATAATGTTCGATAGTTGGATGAAATACTATGATATGACATATAGTATACATAACATCATGTTCTATTACTCATAAGAAGACAAGACTCTCTCTCATGGAGTTTGCACTTGGTAATCTCCAAGATGGGAGATTATGAGAATAAGCCTGCATGTAGTAATTCAGCATGTCTTGGTGTCATTGGAAATTACTATCTACGAGCATGTGTAATGGTCCTTAGACTACAAGATTATCATTAACTCATGTCATTACTCGCACACTTATATTTTCTAATGAAAACTGTCATGAATAAAGTTGGCAAAAAGTAGGGTATGTTGCGTGCGTCAAGAATGAAATGTTGTTAATGGATAAGTCATGAAAGTATTTGTCCCTTCCATATTTATGGAAGTATATATCTCAATCCCTTTGATTAAAAAAGAAATTTCACCCAGATTCCATGGCCATGGTGTAACGATGAGTTTATTTCTGGAAGTCAAAGAATGTCAGATCAAGCATATAGGTTTATGAAACTACCATGAAACCTGCTTGATGAGATATTGAGAAAAAGGGATTAAATTTCATGGTAAGTGTTCGTATGGGGTGACACGTCAATACGACGTCAACTTCTTTCTCTTGGGTGCCTTGACCTGTTGCTAGACAGTAATATTAGGCTTTAGGAAAGCCTGCCTAATGCCAACGAGAAAGAGACCTAGAGGGTCACACACTAAGTGTATTCAAGTATCTCAAGTAGAATAAATATTATTCTGGTACGTGGTTTAATAATTATTTAAGGAATCCAAAATCATTTTAATGTTAGAGGAAGAATAAAATGAAAAAACAAGTACATTCCGTGTATTAATGATTATACGCCATGTAGTTTTTTATGAAAAACAAGGGCACACTGTCTATTAATAATTACATGTTGTGCAATTTTTCTAGTTAGGATTTTGAGGATATAATATTGTTTTATTAAATGATATTTATTATAATCAATGTGGGTGCATGTCAAGGAATTAATTATTCGACATGGGGATTTTCAATAATAGTTAATTAAATAAATAAAATGCGTAACGCGTATATTTATTGTCATAAATCTACAAACTCAAACTCGATTTTAAATATCCTCACAAACCCAACACTTTTCCCCAATCGTTGTGCACAATAATTATGGAGAATTCTCTCAAGACCGAAAGAACTCCTTCCTTCAAGAACGCTCTCAAGACCGAGAGAGATCCCCCTCCATCGGATCAAGACGATCTAAGGCAGACAACAAAAGAAAAGGTTTCTCCATGATAACACCCAATGAATCTTTTGGTGACTTCTAGAGATACATGGTAAACATGTGGATCACCGCTAGAGGAAGTCTACACTTGGATTCTGCGATGCAACGACGAGTCACATCAGAATGTGATCAAAAATATTAATGAAGAAAGAACGACTAAAAGGTTGTTCTTGTCAATTAATTATATTAATTATAATCAACCTATGATGATCCTCATTTGTGGTTCCAGGACCATCCTTACTATATGTCTATTTATGTGATTCGATCCATGGAGACTATCATTTATTGTTGTATTGATCCCGGATTGATCATTGCGAATGAAAAAAGGCCAAGTGGGCACATCCAGCCACGCGCTTCCACTGCACCCATAACCTTCACAAGGTATATCCCTCCTGGGCCGGTAATGTGATAAGGGAGATAATGACCCCCTGAGTCCCACCTCCTGTAGGCCCCGAGTTGGCGACTAGCATCGAGGGTATAGTAAATACATAGTTGGGAGACATTAACCTCTAAGAGAACGCATGCGAAAGAGAGAGATAATATAGACACCAAACAACTCCAACACAAAATTAAATATAAATGAAAAACCATGATCACATATGTAATTTCATGCAAAAATACTTCAAATTTAAGGGGAAAACTACAACTACACAAAATAAATTAAAAACAGCAGCAACCACAAGCACAAACAGCTCCTACAAACCCAAGCTAGTAGAAGTTAAATTGATCTCCAACCTTCTTCATGTGACCTGAAAACAGTTAATTTATACATTGGGTGAGTATAACAGTATAATCATTAGAATCCACCCTGGTTCTTCTCATGAAAAAGTAAAGAAAGAATGCCAATGCATAGAAAACAACAAGTGAAACCATCTCATCACCAAAATATGTATACTAAGTTCCCAACCTCACTATGGCTACTCTCACTATGTAACACATACAAGAGTATATAATATAATAATTATTATCAATGGAACGCCACAACTACTTCCCCACTTGTTTTCCACTTTGCCACAACATCGCACGTCCTAAGCTTCTCTTTCCAAAATGGCTTGCCCGTAGACACCTGGGAAAAGCACTAAAATATGCACCTCATGCAACAAAAATACCACATACATATAAGAAAGTAACCAGGTAGTTTTCAAGAGCCACCACAACTCTTATAATGTGTATCATATGTTGAGTATTATACATCAAGCCATTACAGCCCATTCATCGAGTAAGGATCCTCATTCCATCACAACTGATACACGTTACACCTATAGTAGTCCATAGGATACTATATCCAGAATATATGTGTGTGATTAACCACAAGACATTATAACCCTCTACAAAAATATATAGGGATAACTAACCCCTGTGCCTACCAGCACAAGTATCTAACAAGAGAAGAGAGCAGGGCCAAAGGGGGTAGTCAGCCACCCATCCTCCCACCAAAATGTTGGGGAAAACACCCTCAGGGCTCAGAAACCCCAAGGTATCAATTTCACTAACTGAAATGGTGGATTAGAATATAGAAACACAAATTAACAGAATATACTATATCTCACAACCACACTATGGGAATAACCTAGTCATAGACTCAACTGCAGCTAACGTCTCTCAAACTCCCAACTACCACTTATATGTCTAAGAATCCTGTAAGCAGACCACCATTTAAAGAGTGTTATTTATTTACATCATTCTATTTTTATCAGTTCTACTTTACATTAATTAATTATATGAACATTAATTAACCATTAAAAATTCTACATTAAATTTCATTAGCATCACACCCAAAGTCCACTGTCCCATTGAAAATTGTAATCTCAAAATTTCATTCCAGTAATCTCCAACCCCATGGGTTAACATCATTTATTCAATTATTTATTTACAACATTAAATTCAAATATTCCAAAGAATTTTAGAAAAACATTCTTTGCAACTAAACACAAGGGGGCTCGACACGGTGAGTAGATAACTACCCGTCGAGTCTCTGCAGCCTATATAAAGATCGTAGACCCATACTCCCTCTAAAATCTAGACACATAAAGAACATAGCATACCCCATGAATATTAGCCCATTTCAGAAGAAGGGTAAGAAAGACCAACTACCTTGACCAGTGGGGAATGTAAAGCAGATATACAACTAATAAGAATCAGCCAGTATCCAAACATTCACATCCAACCTGTTCCATCATCCACAATGTCCTCCCCAACACCCACATGCCTAAACTGATGCATCTTGCCTCTCTAGACATCAACTGTTTCCACAAAAAATAAGCCTCCCTACCCCCACATATCACAACCACCATCAAAGCTCACATCACAACACAAGTAGTAGGAAAAGAATATCTTATCAATTGGGATCTTGACCCTCAAATAATCAAGAGGGTAACTCAAAACTATACAAGTATTATCTTTTATTAAAAAACTAGTAATTTAATCCATCACAGATTAACTGATTTATTATTCATAGGTTCCAACTTTGGGAAATCCAAATAGTAAGATAACATGAATAATTAAACATGCTTACGTCACCAATTTTATTAACATCAAATTACAACAACATCAGTCAGATTCATTCACATGCCTCTTTATCTCTAGCCAAGAGATTATCAATTAATTCCGGATTTAATTTATTTACCAATTTCCATCAAGAATGAAAAGATAAATAAGAAAGCTTTCATATCACACTATCCCGAAAAACAAGAAGAAATATCATATGATTTATATTAATTTATTTATAGGGTTTAAATATTTATTATGTCAATTCCATTGTGATATAGTGGGATAAAACATGATAATAATATAGTTTCACACAAATGAAGAGAGAAGCAATGAATCCCATAACTCAAATATTTCTTGATGTTCTTTATAAGAGAATGAGCCACCCAATAGGTTATGATCCCCTCCCTTGTGACAACTTTATCCACACAAGGATGAAAATACACCACCACATCGGCCAACATCCAAGAAAATCCTCTTATGAACACGGTGGAATTTGTTTATAAAAAGGGTATGGAGAAAGAAGGAGATGAACTGGAAATAATGAATATAGATCATAACATATATTGATGACTGATCGATATTGCTTGGTTGCATCAAAACATATCAGAATAAATCATAGGAGGAAAGTTTGATTGCACAACTCCTACCAGAATGAATTGGATTTTTGAGCGTCTCACACCCAAAAACAAGGGGGAAGAACTAGGGATGAAGATATCTCATCCCTTTAGAAGATTTAACAGAGCAATGGTTTAAGATACGCAGGGTTTTCCATTAATAGAGGATCATATTATACCATGTGGTTTGACAAAGTAAAAACATCCCAAGCCTTAGGAGAAATTAATATAGGAATTACGACCTTGGAATCAGCCTTAGAGTCTGTAAAAAAGGATATAAATGTATTTTACATCAAAGTAAATGTTAAAGGGGAAAACCTGTAGGAAGCTGGAAAAACTATTCACGAACTCCAAATATGGTAAAGAAAGAACATTGATCACGAAAATCACCATTGGAACCTCACCGTTGGAACCTCACCATTTTGGAAACACTATTCAGGAACCTCACTATGGAACTACACTGTTGGAACCTCACCGTTCTGCAAACAATGTTCATGAACTCAGAATTTGGCAAAGGAAAAAGGTCACCATTGGAACCTCACCATTCTTGAAACACTGTTCATGAACCTCACCACTGGAACCTCACCGTTCTAGAAATACTGTTCACAAGAATGAAAATTTGGCAAAGTGTTGGGGATAAGTCACCTTGACCTCTTGAAACACCTCATACATTTGATTTTCACAAAGGGATGGACCCAACAGGTCCGAACCATAACATCCGATACCTCTCAAAACATTCTCATCCTTGAGAATTCAGAACCCACCTAAAGGGAATATGAAACAGGGTTCGAACAGCCACCCATCGAGATACCTCTCTAAAGAGAGAAAGCCACAAGAATCAAGAAAAGAAATCTATATTATAAAAATTAAAGGTATATAACCACAAAGTCTACACTGATACATGAAAAGAGTTAAGCATCAAACAACTCAAGGTACTGAGTATCTGTGACTCACGTTCCAAGGTAATCTCCTCCATGCCACTGTGTTGCCACTAGACACAAACCCAGGGGATAGAACACCTGCGCAACACCGTCTCATTATAGTCTTGGATCACCACATGTCACTCCTCAATGGTCGCATCATCATCAACATCGATATCTCCCAAATAGATGATTTGAGATTCATCATAAAGATAGAGACAGAGCTATGATAAATGGAAATAATCATGTATCCAACACATATATGGAGAAAGTGCCACTCGATATGCCACAAGTCTAATATTATCTAACACTGTGAAAGTCCCAACAAACTGGGGAGAAAGAATACTCCCAAGACCAAACCTTCACTGCCCATGACGGGGAGTCACCTTCAGAAACACGTGATCCACGACATAAAACTGTAAGGGTCTCCTCCTTTGATCAACATATGATTTCTGGAGATCTTGCACTATCTTCATCCTCTCATGAATCACCTAAACCATCTCAGTTGTATTATGCACAAGTTATGGTCTGAGAATTGCAGACTCTATGACACAAGTCCAGCACAATGGTGAACAGAATGGTCAGACATACAAGGATTAAAATGTCTCTATACCAATGGTGGAGTGATAAATATTATTGTAAGAAAAATCCACCAAGGGAAAGTGCCTCATCCATGAACCTCCAAAATCCTGAACACAAGAGCGTAACATGTCTTCAAGAGTCTGGATGGTTCTCTATGTTTGACCGTCCATTTGAGGATGAAAAGAAATGCTAAGGAAAAGGTGACAACCGAAAGAATTCTGGAGACTTCTCCACACCCTAGAGGTGAAATGAAGATCTCAATCAGAAATGATCATCCTTAGGAATCCATGAAGTCTCACCACCTCCTCCAGATAATGCCATGACAAAAAATACACTGAGCTTAACTCCAAGATAGCTATGAAGTGGGTCGATTTTGTTAAACGATCCACTACCTCCCAAATAACATCATTTCCTCCCTCAGCTCTAGGTAAACCAGAAACAAATCCTATTCATATGTCCTCCCACTTCCACCGAGGAACATCTATCCACTGGAGCAGACCACCCGGAACACAGTGTTCGACCTTTACCTTCTGGTAGACCAAACATCTAGACACAAACTCCGCAACTACATGCTTTTGCCCAGACCACCAAACCTAGCTCCTCTAGGCTCGGTGCATCTTTGTCACACCAGGATACACCACGAAAGGATAGCTTTGGGAATATTTGAGAACCATCTCATGCATCGTCAAAGGAACAAAAATACATCAATGATACAACACTTGTTGTTGTTCATCCTAATACTAGCCATCAAGGGTCTCTCCATAAACAACTCGGTCTCTCAAAACCTCCACCTCTAGATCCCTTAACTTGGACTCTTCAACCTTCTACACCAGAGATGACTACACCATTATCGGAAAAAGACAACCTCCCCCCAACATCTCCCATATCATGATGTAATGATGAAAGTTCATCCATTACTCTCCACGAGTCACCAGATTGACACACTGCATCACTACGTGACTTCTAACATAGTGCATCAGCTATAATATTCCTCTTACCAAGTGTATACTATATTTAGATGTTGTATTCCTATAAGAACTCCATACACCAACACTATAAAATATTCAAGTCACGTTGGAAGAATACATACCTCAGGATCTTATGATCAGTGAAAACCAAGAAGCACTCACCAATGTGGTAGTGTCTCCAAAACTTCAGAGAAAACACCACAGCTGCCAACTCAAGATCATGGGTGGCATAGTTACATTCATGAGGATGCAATTGCCGAGACCCATAAGAAACAACTTCTCTCTGTAACATCATGACACAACCTAAACCCATATGTGAAGCATCGTAGAAAACATCAAATTGAAACCCCTCTGCTTGAAGACAAGGAAGTAGATCACTTACTCCATTAGATACTCAAAAGATGTCTGACACTAATCAGTCCATATGAATGCCTAATTATTCTAGGTAAAAGATGTCAGAGGAGTCCCAACTCAGGAGAAATCGGCTACGAACCTCCTGTAGTAGCCTGTGATCCCAAGGAAACATCACACCTCTAACAGAGACTTGGGGTCACCCAAGAGACAACAACTTCTATTTTAGAAGGATCCATAGCTCAGGTTTGCAGGCAGTCATGAAGAATTACCTCTCGTGATGATCTGGTTTTGTCCAATGTCCTCTCGATGACCACTGCCCTTGCAAGTACCTCAAGATATGTCTTCAACAGAAATGGGGTGACCTGGTACTGAATTTTTGGATGCAAAGACTCCTCAAAATGCCTTGCCCTGGCCTCCTCATCTGGAAACAGGTCCGAAGGATATCACAAATGGTTCCTGAAATGGATTGAAAACACACACACTGAAGCTCCACTGTCAAAGGGTAAGAAGCTCCTAGTGACTGGACGCCTTCATGGTCTAGGAAAGAAACTAAACTCTATATGTAAAGGCCCGAAGCTTGACATACATATATATTACATTACTTTTGTGGAAAACATAATACATAACAAAACAGATACACAAGGACCGTAATAGTTTAGTGTCTTTGGAAACATGGAACGTAATCTTCTAATCGTGGTGAAAGATCTTCAACATCTCCCATAAAGATCTTCCACTTTTTGTTTCCTTACCTAAAACATTTCTTTTAATCATGGGGGAAAATAAAACATAAAAAGGGTGAGCTCAAATGCTCAGTAAGGGTAAGCATGGATAAAATAAAACATACCATATACATTTGAACGTAAAAACATGAACATAATTTTTAAACATCAAAAGCTTGAGCAATGACATAAAACATGGAAGTACGTAAGGCATAGATCATAAAGAAACATTAATAATGATAAAATTCCACGGGAATAAAACATGTAATTGTGGAAACCATTAATCACGTGATATGATTTCCATATTAGCCAAGGCATTGCTTCCAAGACCATCTTAGTGGACAAAGTCCCTTTCTGAATCGAGTTCACTCCTCATTCCAGTCCTGTATTACTAAACCGGTTTAACATAACGTTCCAGCCATGTCTATCTCATGAGATATAAATCTTTACCCAATGCAATAGAGGGAGATATAGGTCCCACTCATCTCATAGTGAAATCATTCTTACTTGTGCCACAAAATAAACTTAAAACATTAATCATAACCCAAAGAATAAAATTGGTTTCATAAACATCATCCCATCATCACATAATCTATATAAAACAAATTGATATTTAATAATAAGAAAATTGAAACCATGTAAATCATAGAGACATTATACTTGAAACATACACATATTAAATAATGTCATCTTAGATAGAAACTGGTTTTGATAAAACACTTGAAATGAATTCTTGAAGAAAATATCCTTTCTTCTTCAAAATCAATATCTTTTCACAAAACATCATGCAATTTTAAAACAAAAGGATTTTGTTGAAAAAAGTCATAAAATATTTTGGAGGAAGTTTCATGAAAATAAGGCTTTATCAAACCGTAAAAATCTGTTCGTGCCGTATAAGTTAAAAAACAGTCTTCTCGTACTATTGCCGGAAAAGTCAAAAAGTACCTTGTAACGTACACAAAAGAAATATTCCTTACATACCATGTAGTAAAAGTCAAGGATGGGTAAAACAGAATTTAAACATACATGAAAACACTTTTATAAAACATGTACATGGATGATAGAAATATCCCCAGTAAATACTTACGAATAAGCAATCTTGGATAAGAATGAGATTGGAATAATTATCCCTTACCTTAGGTCCGATATGCTTCATACGTATCAGAACCTCCTGTATAATGATTTACATAAGGTCATTGACTTATTAAAAGATAATATTCATTGTTATGATATCATATATGTCTCACTTATGATTTTATTTTACCCGTTCTTTGGTAAATTCCATGTTAAAGTTGTGTTTTGGGTAAAATCATTTCATTTGTCGTTCGTGTTTTGACTTGTAATTATTCATATGATTAATTAGATCATGATTAATTAATTACAGAACATAAAACATGATTTATATATAATATATATTCCGAATATACATATATATAATTGATCGATAAATGGAAAGAAATACACTGTTAATGGAGACGGTAGGCCGTACGTACGCATGAACGCTGTTTTCGTTTCCTTATTGAGTTGAATGGAATTAAGTAGATGACATACATATATATATGTATACATAAATACAGTAGCTTTATAATGTCATATATTGCATTATTATTGCTTATATATACTTTATAATCATTCTTAAATGGTTAACATGGAGAATGAATCTCACCGCATCTTGGAGACGGTAGTCCGTACGTATGCACGAGTGATGATTTCATTCCCATAATTATTGAATTGAATTGGAGAGGATTATACAATATATCATAATAATTATTATGTTATAATAACTATGTACAGTTATTCTTTACACCGTTATACTCATCCAAGTAAGGTGGTGTTGGAAAAACTGATTACACCACGGCGTGGAGACGGTATTCCGTACGTACGCACACGCGGTGATTTCGTTTTCCGTAGGATGGATAGATGGTGAAATAAGTTTTTTTCATAATTATAATAACATATCATTATATTATTGATACTGATGTTATTACTTCATAATGAAACAACTAATGAAGAAGATGTAGAAGAAGAAATAAAGTTGAAAGAATCCGTAACAGACATTACCTCTTCTTTAAAGCGCCTCTTTGAGACCTCCTCTTAGGGAACTAACATTGGTCTTTGAAGAATACCAGGACCTCTAGGATGTTTCTAGGGAAGTGTAGAAGAGAATTTGGAAGGGTCTGGACGAGCTTTAAGGCTCTAAGTGGTTTGAGGAAGAGAGGGAGGAGGTTTCCTTTTATAAGGGAGGAGAGTGGCACCTTTGGAAATATAAGAAATATTAGTTTATATTAAATCCCTACCCCACATAAAAACGTCAAAAATGACTCATATACAAATATTATATGATATAGGGTTGTAATATCATCAACCAATAAAATTTAGAAATGTTAGGAATTTATTTTAAACATTATCAACGTGATTTATCCTTATTTAATCAATTTAATTTTATTTGTTGTAATAACATTCTAAATTTTAAATTATTAAAAATAATTACTTATTTGTTGTAAATTGTCCATAATTGGATAATTTATAACATTTTAGACAATATATATTTAAATTTATAATTTTTAAATATTTTTGTGATTATTAAACAATTTTATAATATGTTATTTTTATAAAATAACAATAGTGTCAATTTTGATGCTATTCATTTATATGAATTTAAATAAAATATATACAGAATATATGTTCAAACTAAAATCTTTAATAGATTCATAAAAGGTTATAGGTTTCTAGAAAATTAGTGGAGCACATTAAATAGTTCATATAATATTTATTTTATTATTTTTAAAACCATTTATTTGGTATATCTCTTAATAAAATAATTAGTACAACATTTTTTTATAATTATTTAACAAGCTTATTTGTTGCATAAAAATTAAAATTAATATACTAGGATGAAAATAAATATCAATTATTTTATAATAATAATTTTACTCGAATTTATCATATTAAAATCACAATATTTAAATGGTTATATTTATTAAATTATGAAGGTGACAACTTTGGCATCATTTAAAATAAAATAATTTAAGTGTCATAATCAATTTTATAAGACTCCAAACGGTTATATATGAGGTCATTGTATGTTTATGATATATATATATATAAACTAACAATAAGTTTTGGTCAGGTTTTTGGGCCTTTTAATAGGTATTATTATTTCAATAATAACTATATTACTGATTTTTCACTTAATAAATAATTTCTGTATCATTAATGTATCACCATTAATGACAATTATTTAATCCCTAAAAATTATAAGTAAATTATCACGATGTAGATAATTTTATTAGATTTTTGTAGACTGTTCATGTTCTAAGTTTTATGATGTTTAGCACTAATTTAAAATTATTATACTTATAAGATTTAAGAGAGTGACATGTTGTCACTTTCTTTGGTTTTAATAATAATTAAATTATTTTCATGGTCAAAATTCCATTAAATGATTCTAATCCGACCCTTATGTTATATGGGTCGACTTTTAGTCATCCAATAGGATTTTCACAGGTGTTAGAGTAATTTTATAATCTTATATTTACCCTTAATTACCCTATTTACCTTTAACTATGGTAAATAAAATTTACCGTAGTTACTCTTCATAATGCCCAAAAATAAAAAGTTGCTTATTAACATAATTTGGACCCACTGATTCCAAATATGGAATCCATTTTTCCAAATTCAATACACAAAATTTTCAGAAATTAAATTAAAATTAATCCTGTTCTCGAAAGAAAACGAGTTTTTGTTTAAAACATTGCAAAAGATTGAATTGATTTAACCTACGAATTCAATGTAAAATCAATGATAATGACATAAATTATATTAAATGGTAAAAATATATTCTATTTATACTTTAAAACAATTCAATATATTAATTTAACCATATAAATTATCTCAATGAAAAAAGTTGTTTTTAATTTTAAAGTACTGTATTTTTACTATTCATCAAAACATGAAAGTTATCAGAAAAGTATCCAAAACTTATCCAAAGTAAATTTTTATATCCTTATTCCAAATAGGAATTTTATTTTGTCAAATTTAACTTATAAAAATGTCAAAAACTAGATTTAAACTGGGTGCGCCATCAAAAGGCGACAAAACTGCATTTTTTGAAAAATACTTATTTTACCCGAAAGATTTATTTTGTTGTTATATAATGCTCTAGAAAATGTGTAAGATGAATAATAATGTTATAAAATTAAAAATTTAGTTAATTCTATTCATAACATCTAGTTCATAATAATATTATAATAATATATCATTGTTTAGTAAAACTCGGTATTGCGTACAACACACACTATCGAGGAAGGTCGCGATTGTGTGTAATGAAAGCCATGTCAGGGTTGCGTATACTAAAAGCTAATGCGGTATTGTGTATAGTACAAGCTAATCTTGGTGTAGTGTATAATAGAAGATATGAATGAAATTAAAAAGAATATATCTTATAAAATCTCTGGTTGTTACACTAAACTTGTCTCAGAACTCCTCCCATGAGATCGCAGACTCCTCGCAATCCTCGAGGAATAAGAACCACCACTGCCTCGCTGCTCTATGCAGCATCGTCACTTCCAAGGACACCCAATGATCTTTCTGAGCATAGATCAAACTGAAGACAATCTCGACCTCCTCTAACCAGTCTTCCATGACTGGTTCTAAAATAGAGCCCTCATACTTCTGCAGACTCTGGCACTGAAACTCTCAGAGTTCCCTCCAACATGTGTCATCGTCGTCAACCTCTATCTTGCGACGATCTGCTGTCACAACATGCATGACAAATTCTGCGCAAACCTGATGTGTACGTCGACCTAGATCCATACCTATAAAATAAAAAACCGTTAGAGCTCCTAAACAAGGAATATGGAAGACTCAAACTTAATTTATTAATTGTTTTTTTTTCATTTTTGGTTACCCTTTTCCACGTTCTTCCCATTCAAATACAGGAACAAAGATGAATGATTTATGATACTTTCCAAGGTATCTACCCTACACCTAGTATCACCTCGTTTAGTAGCCATTGTAAACATAAAAGTTTGTACATCATATAATAGGGGGCCCTAAAAACCTATGTCTCAGCCGGTCTATAATGTTAATACCACTTGCTAAACTTGACTGACACTGTTTCCCTACCAACCCATGAAACCTCAGTTGTGACTAACTCCAAACTCCATCCTATCCCTCAACCTTCCTCTGATACAACTCTAAGAAGACCCCCTCCACATAAGGTGTAACCCTCCTAGTATGACAATGTGATAAGGGAGATAACAACCTCTGAGTCCCGCATCCCATAGCCCCAGGTTGGAGACTGGCACAAACGGTATAGTAAACACACAGATGGGTGGAATTACCCTCTAAGAGAACACATGAGAAAGAGATAGATAAGATATACACCAACCAAATCCATGTCATTAGGAAATATAAATGAAATACCAATTTCATATATTTAATGTCATTCCAAATAACTACAAATGGAAGGGGAAAACTGCAAGTACCCCAAAGAAAGTAACAACAGCAGAAAACACAAGGCTGGAAAGCTCCGGAAACCCCAAGCTAGTAGAAACCAGCTTGATCTTCATCCGGCTCCAAGTGACCTGAAAATATTTTATATATACATAGGTTGAGTATAAAAGTATACTCAGTAGGATCCTCCCTAGAACCTCTTGTGAAAAAGTAAATAAAGAATGCTAAATCAGAGTGAACAATAGGTGAGACAAACTCCTCGCATAAATAAGTATACTATTTCCCCATCCTCACCCTAGTTACTCTCACCTAGTAACACATACATGAGTAAATAATATAAAAAATATTATAAAGGGTACACCACTACTACTTCCCTACTATTTTGCCGCTTTTCCCCAATGTCGCACATCCTAAGCATCTCTCCCCAAAAATGCTTGCATGCAGACACCTGGGTGAAGCACCACAATATGAAACTCGTGCAACAAAACCACCATTTCCATGCGTGAAATTAACCAGGTAGTTTCCAAGAGCCACTATAGCTCGTATAACGTGTATCATACATCATGTATTATACCTCAAGCCATTACAACCCATACACTGAGTAAGGATCCTCAATCCATCACATCTTTTACATGTTACACATATAGTAGTCTATAGGATACTATATCGATAATATATATGTGTGAATAACCAAAAGGCATTAAATCCTACTACAAACATATATGAGGAAAAATAACAATTGTTCCTACCAGCACAAGAAACTACAAAGAGAAGAGAGCAGGGCCAAAGGGGGTAGTCAGTCATCCATCCTCCCACCCAAATGTTGGGAAAACACCCCTAGGGCTCAGAATCCCCGAGGTGTCAGTTTCCATAACTCACAGGGTGGAGTAGAATATAGAAACAAAGTACATAATATAATATATCTCACAACCACACTATGGACGTAACCTAGTTTTAGAATCAACTACACCTAACGTCGCTCAAACTCCCAACTGCCACTTTTAAGACTAGGTATCCTATAAGCCCAAAACAATTTATAGAGATTTATTAACTTAAGTCATTTCCCTTTTATCAGCTCTACATTACATTGATTAATTCTTTAAACATTAATTAACCATTAACAATTCCACATTAAATTTCATTAGCATCACACCCAAAGTAAACTATCCCATTGAAAATTGTAACTTCAACATTTCATTCCAGCAAGAACTAACCCCATGGGTTAACTTCAGTTATTCAATTATTTACCTACATCATTACTTTCCCATATTCCCCGACATTCTCGAAAAATATTCTATGCTACTAAACACAAGGGGGCTCATCAAGATGAGTAGATAAATACCCGTGGAGTCTATGCTACCTATAGAAAGAGTGTAGACCCATCCTACCTTGAGAAGATATACACAAAAATCACGTGGCATACAAAACGCGTCTTCACCCCTTTCATATGAAGGGTAAGAAATACCAGATACCTAGAGTTGTCGGGAATGTAAAGTAGATAAACAACTAATAAGAATCATCCAACATCCAAACATTCACATACAACCCATTACATCATCCACAGTGTCCTCCCCAACAGCCACATGCATTAACCAATGCCTCTTTCCACTCTAGGCATCATCTACTGACACAAAAAATATGTCTCCCCACCCCGACATATCACAACCGCCATCCAGGCTCAGATCACAACACAAGTAACATGAAAAACCAACATCTTATAAGTTGGGCTCTTGACCCTCAAACACGCAACATGGTAACTCAGAAACCTACAAGTATTATCTTTTATCAAACACCCAGTTATTTAATCCATCTTGGATTAACAGATTTATTATTCGTAGGTTCCAAATTTGAGAAACCTAAATAGTAATCTATCACAAATAATTAAACATTCTTACTACAAAAATTTAATTAACATCAAATTACAACAACGTCAATCCGATTCATTCACATACATATTTATCTTTAGCAAATCGATTATCAATTAATTCCAGCTTGATGTTCTTTACCAATTTCTATCTAGAACGAAAAGCCAAACAAGAAAGATTTGAAATCACACTATCTAAAATAAAGAGGCAATATCATACAATAAATATCAATTTATTTATTGGGATAAAATATTTATTATGTCAATTCCATTATGATCTATTCGGATAAAACATGCTAACAATACAATTTCATGCAAAAGAAGAGAGAAGCAATGAATTCCCTGCCACAAATAGTTCTTGGCGTTCATTATAGGAGAATAATCCACCCAATAGGTTACAATCTCTTCCCCGGTGAGAAATGTATCCACCCGAGGATGCAAAGACACCACCACATTAGCCAAAACCAAAGAAATTCCCATTAGGAACAGGGGGTAAAAATTCTATAAAAAGGCCATAGATAAAGAAGGAGATGAATAAGAAATAATAGATATAGATCATACCTTATATTTATAAATGATAAATATTTCTTGGCTATATCAAAACAGAGCAGAACAACTCCTAGAAGGAATGTTTGATTGCACACCTCTTACAAGAAGGAATGGGATGTTCGAGTGCTTCAAACCCGAGAACAAGGAGGAAGTACTAGGGAGGAAGATATCTCATCCCTTTATAATTTTTAATGGAGCTAGGGTTTAAGAGACGTTGGGTTTTACATTAATATAGGATCACATTAAACTATGTGGTTTGACCAAGTAAAGACATCCCAAGCCTTAGGAGAAATTAATATACGAGTTGCTTCCTTTGAATCATCCTTAGAGTCCTTAAAACAAGTATTTAAATGTACTTTACATTAAAGGAAATTTTAAAGGGGCTAAAATATAGGAAGCTTGAAATACTATTCACGAACTCAAAATTTGGCAATGGAAAAACAATGGTCATGAGACTCACCATTGGTACCTCACTGTTGGAACCTCACCATTCTGGAAACACTATTCATGAACCTCACCGTTGGAGCCTCATCGTTGGAATATCCCCATTTTAGAAACACTGTTCATGAACTCAAAATTTGGAAAAGGAAAAAGGTCACCATTGGAACCACACTGTTCTGGAAACACTATTCATGAACCTCACCATTGGAACCTCACCATTCTGGAAACATTGTTCACAGGAATGGAAATTTTGAAAAGTGTTGTGGATAAGTCACCATGACCACCAAAATCACCTCATACAACAGATTTTCATAAAGAAATGGACCAGAGAGGTTCGACTCATTACACATGTGGAAGTGCAGAGAAGTGGTCGGAGGTGAAGAATGCCAGAGGCTCCTGGAGGAGATGCTAGTGCCTTGAGAGGTATGGATGTGGATACCAGAGAAGAGTCATGTTGGAGACTGTGGCGGTGAATAATAGATCCATGAAGAGGATTTAGTGAGGTGGTCATGTCGAGCCTATAATGATGAAAAGTATGGGGGGTAGGCATAACATGATGGGTGCAGATGGAGGCGGCATGCTAATCGCATGGGACCCGGTGGCACCGCGACACCAGGTGGGGAAGGCGATCAAGGCAGATCCCATAGATAGAGTTAATCCATATGGTATACGCTTAGACAGATCATGGAATCCAGGAAAATCTAGGAGGACCAATGAGTTGGGTCTTGTAGTCTAATGGCCCAGTAGGCCAGGATAAATGAACCAATGGCCAGGTCCGGGCTGGTACGAGTCAGACCGAGACCCAACCTAGGTCAGACATTTTCCCAAAAACAGTTGTAACGTTCAATATGTGTGTATGTTTGATGGTCTGATTTGACATTGGGACCCTTGCGATGAGAGGGTACTTTTATGATACTATAAGTGTGTTTTTATTGATTTTTTCACATGAACTATTGTTTTGAGTTATGATTTCTCTTGGAATGGGCAAACTATGAGTAGTTTTCTATGGATTGTTGTGACCTTGAGACTATGTGACTTTATAAGACTACATGAATTACTGGGAATCTATGTCTTATAGACACTACGTGTCTTATCAGGACCGAGTGTCTCATCAGGGCTGATTGTCTCATCAAGACTAGGTGCCATACCAAGACTATGTGTGTCATCGAGACTAATAGTCATATTGATACTATGTATTTTTTTGGATTTCTTCTAATAATCAGGATTTTCACACTATAGACCTATACCTGTGTGAGATGATTGTACTATTTATTTGTGGTATACTTTATTTATTCATTTTTGATATACATCATGTATTTATATGTGGTATACATTGTGAATATCTTTGTTGTTCCTTAATAGTGTTTCATAGTGGTGTTCCTTCATGGTGTTCTATAGATGTGTTACTTCATGGTGTTCTTTAGTGGTGTTCCTTAATGGTGTTCCTTAGTGGTGTTCCTTTCTGGTGTTCATTCATGTTATTCCTTAGTGGTGTTCGTTCGTGGCGTTCCTTAGGGTTGCTCTTTCATGGTGCTCCATCATTATGTTCCTTTATGGTGTTCCTTAGTGTTGACAATCTGTGGGGTTCTTTAGTTGGGTAACTTCATAGTGTTCCATTATGGTGTTCTATCGCGGTGTTCCTTTATGGTGTGCCTAAGTGGTGTTCCTTTGTGGCATTCTTTAATGGTGTTCCTTACTTGCGTACCCATGTGGTGTTCAATCATGGTGTTCTTAGCGGGGTTACTTAGCGGTGTTACTTATTGGTTTCCTTTAGTGGTATTTCATTGTGGTGTTCTTTAGTTGTATTTCTTTGAAATTTCCTTTGTAGTATATTTCCTTTGTGGTTTCAGGGTGTTCTACTGAGTATTGTTTTACTCATGCCTATACGGGATTTGCCCACATGGGTCATGTCTTGTACCGATGATCAATTATTTGATAGACTCCTAGGTAGAACAAGACCTGTTGGTGCATAGTGATACTAGTCAATTGATGTGTGATCCAATTAATTCATAAATCTATCCAGTACCTTTCCCTTCTAATAGAGTTTTTTATAGACGATTTTTTGGAACTTGTGGATACACTATTGCACACTCTTTAATTTTGTGGGATTGTATTCTGGCCCAATTTACATGCCAATTTTCTACTGTCATACTCTTTGATTGGTATCTTAGTTAATGGATGCATTGATTACTTAGTGTTTTCACATTTCTATATTTTATTCTTGGATATGTGATTGTGTGTACATGTATAGAGGAAAATTCCACCTATTTGTGGGATATACCTACTGGGTGATAGTCACTAGCCCCTATCCTATCTAAGGTTATCTTAGGGTAGTCATGCCACGGGCCACTCTGGGATGGTTTTTGACACATATCATATAGATATTGGGTATAAAAGTATAATATTATCTTATCTAATTATTTCAATTATTTTCTTTAATATTGTTTCACTATATAATTTGTTGAACTATTAACGATTTAGATTGTTTATATTAATGAATGATAGAGAGCACTTGTGGGTTGTGGGTTTAGGGATCACTTTCCCAACAAAATATGTAATCATATATTGGAGCGTGATGTTCCATTCATTATTTGAGAATACTAAGATCATCATACTGATGAAGTGGACACATTTCTAACATTATATAATGATCAATGTTGAGGTATTAATATTTTATTCATATGTGTAATTGTAAAATCAACCTAGTAATAATAAAACCAGATATTAGAATAATTATTCCACCTATTTTGGTCTTTGGGATCACATTCATGTCCTGTTATATTGTTTTTGACTCTTTTTACCTAGATAGTGTTCAATTTATACATTTTTATTGTTTTTTATTTAACATTTTTTTGGAAATAAGAAAAAGAATGTGACAAAAAATTAGGGAGTTTTGATAAAAGAAAAATTCACTCAAATTATATATATATATATATATTATTCATTATTATTTATTGAATATTTAGATAATATTGTATACATATTTATTCATGGATATTGATATCGATTTAGTTCAATCATTTATGTTTCTTGAAACCAATGAAGAAAAAACCGAAAATTCACAATGTAAAATAAAATGTGGTTATGTTCATAAAATTTTATTCAGCATAACAATACACTATTATTATTTTTTAAATTATTTATTTCATTGGTTTTTAGGCCATAACAAACATTTCAATGTGACTAAAATACAATTTATATTTTTTTATTACTTTGAAATTTTGTTTCTAAATGTGTTTGTTTCATAAACCATTTTAGTTTATATCATTGATGAGATAATGGGAATGGGATTGGGGGGTTTTATGGATCAAGTGCCTAGGTGTGATTGACTAGTTTTGGTTTTTATATGTTTTACATATATTAATGAGGAATGGGATATGTTCAAAGGTTATATTGATGGTCAATAATGGTAATAACAGAGTAATTGTTTTTTTGCATAATGTAGTAGGGAATCAGTAAAGTTGGGATGATTTCAGAGTAAGTAATTCTTAAAAATTCATAAAACATTATTGATTATTTATAAATGAAATGTTATGTAATTCCTCGAACCTAGTTACCCATAGTCAGTGCATTATTACATAACATTGGCACGATCACAAAAGAAAATGTCTCAAAAGCCCAATTTGTTTAGTAGCCTTGGAAGTACTAGATACATTTATAAGGTCTAAATTACATCATAAAATGGAAAACAACAACAACATTGTTTCCATAGACAACACTGAGTTCCCATAGACTGTCCCTACAGGTCATTTATAATATACTTTTTCACATCTTGGAAAAAATAAAACATAGAAAGGGGTGAGCTCAAATTCTCTGTAAGGATAACAATATAGCATGAAATTTCATAAATAAGTATAAACATTTAAGGAAATTTATAAAACTAAAACAAAAGCCTTTTCAACATAAACTTAATAATAATATGGATGATATAAATCAAAATAATGCCATTTACTTACTCACATGGATATTCTACTAGTTTAATAATCAAATTCAATATCAATAGCCACTTTCATAATGATAGAATGCATAATTCCAGACATTCATAACCACATAGTCTAGGACTTGTGTCAAGACACTAGTTTGTTTCATGTGACCTACCGATGCATCAAGGAGCTATTGCGGGCTCCACCTGTCACTTACTAAGTCCAAGGCATTCCTCATATGAAAAGGTTTAAACATAACATAAACATTCATATTAAAACTAGTATATGAAATGTCAATAATTTATCCATAAACCATGAATGGTATGAAATAACACATCCACATTCAAACATATCAAAAAACCTTCAACACTATATAGACATTTTTTAGCATAATAAATTAACATCAAACAAACATAAAATCTATCAAAGGATGTTGACATAGATGAAATAAAAACCTTTTTAGAGAAATATATATTTCTATTTTGAAAACATTTAAAGGTCACATAATTATAAAAGAATATATTTATATTTGAAAATAATCTTATAATCATGTAAGGGAATCTTCGACGATGTTATAACGACATAAAATATCCTCACCCTCCATATATGTTAAAAAAACATTCTTACCTTAAATTTGTTGAAAAGGTCATAAAGTACCTTGTTTGAAAAAAAACAGAATGATTCCTTTATAAAAATCTTATAAAAGTCAAAAGGGTATAAATTAATTTAACCCATAGTCTAGTAAATAGTAAAAATGTTTTGGAATACATTTTTAAGAAACATGGATGTGGTTGATAAAGAGGTCCCAATAGATACTTACGTAAAAACAACCTCGGATAATAAAGATATTGTAGAATTAACCCTTACCTTGTACTTTTCCTTGGTCAAGGGTAGGTTAAACTCATATATAATGGTTAAATAAATGTTATTAAATTATAGAAGAATCATATATATTAATATGATATCATATATGATCTTTTAACATTGCTTTGTTAATATTATCTTAGTATTTATAATCGTTTTGGGTGTTAACTAATTCATTTTCTTTTGTATGATCTGTTAAGTAAGTAATGTTTGTTATGTATAGAATGTATATTATTCATATTCAAAATTATATTAAGTCTATAGACATAAATTTTAATCATCTAATGAAAATTAGTCTTGAATGGATATTATGGGGAATGAATCTCATTGCGTTCGTGGAGATGGTAATCCATACGTACGCACGAGCGACAATATCATTCTTTTGATATCAAAATATTATATAATTGGATGGTATATCATATATAAATAATCATTATCATGTTATATTTATTATTTATATCAATTAAAAATCATTATTATACCCATCCAAATAATAATTTATTGTAAAATAATTACACCACGACGTGGAGATGGTAAGCCGTACGTATGCACGTATGGTGACATGTCATTCAAAGGATGGATATTATAGTTAATATGGTGGTAAAATATTTATAATAACTTCACAGTATATAGAAGATACTGGATTTATTATATTATGATGCATACAACAAATAAAGAGGAAGTGTAAGAAGAAAGGAACTTGAATGAGGTGATGGAATATTTACCTCCTCTTCAGGTTATTCCATTTTATTTGATCAAAAAGGATCCTTAGGTTGGCTTTATGACCAAATTAAGGCCTCTAGGATGAAGGTAGTAATTATGGGAGGATATTTGGGAAGGTTTTGGCTGATCCAAATAGATTTGGAGGTGTGAATTGAGAGAAGGGGGAGTGCCCTTTAATAAGAGGAGTGAGGGGCACCTTAGGAAAAGCTAGTAATATAATTTTATAATAAAATCATTTTCGGTTTCTAATGGATCCAAAGTGGATTATTTAAGGGATAAGGTGGGGATGGTTCTAAATCTAGTCAACCAATAGGTTTTAGACATGTTTTGGTCACTATATTAACCTTATCTTTTAGATTTAACTCTTAGTTAAATAGTTTGAAATTTACCATGTCTCTTGGTATTTTTATATTATATGGTTAATAATATTACTATATACTTACAAGAGATGCCCAAGTTGTTCATGAATGATACACCAATAATTATATAAGTCTTTTGGAAGAAACTCATATTTTTTGGAATAGAATATCAATTAATAATATAATATTTGTTTTAAAAAGTTTTTTATGTCGATTTTCACACTATTTGGTATTTTGTTTTTTCTAAATTCATAAAAAAATTATTACATAAACAAAATTCATCTAAACAACCCCAATACGTAATATTAACATATAAAATTAGTGTAATTAATTAAAAGGCTCAAATTACATTTATTTGGATATTTATAATATCAATTATTTTAATATATCATTAATTAGGTAATTACTACATCATCATTGTGTCATAAATAAATTTAATTATTTAAATGTCTAAAAATTATAAATAAAATATCATTATATATGAAATCATTTTATATTTCTAATTAATATTTATAGTCTAATTTATCTTCTGTGTAACCTTATATTAAAAATGGTTTAGTTATTAAACTATGAATTTAACACTTTTAACTCTTGTTTGAATTTAATAATAATAAATATCCTAATCTAATGCAAGTAAACCTAAAGGATCATATTTCATTACTAATTTTGTTTTTGGTCTAATTATAAATATTAAATAAGAATAGGACATGTTTTAGGGTAATAATAATATCATTGTTACCTTTAATTACCCAATTCACTTTTAACCGTGGTAAATAAAAGTTAAAAGTTACTATTCACCAAAATTTATTTTTTTCTTATTGAACCACATTTTACACCTTGATATTAACCACATCTCTCGAATTTATGAAATTCAACTCATTGAAGTGGTAAAATTAAGTTTTATGTAAATTTGAATTTTTTTTCGAGAAGGTAGGTAAAAGACGGTAAAAAGTGAAATAATTTTTTTTATATATGTAAAATTATTATAAACTTAATCCAATGAATTACATTGAACATATATAAGTATTATGTATCTATCTTGACCTAAAATAAATTTAAATAAAATAAATAATTATTTAAATAAAAAGTTATTTTCAAACAATGACTCAGTGTTTTTCAGTATTCATCAAAAATTGAAAGTTTTCAGAAAAATACCAAAAATTTATCATAAGCTAATTTCAATATCCAAAATCAAAAAATGAAGTCCATTTTTAAAGATAAAATTTATAAAATTTCAAAAAGTTGGTATTACTATTCATAACGTTTAGTTTGATTGGTTGTGGTGTGTTAGAACTTGAAGTTGCGTACAACAAAAGCTACTGTATTATTCAAAGTGATGCATACCGTGGAAGATTAGCATGTTACATGTTGGCCAAATTTTATTTTTGGGTTTCCTACTACTGATAATATATATATATTTTAGTAACATTTTAATTTATAATTTTTTATCATAGGAAAAATCATATAGTATCCAAATTTTTATATGAGTTATAAATGAATAAGTAAATAACACAAGTAATGTGGTTTTTTATTGGTTGTGATATTATATGGTTTTTATTATATTAATTGAAGTGCCCAGATCAGTGTGAATCACTGAGAGGGGGAGGGGGTGAATCAGTGATCCCTTAAAACTTTTTACTAATTGATTCCTTATCAATTAAACCTCTATGGCTGGTTAAAGCCTTGATCCACTCTTCTTGTATCTCTCAGCCTTTCCTCGAGTGATGCAGTAAATGTAAAGGCACATGACACAAGGATTTACAAGGTTCGGCACCAAAGGCCTACGTCCTTGCCATGTTGGTTATACGCCCCAACATGGTTTCTCCCATTATAACTTGTTAGAATTACAATGGTCGATAGAGCATCCCACTGTATCTCTCCTGAGTCCCACATGAGGGTCTTTATACTGCGTCCCACAGTGTTACCAGAGTCCCACTGGCCTGCTCCAGAATCCCACTGAAGACTTCTTCCACCCTGAGTCTCACAGGGGGCTTCTCCTGGCTCCTCGAGTCACACGAGTATCTCTTCTTCTTGTTCAGCTCTTCAAGTATCTTCAGTAGCCTGGGATAAAGACTGCTGGCCTCGCTCTGTACCTCTGATCACTTGAGTTGATCAGGTCTTCTCGTCTTGCTCAGGATTTATCTCCTTCTTCTAAGGATGACCTGGCCTCTCTCTTCAAGAATCTTCAACAGCCTCTGAAAAGGTCTGTTGGTCTTTCTCAGCACTTCTGATCACTTCTGTTGATCAGGCTCTTCTCAATTACTGAAAACTCAGACAACTGATATCCCTAACTTCAGTCTGGCTTCAGTCTGACTTCAGAACAACTTCATGCACTGAATGCATGGCAACTTTGGTTCCTCATGCACTGACTGCATGGCCTCTTAATATTCTTCAAGAACTCTTGTTCTTGGTCTTCTCAAATGCACACAACCTGATTCAGCTTTGTTCACGTGTGCACGTGCATGCATGTAAGCATGCACTCCCCTTCTTCTTTTCTTGGTGCAGTAAACCCACAAAGGGTGTAACACTTTTAGCACACACCTTCTTCTTGTCCTTCACACATTTTATTCCTTTTGATTACACACTTAAATGTGTGTTGTACTTTAGTGTGAGTATTCTCCTTCTTCTCCTTCTTAGTGTGTACACACCACTTAGCACACACTAAGGTTCGGCCTTTGCTTGTTTTTCACACACAATCTGTTCCACGTTTTGCACACACATACGCTTGTCCTTTCACTTCTTCTTGCACACACACAAAGTGTTCTTTAATTTGTTCTTCAATATGTGCACCCACATAAGGGCTACGCCTTGGCCTTCCACTTTGAACACCTACTCTCCGTAGATAGTTCTTCACTTGGCTCACACAAGGAGGCAAGGTGGCGAGCAAGGGTGCGGCCAATCCTTTTCTCCAATATCCGCGTAGGGTCTTGGTGCAAGGGCCACTGCCTCGGGTGTGCACGGTGCAACACCGCGGGCACACAAGTGCTTACCGTGCAGGGGGCCGCGGTGCACAGAGGGGGCGCGCAAGTTGGCGTAGCCCAACCTCTTCTTCTTGTCACACAAAGGATCAGCGCGCAAGGGACTTCTCCACACAAGTGTGCGCGGGGCTTCGTCGCGCAAGAGATGCACGGAACAATACTTCGTGAGGCAGAAAGGCACTCACGGGACTTCCAAGTTTTTCCGCAAGCTTCCACGAGGGATCAGACTCTTCTTTTTATAGGCAGAGGTATGACCAATCTTCCGTGGGATATAAATCTTGAATCCCCGAAGTTTTCAGGTATTTCAAGATTTTGGAAATCTTGATTTTCTCCTCGGTTCACCGCGGGTTCTCCTTCTTCTTTTTTTTTCTTCTCCACGTGCATGCGACTTAAAACGCATGCACGACCTTTGTCTCTTCTATACCATGCAAAACACGAACTCACCGAAGCCTCGGCAACTTCGTTTTGCCTCGGCCTTGTTCGAAATCTCCCAAACATTGCATGCATGCCTATTTTCTTTCATGATCGTGTTCGGTAGGTCTGGACGAGCTCAATGGAGCCTTCGGCTTCGGCAATGGTGGCCGGGATCTCAAAATCCATGCTCGGATGGCACCTGGTTCGTCGGAGGCTCGCGGGGAGGCTTTGGCATGGCTCGAGGAAGGAGACGCCTCGCAGGCCGTTGGATCAGATCTTTGGATGGCCACGATCAGAAGATCTCACGCGGGATCGATCGTGCGGCCAGTATCCGCTCCTAGAGATTTTTCCGCGTCCCACATCGAAACGGAGCGCGGTTTTTCCGCGGCTTATCAACCTAGAGCTCCCTTTCAACGCTCAGTTGCACTTCCCCCTGCACGGTGCCGCCCCGCACCGTGTTCTCTCTGCGGGCGCGCTCTTGCGCCCACCTCTGCTCCTCGCGGGCGTGCTATGCGCCCACTATGCATGTCACGGGCGCGCTCCTTGCGCTCTCGCTGCGCGGGCTTCATCACCGCGTGGCCTCGGGGCTTATACACGGCCCCGACCTCCTGCCTCAGGGATATGCTGCCTTGGCCTGAGGGTTCCCCATGGGCGTGGTGACCTCGAGTCCCACATGAGCCTTGGGTGATGACCCTCGGCTGGCCTTCCTTGGTGGCTATTTTTTTCTACTTAAAAACACAAGTGCTTTGTTAAGAAAAACAAAGTGACAAGTGTAAATGCCAAATGCCAAATGCCTCCTCCTCTATTCTTCTTATCTTCTCTTCTTCATTTGAATTCCTCCAATTCTTCCTCAACATTTAATCTTCACTTAGGAGTGAAATTCTTGAAGGTTCATCATCAACTCTTCTTCTTCAACCGAACTCTTGAATCACATAAAATCTTCAATAAACTTCATTGATCTAATCAGAGATCAAGTTGGATCTTCTTCATGTTCACATGCACTAAGTGATAGTGCAGGGACTTCATTAATCCACTTCATCCACTTAGAGATTGTGGATGGATAATCTTCAACTCCTCATGCATTGTCAATACAATTCATGGTCTTCTAACATTGTTGTAACATTTTATCCACTTGATACAAGTTCTTTGAACTTTAAGAACATCTCAACAATCGTCTGATTTTATGATGCTCCATCATCATCAATTATTCAAGTGGTATAACTTAGTATCATCTTGATACAAGTATTGAAACATTAAGATCAGTTCTACAATCGTCTGATATAACTAGAGAATGTTTCAACCACATCTCTTATGCCACTTAGTGAATCTCCTAAGTGACAGGCCTCTTAGTACCATGGACATTCTCCGTTCATCACCAACACCATCATATCCTTTGTCATTCACATATTGAAACTCCTTGACATCCATCCATTCATTCATTGACAACACCATACCTCATTGACAAAAAATGCAACACAGTGCACTTCAATCTCCCCCTTTGTATTTGTTGTCAATACACTTCTTCAGCACATATGAATGAGTCAATATGTGTGCCAATCTTTTCTCCCCCTTATTGCCAATCAAATGAAAAGGTGTGGTGTGGTTTTCTTCAAAAAAAAAATCACTTCCTCCCTTTGAAAGGCATTGTCTTGAAAATCACAAGAGAGGGATGATGTCACATGTTCACTTGAGCAATGAACCTTTAGTAAATCAGCTCTAAGTCTACTTGGGAAAACCTGGTGTAGAAAACAAGAGTGATATGACCAAGGAATTCAAAGCTGTCCATAATTCTCTACACATGTGAGATCATGCTTAGGGGTTTGAAATTTTTCAGATATAACAATGAATTTGCTAAATCCTGCACATCTTCACAAAACTCATTAGAAAGTTCAGTGCAAAGATAAAGCTCCCCCTTTCAACCATTTGTCTTCAATAAATACTCCCCCTTAATTGTCATGATGAATACAATTAAGAAACAAGGGATGAAAGTATGATTGGAATACCTTCAGCTTTTCTCAAGATGGTATTAATCTCAGAATCCCATCTTCTTCAGATTGGCTCCCCCTCAAGGGGTGCACTCCATTCTGTCCAAACCACTCTCCAGAAGAGAATGATCATCATCTTCAATTCCCTGCAATGTTAGCACATGTAAATACAAGTGATTAGGGAATAAGATGGAACCACCTTGGTTCATCAATGTGAACAACAAGGTTGAGAAGATTCTCTCAACCGAGATGTCCCATTTTCACCATTCTTCACACTTTTCACATTTGATCTTCAATGATGTTTGTGCCGGTGTGGATCTCAATACATCTTCATGTGAAATCTTCTTCTTCCCTTTTGCCTTAGCAATTTCTAGAACTTCATCTTCAGCTCTCTGCAGATCTTTGGCAAGTTGAAACTGATTTGGCCATATGACTAACAAGTCATTTGGAAGTGAGGCCTCAGTTTTGGAAATTACACATGGTTCTTTTGATGCTTTCAAGCTACCTTTCTTAGGCAACTTGTTTTCAATCAATCCCTTCTGCTTCTTCTGGATTGATTGTATTTTTGAGTCCAGTCTGCTTCTATTCAGTTCCATGGCTTGTTCACAATGATCCATGGTATGACCTTTCTTTCCACATTAGAAGCATTTCTTCTTGGTGGTCCTTCTGGATGCATCACCCTTCTTGGATTTAGACTCCAAGGTCTTCTCTTCCTTTTTCATAATCTTCTTGGGAGCATCTTCCACATTCTTATGCTTGCTTCCCAAGGATTCATTCTGAGCCAGGTTCTGTGATCTTTTCTTATTTTGAGCTTTGGATACAGTTGGAGATTGACATGTATCATTCTTTTGACCACTTTTGCAACCATCCCAGATGTTGTCAAGAAATCCAAATCTGTTAGCAGTAAACAGATGTCTCTGGACCTGTGGATGTTGCTTATTTCCTTCTGGCTTGCTCACCCTTGGCATGGGCTTCCTTTGTTCTTTGACATTCAGTGGATTGTACCAAAAATCCTTTGCACAGTGCCCATACTTGTTACAACACCAACATTGACCCACAAATCATGACTTTTTGATTCCTTCTGATTGTAGGGTACTTTTCTTGAATTGTTGTGCTTCTTCAGGAGAGCTTTCTTTCTTCATTGTCTTCATCCATACTTGTTTGGAATTATTCTTCCATCCTGCACTTTTTGTGGAAACACAATTAGAAGCATTAGTACAAGATGGGATGGATGGTACCTTCCTTTTAGAAGATGTTTCCCTTTCATTAGAGGATGTCTTTCTTTTAGAATCATCCTTCTCAAAGCACACTTGAGTAGCAACATTTCTACTTTCAGCTGACTGGGAGGATTCAGCTTTGGGTGATTGCAGATTTTTCAATATCACCTCTAGTTCTATGCATTTCATGTTAAGGGAGTTCTTCTCATCCTCAACAGTTCTTAGCATTCCTTCCCATTTCTCTTCCAGCTGCTTTATCTGGTCTTCATGCACCTTCTTTATTTCATGCAATGAGTTTTCAAGCTCCTTCACCATTTTGACTTTGTCTTCATGTTGAGCATCTCTGACATTCATTGAAACTTTGTGACTCTTTTCCAGTGCATGGAAAACATCTTTGATTATTATTTTAAAGAATTCTTTCTTAGAAAGGCTTCTTTGAAATTCTTCAGCAGTGTCTTCATATCTTTCATTGCAAAGAGAAATAGTTTCATCTTTAGCCTTCACCAGCTTTCTGAGAGTGTTGGTTATGCCAACCCTTTTAGCCAATTGATCTTCCATTGCATTGGCTTCTTCTTCTAACTGTGATTTTTCTTCTTGAAGATCAAGGATGCCTGTAGCTATACACATTGCCACTTCCTTGGGGACTGTCTTCTGAAGATATTCGATTGCATTTTGAAGATCTTTCATTGTTCCAACTTCATCACAGCTAGGACATGCTTTCTTCATCTTCTTAGCATGTTTCTTCTTTCTGTTTTTCAGAGTCTTGGAAGATATCTCCATTTGAGGTTGTTCTTTAATTTCCTCAAATCTGCACTCCATCTAGACTCTCTTGGATATTTTAGAGGTAACCTCACTCTGATACCAATTGAAGTGCCCAGATCAGTGTGAATCACTGAGAGGGGGAGGGGGTGAATCAGTGATCCCTTAAAACTTTTTACTAATTGATTCCTTATCAATTAAACCTCTATGGCTTGTTAAAGCCTCGATCCAATCTTCTTGTATCTCTCAGCCTTTCCTCGAGTGATGTAGTAAATTTAAAGGCACAGGACACAAGGATTTACAAGGTTCGGCACCAAAGTCCTACATCCTTGCCATGTTGGTTATACGCCCCAACATGTTTTCTCCCATTATAACTTGTTAGAATTACAATGGTCGATACAGCATCCCACTGTATCTCTCCTGAGTCCCACAGGAGGGTCTTTATACTGCGTCCCACAGTTTTACCAGAGTCCCACTGGCCTTCTCCAGAATCCCACTGAAGACTTCTTCCACCCTGAGTCTCACAGGGGGCTTCTCCAGGCTCCTCGAGTCACACGAGTAGCTCTTCTTCTTGTTCAGCTCTTCAAGTATCTTCGGCAGCCTGGGATAAAGACTGCTGGCCTTGCTCTGTACCTCTGATCACTTGAGTTGATCAGGTCTTCTCGTCTTGCTCAGGATTTATCTCCTTCTTCTAAGGATGACCTGGCCTCTCTCTTCAAGAATCTTCAACAGCCTCTGAAAAGGTCTGTTGGTCTTGCTCAGCACTTCTGATCACTTCTGTTGATCAGGCTCTTCTCAATTACTAAAAAGTCAGACAACTGATATCTCTAACTTCAGTCTGGCTTCAGTCTGACTTCAGAACAACTTCATGCACTGAATGCATGGAAACTATGGTTCCTCATGCACTGACTGCATGTCCTCTTAATATTCTTCAAGAACTCTTGTTCTTGGTCTTCTCAAATGCACACAACCTGATTCAGCTTTGTTCACGTGTGCACGTGCATGCATGTAAGCATGTACTCCCCTTCTTCTTTTCCTGGTGCAGTAAACCCACAAAGGGTGTAACACTTTTAGCACACACCTTCTTCTTGTCCTTCACACATTTTATTCCTTTTGATTACACACTTAAATGTGTGTTGTACTTTAGTGTGAGTATTCTCCTTCTTCTCCTTCTTAGTGTGTACACACCACTTAGCACACACTAAGGTTCGGCCTTTGCTTGTTTTGCACACACAATCTGTTCCACGTTTTGCACACACATACGCTTGGCCTTTCACTTCTTCTTGCACACACACAAAGTGTTATTTAATTTGTTCTTCAATATGTGCACCCACATAAGGGCTAAGCCTTGGCCTTCCACTTTGAACACCTACTGTCCGTAGAGAGTTCTTCACTTGGCTCACACAAGGAGGCAAGGTGGCGCGCAAGGGTGCAGCCAATCCTTTTCTCCAATAGCCGCGTAGGGTCTTGGTGCAAGGGCCACTGCCTCGGGTGTGCACGGTGCAACACCGCGGGCACACAAGTGCTTACCGCGCAGGGGGCCGCGGTGCACAGAGGGGGCATGCAAGTTGGCGCAGCCCAACCTCTTCTTCTTGTCGCGCAAAGGAGCAGTGCGCAAGGGACTTCTCCGCACAAGTGTGCGCGGGGCTTCGTCGCGCAAGAGATGCACGGAACAATACTTCGCGAGGCAGAAAGGCACTCACGGGACTTCCAAGTTTTTCAGCAAGCTTCCACGAGGGATCGGCCTCTTCTTTTTATAGGCAGAGGTATGCCCAATCGTCCACGGGATATAAATCTTGAATCCCCGAAGTTTTCG
This sequence comes from Viscum album, assembly GCA_963277665.1. Classification (NCBI taxonomy): domain Eukaryota; kingdom Viridiplantae; phylum Streptophyta; class Magnoliopsida; order Santalales; family Viscaceae; genus Viscum; species Viscum album. The sequence continues at coordinate 1,457,470,333 of OY728158.1, read as the reverse complement.
GGTATTTCAAGATTTTGGAAATCTTGATTTTCTCCTCGGTTCACTGTGGGTTCTCCTTCTTCTTTTTTTTTCTTCTCCACGTGCATGCGACTTAGAACGCATGCACGACCTTTGTCTCTTCTATCCCATGAAAAACACGAACTCACCGAAGCCTCAGCAACTTCGTTTTGCCTCGGCCTTGTTCGAAATCTCCCAAACATTGCATGCATGCCTATTTTCTTGCATGATCGTGTTCGGTAGGTCTAGACGAGCTCAATGGAGCCTTCAGCTTCGGCAATGGTGGCCAGGATCTCAAAATCCATGCTCGGATGGCGCCTGGTTCGTCGGAGGCTCACGGGGAGGCTTCGGCATGGCTCGAGGAAGGAGACGCCTCGCAGGCCATTGGATCAGATCTTTGGACGGCCGCGATCAGAAGATCTCGCGCGGGATCGATCGTGCGGCCAGGATCCGCTCCTGGAGATTTTTCCGTGTCCCACATCGAAACGGAGCGTGGTTTTTCCGCGGCTTATCAACCTAGCACTCCCTTTCAACGCTCAGTTGCACTTCCCCCTCCACGGTGCCGCCCCGCACCGTGTTCTCTCTGCGGGCGCGCTCTTGTGCCCACCTCTTCTCCTCGCGGGCGTGCTATGCGCCCACTATGCATGTCACGGGCGCGCTCCTTGCTCTCTCGCTGCGCGGGCTTCATCACCGCGTGGCCTCGGGGCTTATACACGGCCCCGACCTCCTGCCTCAGGGATATGCTACCGTGGCCTGAGGGTTCCCCAGGGGCGTGGTGACCTCGAGTCCCACATGAGCCTTGGGTGATGACCCTCGACTGTCCTTCCTTGGTGGCTATTTTTTGCTACTTAAAAACACAAGTGCTTTGTTATAAAAAACAAAGTGACAAGTGTAAATGCCAAATGCCAAATGCCTCCGCCTCTATTCTTCTTATCTTCTCTTCTTCATTTGAATTCCTCCAATTCTTCCTCAACATTTAATCTTCACTTAGGAGTGAAATTCTTAAAGTTTCATCATCAACTCTTCTTCTTCAACCGAACTCTTGAATCACATAAAATCTTCAATAAACTTCATTGATCTAATCAGAGATCAAGTTGGATCTTCTTCATGTTCACATGCACTAAGTGATAGTGCATGGACTTCATTAATCCACTTCATCAACATAGAGATTGTGGATGGATCATCTTCAACTCCTCATGCATTGTAAATACAATGCATGGTCTTCTAACATTGTTGTAACATTGTATCCACTTGATACAAGTTCTTTGAACTTTAAGAACAGCTCAACAATCGTCTGATTTTATGATGCTCCATCATCATCAATTCTTCAAGTTGAGTAACTTAGTATCATCTTGATACAAGTATTGAAACATTAAGATCAGTTCTACAATCATCTGATATAACTAGAGAATGTTTCAACCACATCTCTTATGCCACTTAGTTAATCTCCTAAGTGACAGGCCTCTTAGTACCATGGCCATTCTCCGTTCATCACCAACACCATCATAGCCTTTGTCATTCACATATTTAAACTCCTTGAAATCCATCAATTCATTCCTTGACAACACCATACCTCATTGAAAACAAATGCAACACAGTGCACTTCATTAATAAAAGACATTGTATTTTTTAATTTCATATCAAGAGGATCAATGTTTTAAATATGTAATGTTTTCTACAGTTAAAGATAATAACACAACTAAAAATACAATAAAAATAATTAATAATTATTCAACTAACATTTTTCCACGATTAACATGTTAATATTGATAAATGATAATATAAATTAGTTAATGGTTATTTAATTAATGAATAATGAAAATGATTATTTTGTGATTTCAAGATATATATCCTTTAACAGTGTAAATGAAGGGTCATGTGTAATGTTAGCAGTAGACGAGTTTAAGGATTGGAAGTTTCCATTTTTTGTAAATCATAATATTTATATATATGCATAATTTATAAAATATTTTATATATGTTGGTAGTGAATCACGAATCAAAATTATATTGGGGGTGTTTTACCTAATGTTCAAGATGTTTAGATAATGGTTGAATAAATATTACCTTTCCCATGTTATGCATTTGTATTTATATATAAGTTGAAATATCTCATGATGTAGGGTTTTATGGGGTGGTATATAGTTTTACCTTATCAATGATAGATCTGAGTTTCACTACACATTTACCTGTGGGTTTTAATGGATTTCAATATAGTATATAATATTTCTATTTTTGTTCTCTACTACATCTGATTGGTGTACATGCATGTGTTGGGATTGGTTAATGTGTAATACAATTACAAATGATGTATTATATTTTTATGATATGAATGGTTACAAATAAGGATTATATATAAATATATGAATTTTTTCTAATACCAACAAGATATGTTGTGCCCTATGCAAGAATATGGTATGTATGCTTGAGGCACAACTCACATCAGTAATGAATTTCATTTGGAATGAATGAAAACATTGTGTGTACATGGGGGGTGGGTGGGTGGTATATCAAAGAACCATAGTGGAAGTAGAATTATGATAACATCATCATATATATATATATTATAATAAATGGTTTACTTCAATGGGATACGTGATGAGTTACCCATCGTGAGGATATAGAACATAGTTGAAAACATGTAGTTGATGTTCAAGTTTCACCAGTTTATTCGAGGGAATTTATTACAACTTATTCATGTTTTATGAGATGTTTCAGGTTTGATCATATAATGTATACATTTTTTTATACTCCAATATGTATAAAACATTATTATAAATAATAGTAGTATTATATTTGTTAGTATGTTTTATGTTTGAAGAATAATGGAGTTATTTTTATACCACCGGGGTAACAAGAATTTGATGTCCCATGCATGATTTAATTTTTTTTGAAATTTTAATTTTTCATTCCTTCTGTTTTCTATTTATATATGACATAAAATGTGTTATAATTTAATCATTTATTATATAATATTTTTTTTGTGGTTTTCCTACTAATCTATTATTCCTTAAATATATATATGACTATATTCCTCCCATGTGTGTGATTCATATTACTTCAATTATGCTCCCTAAAATATGGAATACCAGATTTTTTAATCATTGTTCATTACCCCTATTCATAATTTTTATCCTAGGTGTGAACTATATGAAGGAAGGGGTATTGTATAATGGTATGTAAGGTGATACATATAAGGTAAAATGAAGATTAGAGTTAATTTATAGTTTTTATTCATTGTTCATAGGAAAATAATATTAGTAGGTCAAAGTAGGTACAATAAAAAATTGAAAACAACTATGAAATATGATTTTATAGCCACTAATGTTCTAAAAAATTCACCATTTTGTTTATAAATATGTTATGTGAATTTATAGTACTTTCATGGTATGAACCTAGGAGAAGATCATGACACACTATTATTCTCAACATTACATGAATTTGTAATACAATGATAATTTGGTTAAAAAAGCTTAATGTAATAAATTAATTAACATTAAAATGTTCTTTTTAAAAAATATAAATGTTTCTGACCTATGTTCATTTACAGATATGGTAACTGGTCAATATCCACAGTAGTTTCTCATATAATATTTTCACTATGATATTTATGTGGATTACTATAGAGTGGATATTGATGGAAAATACCAACAATCTTAAAGTCTAGGTTCCTTTCTATATATATGTAAAACGGATCTATTTTAAATCAAGTGGAAGAAGATATTATAAAGGTGGTTTAAGAAACCATCTATTTGATCATTTCTCAGTATTTTCACTAGGTTTCACTAGATTTGATGATGTTTTGTGTGTCAGCTAAATAGTTTTATATTTTTTTCCTTGTGTATAATAACGATTCATTAGTTTTCATAAATATTATTTGGAATCATTTTTTATTGAGTTTCCATCTTTTGCCTCTATGGAATCATGTTGGTATTTGATCCTTATTATTCTCTAATGGGGTTTCTGTGTTCAGGAATTTAGTATATAATATGAAATCTAAAATGTTATTCTTCATAACAAATTTGATATGATGAGGCTAGGGATGAAATTATTAGATGTCATTTCACCTATATATCCAATGCAAGTCAACCCCATTTATTTGGATGGATTATGTTGAGATGTTGGTTAAGTAAGTGTAAATGGAATGGATGTTTTCTTGGATAAGCCATTAATCTATTAGGAGTTATACTAACACTTCAAAGAGTATATCTATTACATTTTATTTTCATTTTTATATTTTTATTTCCAAAAGAAGGAGGATTAATCACATATCAACTCACTCCATCAGAATATTCTTTGGAAATTTATAGTCGGTCGATATGATTTTATTTTATCTGTGATGTTGTTCAAATAAAAATTGACTGTAGATTAACATTTTCTATATTCATACACTGGTTGGTCAAAATATCAAATTAATGAATTGTTTTTGTTTTAGCAGAGGTATCATCAATAATAGAATTTAATTATTACTTTTGAGAAGTAGATATTATTCTTATTCCCTTGGATTTGAGTACTCATGTTGGAGGTTGACAATATTTTTTGATGTTTTTATAGTTTTTGTGATGGTAGTAGGGTGGAACAACTCTTTGGGAGGCTTCTAATGTCTACCGATATACCGAAAAATATCATGCCAGACATGAATAATATATATTAAGTTTAGTATATTGTTGATTTATTTATATGGTACATCAAATTATATAAATCTGATGAAGATGAGATGATTTTCATTAGATAATATTACCATCAAATGGGGTGTAGACATGTTTGTTATTTTTATACCTTACATGTTGGGATGATGGTATGTTTTATTGAGGATAGTTTGGTTGTGTTTTTTAGGGTTACTAAATTGTATCATGATTCCTTCTAAAAAGTATTTGTAATATTACCCTGTTATTGAGAAATTGAGTATTTCATAGAGCTACAACAAGGTGTTTCTGAAATATTGATTCTTGGTTATTGAATGAACCCTTTATAATGATGGGAAAAAATAGATTTGGGTAGAGAATATATTTTTTAATGAATTTAATGAACATAATTGGTATATTTGGGGAGATTTAATTTTATTTATCCCTAATATAGATGGTAGAATGCCATTTGTTCACTGATTATCATATTTTTAATTAAAGGTCAATTTTTTTAGGTAAAATAGTTTATTTGTAAAATAATATTTTTAGAATTTATTTTAAAAAAATTTAATAGTTTTTGTTAAGCACCATTATTATGAATGTTTAGTATGAATTATGATGCATGTTTGTAATGAACATTTTTTATAATGTTTTTAGAGATAAAGATATTCAGAATAATATTGTGTTGGATGGTTTCCATAACATACTTAATGAAATTTATAAAAAGATTGAATTGGTTTATGTTTATTCAATAAAAATTTTCAACATCATGAAAATTTAATGATACAATATCATGTTCGGGAAATAAAATTGATTTATAGTTGATGATCATATGAATTTGATTAGAAAATCATTTTCAGATGAATGGTATAAAAATGAATATTTTAGAATCACTAGATGTGGGAATTTAGAAAGGTTTTCTAGAAAAATAAATAATATTGATATTAATATAAATGTAATTAGATTCCCATGTGAAGGATCTTATATAGATTCTTTTATAGATAAAGAATATATAAGCTACCAAACAATGATTTTTTTTAAAATAATGATGTTGAAATGTTTCTTATTGGATATAACATATCATAGTTTCATGATAAAGGGTATTTATATGTTTTCCTCTAAAAATCATGATTAATCCGGTTTGATGTACATTGTACAAGTTGATAGTTATACCTTATGGATATATTTTTTCTTTGAATAGTAATTGATATTAAATATTTTCAAAACATTATAAAAAAGTACTTACAATGTAACTAATCATCATTCTATGAAAGTGAAGATGTTATTAAAAGTTGTTTCATCTTTAAAATTTATTATAATATTGTTTTACATTTTTAGTTGATGTAAAATTTTACAACATCCTACACACCATATCATGATCACTAAATCATCAAAACTCATATATTTTTTATTTTGGAGTTTGTTATGGTTTTCAATAATTGAGAATGAAATAAAAATTGACATAAAATGTTATATTTGAATATATATGAAAATAAAATGGTTACTAAATCAATGAATTTAAAACTAGTGTTTTCTATTGAAAAATGTTGGCAACATGGGATGAAATTATAAATTTCAACAATGTAGTTAACTATAATTAGTAAATAAAGGGGGTGGGGTGAAAAAAATGAACATGTAGATTATATTGAATTAGTTCTATACCAATAGACACTAGATATGAATAATCATCATAGGAAGATTATATGATTTTTCAAATATATATTTTAACTACAAGATGAGTATTGATCAATGTTGTTATATTAAAATAGAATGTTAATTTGTGGGATGGAATAAAATCAGATTGAACATTGGACAAACAGCCATAATGTTACCAGATGATTTTTTTTAAAGTGATATCTATTACAATGCTGATGAAATTTGAGTTGATATAGTCATCAAGATGTGAAAGAAGTTGTATGTAGTTCTATACATAGAAAATGTTTTTCCAGATAATTTTTTTTGGATATATTATAATGTTCTAAATTTGATGTGCTAATTTTTTTGTCAATCAGTTATATTTTCAATTTTTGATATAATGATGATATTATGAAATATTTATATTTTAAATTTCATTATGTTTAAGGAATTTTGAATATGGTTATGATTGATGGAAAATTCAGTGATGTTTAATGAATGTTTTATAAGTTTTTAGAAGTATCTAATTAATTAAAAATTAGAGGGATATCTAAATTTTTTTAATGGGAAAGTGAAATGGATTTCCCATAATTTAAAATTTTATGGAACATATATAAAGTGATATAAATGTACAACGTAATTTTTTCTTTTCCAAGTGAAAAAATATGATTCACAATAGAATTTGTTTTAGAGGTGTCCCTCTGATAGAAGACTATATTTTGGTTTATGAATGATTCTATATGAAGAAATATTTTTTCTATAGTATCAAAAAATCATTTAGTTTAGATAATAAGAAAGAGAAATCAAAAATAGATTCCATGTAGAGTATGTTACATAATGTAACATTGTTAAATCATAAAGAATATATGTAAAAAAATCATAGGTTCAATGATGTTCATTTGGTAGGGTCTTACTATATAGAGGTAAGAATATAAGATGGACACTACTTGATGGATAAATAAGATGAAATTTTTGAAAGATATTTTATAGTGAAAAATATTAAATGATACAAATTTTATGATTTTAATGAAATTTAAATAAAAATATATAAATGGTAAAGAGTCCTTATAATCATTCATATTTGGAGATAGAACGATTATATTGTAATTTTTCTTAAAATATTGTATTGATGTCTTACTAATAGTGAATTTCATTGACACACATGAGTACCCATAGATATGATGTAGGTTCTCACACTGATTTGAACCCTGTAAATCATTCCTTCTTTGTTTAATTAATTTTATTTTTTATTCTAAAGGGGTTTTGATAATATTTATCAATAATTATACTATACAATTACCTAGGAGTTAAATTTCTTAATTTTTGAAATTTATAAAATGTAAAGAACTAATTCATCCCCGATCATTTGTTCAATGACCCAATATGAATGCAATTAGCATATGTGAAAGGATCCACAATTACATTATTAGCCTGGGAAATCACAATTTATTAAATAGTATAGCTATTACAACTTTTTAGGGAATGAATTATCATTTTTGGAATATAGATTGATAAAATATATTTGATAACTTGAATTTTGGGAAATTTATTATGTGACACATGTTTTTGCACCTATTTAGAAAAATATTCCATTAATATTTAGAGAAAAAATAAATATTGAGGTTGATATTAATACTATAAATTTTAAACTTAGTTAATTATTATATAATGTTTTCATGAATTGTATGGGTCTCAAAATAGCCAAAAAAACTTGGGATAAACATGAATTTATTTTTTCAGGATATATTAATGTTATGGAAGAAATGTCCCAAATATAAGGAAGAGAGGCTAATGAAATTAGAATGAAATATGGAGGTACTATAGATGAGCACCCCACCTGTGTTAATAATATTGTCTTCAACGTCAGACTATTCATATATGTATTGAAAGATTAAACTGTTGGTATTAAAGTCAATGTAAAATCATCTAATTTTCATTATACATAATTTTCTACATTAGAACAAAATGATGTTTTATCTCCCGATGAATTACAAAAAATTATTATTCTTTTTGGGTAGTGTAATTATCTGACAATCACTAAAATTAAAAATAATGAAACTGAATTTGGTTATTTGAGGAGGATTAAAATCCAAAATACTAAGAATGTATATCTCTATGATTAATAATAAAAATAAGATGATGAAATGAATGAATATATCATGAATAATTTCACAAAAAATTATAAGATATATAGGGGAAGATAAGGAGGAAAATATCCATTCAAATTTTTCTAGTGTCTAATAATTTGGACCATTTCTATGAATTACACCATGAAGAGGGTTGGGGATTATTGAGATTATATTTATGAAAAATCATGGTTTATGAAATTTAATAAAACTATGAAATAATATAATTAATTAACTGGTGGTATAAACATTTCTTCATTAAATATGTAATGTATAGTGAGAGAGAATGTTGAGTATGAATCTAATGATAACAGATGATCAGAACTTTAATCACTATAAATGATCAACAATTTCATTACTAATGTTGAGATGAAAGATGATTCCTCAAATAGAGATGAAGGATGTGTAGAATGTTATAGAGAGTATCAACTATGATAAGAATGTGGTTCATGACATTAGTGAAATAATAAAATCAATAAGGAGAGCATATTTGTGGTGATATAATGTGTAAATTTTATTTAATTATGTAAATATTCAAATAAATACGAATATGACTATATGAAGGAGAGTTTTAACATAAAAATTATACTTGTTTTATAACAAAAAGTGGTGAAATATATCATTGAGAAAAAATTCCCCAAGAATTATGAAATTTATAAGCATAAATAAATAATTATTGACATTGAAATTACTATATGAAATATGAATAAAACGTTCTTCAATACTTCATAGGTAAACTCTGAAAATTCTCAAGATCATGAGAAAGCGCACTCTATGTTTCATGTGCAATTCGTAGAAAATAAATGTAAATGTTCATATGGGTTTTTAAATAATGAATTTGATAATAAAATGTTTGAAAAAATGTGATGATAAGGAAAATAAAAAATTCTACCACATCAATAAAAATTGAAATAGAAATTTGTGATATTATTTCCTAATATCACATAGAATCAAAATCAAAAAGAAAACATAAACCTCAACAAACATCCAACAGAAACATTATACACTACTATTGAAAACTCATATTTGATCTATTTATGGTTCATAAAATTAATACGAATAATGCTTAGAACTATTGAAAAATAAAATATCTTCTTGGACATTTAAAAGAACAAAGGGTAACAATAGTGGAAGAAGTGTGAAAAACTTTCTTTAGTGTATGGGATTAGAAAAGATAAATCTAAATATATTTATATTCATAAAATATAAAATAAATTTTATATATTGGAGGATTGAATCTGATGATGTGACTTAAAATTAAACCATGTATAATAATTTGCACAAAATATTCTAAGAAAATGTTGTAATGAATGGGATAAAAAAATTTAGAAAGAAAAATGTTAATGATATATTCTTTTTTATTGAGAAAGATCCGATTACATGATAAAATAACAAGAAATGGATTTTCAAAAGTGGAGTTTCATGAAAAATGATAGCAGATAATTATATTTTCTATTAATTTTTAAATAGTTTTGGTAGATATAATACTTTTGGAATGATAGTTTCTTAAGAATTAGAGCAATGGGATCTACTATAATTTTAATTCAATAAAGGGAAATATAAATATTTTTCTTGAATTGTTGGGATATAAAAAAATTTACATAATGTTGAAATTATTTTATGATAGATGAAAAGTTTTCTTTAGGATGAATTCATGTGTTATCAATAGTGTATAAGATAGGAAAATTGTGACCAAGGGAGAAACAAGTAGTGTAAATTTATTTCGTATTTTAGAACATGATTACTCATTCTACTTAACTAATAAGGATGCAAAATAATTGTGTCAATATAGACATGGAAATATTGTAAATGAATGAATGAGTACTGTTTCTAAAGATTATGCAATGTGAATCATATAACCCCATAAGAGGAAATATGATGTTGTTTATGAAATATGTCACAAAGGGAAGATAATTTGGGGGAAAATAATGATGAAATTAAATTTACAAAAACACTTTATATTATTCACTCTAATATTTATGGGCTAAAGATACATCATAAAAATTGTTATTTTACATTATATTTTTAATTTAGGATTTTACTTTGTAATTTAACATAATGTTTATGAATAACAAATCAGATGATGTGGAAATTTTTATATTTTTCAGAAGAGTTATAGAATGTGAGTGGGATATTATATAATGAAATTAGAATAGATAATGAAAAGGAGTACACATATAATTATTTTAAATATATTATTAAAAAATAAGTAATTAAAAATCATTAAAATTATTTCTAAACCCCTTAAAAATGGATTAATTGAATTAAAACACAAATGTTTAGTAGAAATTGGAAGAAAAAAGATGTATGTGTAGAAGAATTATATATTTTACTACAGACATGAGGTTTGTTCAATCATACATGTAAAATTGATATTTTCATTATGTCTAGTGGACATCATGAATTCATATATAGTGTGGGAGAAAAAAATCCTTCAATGAAATATTTTAGGGTTTTTGGATGTCTCTATTTACATAATATCAAAGATAAAGATCATGGAAATTTTGAATAAAAAGTGGAGGTTATAATTTTCCTAATATACTCACTTAAAAGGGGTGGTTATTAATTCTTGATGAAATGTTTACATATGTTGGTGGATTATTATGATGTGAAATTTGAAAAACCCACACATCAAAGAGATGATTTTCTAATATAAAGGATTATAGAGGAAATGAAAAAAGATGATTCTAGATTTATTGATTAATTGGTATGGGTTACTAATATTTCAAATAAGTCCATATATTCTATATATTCTAGAATAAAAGAAGTAATTATTAAACCAAGATAATAAATATTTAGTCACTATAAATCAATGGTGGAGTGAATTCTGGGTGATTTCTGGGTTTTTGGTGATGTTCTTCCTCTTGAAATCTTCTATGTGAGTGCTTATTGGATTTCACGGATGGAAAGGGATGGGTTTTTGGGTTGTGAATGTGGTTGTTTTCTGGCCCTGATGATGGTTTGTGAAGACGGTGGTGGGGTCGGAACTCTCTCTGGCGTCCTCGATGAAGAATGGTGGCGCATTCACCGACAATCCGTTAGTTTCGCGGTGTTGTCTGAGGAGTTATCACCGACAACGAATGATGAAGTCTTGTGGTGACATTGATGGGTTGGATGATTGAGGGAGTGAGTGGATTTAGGATTCATAGAAAGGTGTGCAGATTGATGGCGTGCAGATCGAGGACAGCTGTCTAGTTTGCTTGAGTTTGAAATTTGAAATGAGAATTTGACTAGATGTTGCGACATGGTCTTTGGAAGCGGTGATGTTTTGTATTGGGTACCGGCATCCCTTAAACGGGCCATGAGAAAATGGAAAAAAAAGTAATTTATAGTAGTCACTCTACATCAATGAATAACCAAAATGTATGGTGATACACAATACCATTATTTGTAGGATAACCTAAAAAATAAAATTTCTGAATATATGAATATGTGTTTAATATTATATCATGTGATTATAGAGAATTATCTATTTATTGGATAGTTAAAACCATTCTTTATCAATATATAAGTGAGATGACATCATTGTTTACTTTGATACTTGCCTTTATAAGTGATATAAGGATAATAATTTACCATGGTGAATTATTTATTTATTGAGAAATTCTTCACATTATATCACTATATAAAATTTATTTATCATTTTTGTAAAATGGTTTCCTATACATACAAAAAATAGTAATACATATTGTTTATCCCCCATCAAATCTTTCTAACTATGATGCCTGATTGAATTTTATGTTCTTTTTCATACCCTGAATATTTATAAATATCACAGTTAACCTAAGAAAATATATAATCCTTATGTTGAGGGGAAATATCTAAAAAAAATTCAATCATTGGGGGAGAAATTAAAGTATGCACCACTTTATATTCAAGGGAAATGGAATAAACAGTTTTCATTTATGGGATTTTTATATAATAATAGTTTCAACAAATGTATTTAGTTGGATGCATATGAAACACTTATGGAAACTTTTGAAACAATGTGACAGATAGGATGATGATAGGGACAAAAGTATCTATTTTTTCCAAACATTGTAAAATATACCTCCAGGAGTACAAAATTAATCTGGATACATATCTTGTATTGATAGAGTATTCAAAATAGTTATAGTAACTATTGTTGGAATGAAATAGAATATAATGCTGGTGAAAAATTATTTATCAACTAACGACCACAATATAGAGTCCTGTGATTTGGTTAAAAGGTAAACATGGTCCCGAGTTACATTAGTATACTTGATATTTTTGTGTTTGTTGGAGAAAATTCAGAACATATGGAACATACTCATTATATTTTAAATGATATTGATATCATCCACATGTCCTGACTAATAATGTATAAGTAAGAACAAATTTATATACATGGAATTATTGGTTTTGAATTTGAAAATAACATTGAATATTAGGATAAACCAGTCCAAAATCACTACGAAATCGAATATATATTTAGGAATAACATAACCAAAACTATTACTATTTTGAAAATAAATACGAATTTGAGATTGAATCATTATTTCCAGTAATTAAATGAAGGAAGTATACCCCTATTTATTTTAATTTAGGAAAAAAATTGGATGTGGGAATACTTTATTATGGGTGAAGTGAAAATATCATGAATTTTCTATATATATATATTTATAGTTGCCTTTATATAAATATAATATATTTAATTTTTTGGAGTCTTCTATTCATGGTTTGTAATTTTTTTTGAATACACTATTTCCACAAAATAATTTATGTTACTCATATTCTCATGGAAATATTGTTTTATTGCTGTCATTTAGTTTTTACTTATTAATTGATTATGTATGTAATTTTATAAATCACAATTTATTTTAATAATTATAATTTTTTCTACTATTTAATCAACCATGAAAATTTATAAATTCCGTCACTAAGTGTTTAATATTCTCACATAATCATACCACATTGTCTTTTTTAATTTTACTTCATGGAATATTTCAATGTTACCAAATGTGGTTTTTAATTTTTTTTTCATGTTAAGAGAAGATTTTTTTATAATAAACCACATTTTATTTTTATATTATACTCCATAGATTATTCCACGTGGGACCATGAGTCCTGATGTGAAAATTTAAACCCTAAACCGTCATCATCCATCATACAACAAGTGATTTATTCATTCTACTACACGTATTTCTATACCAACCATAAAAGGGAAAGATACTATATGTTTTAAGAATCATATATAACTTTAATTTCAAGTATAACTAAAATTAATATTGGATACACATGGATAAATTCCTCGATGTTATGGGAATTCCATTCAGATCTTCTTTGAGGAAAAGGAGATAATATAATTTTTTTAAATACATTACACCCTACCATTTCTTCAACCACATTCATCATGAAAAAATTGAGTCATGTATGATGGAAATGAATTATAAGAGCTCATTGCTAATTTTTATTCATACAATTCAATTACTATTGAATTTGATTATTTTTATGACATTTAATAAGATCTATATCCAATAGTAAAGTACTCATTCATCAATTTCAGAATGTAGCTTTTTAGCTGCGGTGGTGTGGGTTCTCCTTGAGTGACAGTTACATGGTTTTTTCGAGATCGGTCCTCACATTCTTCTCAATAGAGAGAGTTTTATTTTTTGGCTTCCTTTTTCGGTGGTGCGAGTTTAGATATGTGTATTAAATCAAGAGGCGATGTCAATTTTCATTACCACTATTGTTTTTCAGGCGTTGGTGTTTTAGTCCTTCATCTTTGCATTTATGTGGTGTGGCTTTAGATATTAGTGATGGTTGTTATTTTCTCATGCAGTAGTGGAAGATATCGAACCATCATTGTGGTTGTGTCTACTGGGATGATTTTGAAGGTTTTGGGTTCTCGCTTTCCTCTTTCTTTGATTTCCACTAGAATAGGGAATGCCAAGAAATTTTGGTCTTGAGTTAATTATAGTTCACCGTCGAAGGCGGCTCTGATAATTGTTTATAGTTTGGTATTGTTCTCAGGATTGTTCCTTGTTTCATCTGGGATAGTTTATAGTGCTGTTTAATTTGAAAGGTGAGTAATTTTATGATGGTTGGTTGTGTTGAGTTTGTATCTTTTGTTGGTCTTTGTCATCCATGGCAGTCATCGGCGTTGAAGGGTCGTGGAGATGATCTCCTTAGAGGGAATTGGTTTCTCCTTCCTCTACTATTGCTTTAGGACCCCACCATTCTCTCCGAGGTAGATATGATTGTTATTCTTCATGTGGATTTGGGATGTGAGGGTAGGAAACCACATATGTCTTTAGATGGTTATGTATAAGTTGTCTCCCAGAGGATGACTACATCGAGGATGTTCGACCACTTTTCTTTCTTGTTTGTGAAAGCACCTAGAAACTCTACCAGGAACACCTCTAAATGAGGGGTTTGAATAAGACGTTTTCACCCAATCTTGGCTATATTGATTTGGAATAACTAGAGGTTATGGGTTTGGTCATTGGTACCCGACCCATGAAACGCTGCATAGGAAAACTAGCCGAACTGTCAAGCAAAGTTGGAGGCTTGAAATAACTATGAAGTCACTAGGGAGGGTCGGTTCATGTAGTCTCTATCTAGGATAAATTTTTATTAATGATTTTAATGGGTTGACATTGTTAGGGTTCACACTTTCTTTTTAAAAGTGTCATTTGATAATATAAAAAACGTACTCTAAAAAAATTGATAGAATAGTTAGTTAACCAATCACTTGGAAAATTACTCATGGTAACTCTTCATACATAATAAATTATATTGATTATTTTTTATATATAGTATTTTAATAAATCTCTATTATTTGTTTTTTTATTCAAATTTACTCATTTATGATTTTATTTTTTTAAGTATTTAAATGATTTAAAAAGAAAATATACATTTTATAGGGGCCATTTTTTATAATATTTCATAATAATTTATTTGGGTTTTATTTTATTATTATTCATAAATATATAGAACATATATCTTGATTATTTAGGATTTAATTGTGGTAGTTAATTTCATTGTCTTATTATTACCCATGTTAATGAATAGTTATATTGAAATTATTCCAAAATAGTTTTTGGGGTCTAATAAAGTACAATTGAATTTTAAATAATTATTTAATACATTAAATGGGTAATTATATTTTAAACTATAATTTTAATATAAAAATATTCATATGATTCTTATGTTATTTTTATCTATTATTAATGAGGATATTTAATTATTTAATGAGAGATTTATATTAGCGCGATGTATGTGTTATTTTTTATATTAAATTTTTTCATAATATTATATCATATAGTTAATTTATAATCTCTAGGAAAATAATTTTATTTATTTTGGATTACCTTCCTTGGATTTATATTTGATAGGTATTTTCTAAAGATCATATTTAAAGGATTCTAGACACCTTATAACTATACGAGTTATGAGAATGTGATATTTTGAGAATGTAATGATATTTAATAAAAATATTTAACAGTAATACCGAATACATCCTATGAAATCATGTTATCATCATTTTTAAATAAATTAAAATGTTGAAAAAAATTATTACTTCTACTACATCCTTAATTAGAAATATTAATAAATTACTCAAAAATTGGTACTTGTGATTTGTTAGTTGATCCTGTATTTCTTTAAGTTTCTTTTGAATATAACAATACATACCAACTATCATGTTTTGTACAATTAATAATTTATGATTTTACATATAAAATATTTCTTTTTTTCATCTTTCGAATTATTACTGAAAAATTATAATGTGGGGACCATTCAGGTTGAAATATTCTAGTACTAAAATATTTGTTGTAATTGGGTTCTCAAACCCTTTAAAAAAGTCTATTTTCATGGCTATAGATAAATTTAAATGGTATGTCATTATCAGGATTTTTTACCCTTAAAAAGTTATTTTAGTACACAACATATATCTCATTGAGTTGAGATGTATAAGAGTTTACACAATCTAATTTTAGAAAAAATAACAATGAAAATTACATATTTTTTTGTTTATTTCCTTTTATAAATTAACTCTCTTAATTTACAATGTTAATTATTTAATCTAGTTAAAATGAAGTCTAGATTAGTCACCCCCACAATCTAGACTATCACGCAACACCTTATTTCGCAAAATAATTTTTATCAAAGGATGACCATATTTGGATTTATTAATTTGTAACTATTTTCAATTAAATTAAATAATATTTGAATATGTTATTTTCCAACATGTTAAAGATTTATCGTTTCTAATGGAATTTATTTTCTCATATTTTATTGGTCTTACACATTGCTAGAATTATATAGCTTATATAATTTCATCCTAGATGTGAGGAATAAATGAAAATAATGTTAGGGTTCCATAGAAGACACCTCACATTGATGAAAACTATTATGGATAAATGAAATAAATAATGGATTAAATAAAATAGTAATTAAGTATAAAACATTAGTAAATAATGAATGAAGCATAAAAATTACAAGAAAATAACTATAATACTATTACATGAAAAAATGATTCTAAATATGAATTGAATTCCAATGTAGAAAATATTGTATATTGTTAAATTAACACATGTGTGATTAGAAATGTGTTTATGTGTAATAAAACTCATCATTATTGTATGATTCTACAAAATTGACACCACTTATTATAAATATTTATTCAAAGTAAGACTGGAATGATTTTATTCGAAAACTATTGATATATGATTGGTATTGTTGAAACTATGATCCAAATATTACTCCAATTAACAATAACTTGTGAATAGAATAAATCCAAATGGAGAAATAATAAAAAATAAAGTATATTTTGAATGAGTCCTAATAGAACTACCGATGAAATGATAAAAAAATAAGGTCATTAATTACGAATAAAATACTATCAATGAGTACACTCTTAAGGAATATATTTGATCACTACATCAATATGAACTAGAATCAAATAATATTGCATCAGAGGATAAAATAATTAAAAATTTATATCCTTTGAATCAATAATTTTTTTTAATCTTAATAATCATAAATACAGGTTAGTGAAAAATACTATACCACCCAAATTATTACTAGAATATTCAAATGAATGAAATATAATAGATTAAAGAACAATATTTTAATAGAATTCAATATGAAAAAAAATCCATGTTTGATATGAATGGTTTTACTGACTAAAAGAATTTATATGTTATATTTTTTGAGTTTATATAGAATAGGAACACCAACAATTACTTCTCGAAGATAAATAATATTGAAATATCAATTTGGAGGAGAAATATTCATTTAAAATTACAAGGAGATATAATAAATAATACGTCTCTAGTGATAGATCTTTAAATGAGAATTAATCAAATTCCTTTTTCACCAGGGATTCACAAAATGTGGTCAGTGATTTTGAATTTTAATGTGATTATTATTCTACTAATTAAGATTATGAAAATTTGAATATTTCTCATTCAAATGGAGAAATAATTTTTCTATATAATTATACATTCAAAGATAACAAATAATTTATAAAAAATATAATAAGGATATATTTCTTTCTAAAAAATAATGAATTAGTAAGAAAATTAAAAACAGTGGAATAAATCTTACACAATGCATTCTAATATTTATGATGATTTGAAATATGCTCATAAATTATTCATAAAATTGAAAAATGATTTTGAAAGTATTATTAAATAATTTACATATTTTTTCAAGATCTTGAAATGTATCATAAAATCAAGTATCAATTAAAAAATAAAAAATGTTGATAAAGGTTATTATATGAAACTACCTCACATGTATTGAAATAATTTCTACAAAAAATGGTCATACTTATAATGATACAAGTATTCAATTTGAAAAAATTAGATAATATGAAAATAATTTTCAGTGGGAATAAAAAAGCAATTGATATTTACGAAGAAACAAATTTATAAATATATGTAGTCTTGAGTACCATACAATATATTTTTAAATTTTATCTGGGTATTTTTTTAAAATAAAATATGATTTGACACAATATAGTATTGGTATAAAAAATTTGAATAATTTTATTTTCGTAGGAAAATCCACTGGTCATATCAAGAATGTCATGTGATCCAATTATAGTGTATGTTCTAGGTCTATTATGGGACAAATACTAATTTTTATCTCAAATAATAAATATTATTGGGGAACTATAACATTAATAGATATCTTAAAATGAAAAATAATTATTTATTAATATTATAATTTCAAATTCAATATTCATTTCAAATATATCGTATATTTTTGTTTTAATAAATATTTTAATCATAATATCTCAATAATGGTTTGTCTGAATGAATGATAAATATAAATATTAATTTTGTTTATTATTTATGTATAATTATTTATTTTATTCTAATCAATACTAATATATTTATAATATTGATTTTCTTAATTTAATAGCACAACATGTTATGTATTTTAGAAAATTATATTGTTATATAATTCTTTTTTTTGATGAATATGTGATGTTCAAATAATAATTTTATATAACCTCTCTAAAAATGAGAAAACTCTAAAATAACTTACTATTGATAATGTAAAACTCAATTTGCACGATTTATTCATAAATGGGAAGTACCAAAGTTTTTCATTTAAACCTATCATCCTGGTAATTAATGATAGAACATTATTTAATTTGAATATTGACATAAATAATCCTAAAACATATATCTTTTGAGTAAAATAATAAACTTTAGTTAGTGTGGACTATTATAGTAAAAATAAATGGGATTATTTTCCTACATTTAAATATGTTACATTTAAAATTATTAATATTTCATATAATTTATTTCAAAATTAAAATATATTTATGATTATTTAAATTAATGGTAATATATGGGGATAATTTCAATAATTTTTAACTTATTTTTTATAGAATAGTGATTTTCATGGAATTTTCATTTATAAAACACCAAAATAATTTTGTTGTAGAATAGAAAAATAGAAAAAATATTGAAATGCACCAAATTATCATGGACACATACCTGTATTGAATATGTTTGAAATATCTTATTTTAATTATCCCTAATAATTATTCATTTATTAATAATGTTTCACATATTGTTTCCTCCCATTTAAAGTGAACATATTACTTCAATAATATTTTTGTTAATAGTTATAGCATGAAACCACTAGACTCATGTCATTGTAAAAGCTGGGATGAGATCCTTCCAGACTCAAGTCATCATTACCACCAGAATGAGGTACCGCTAGAAGAAAGTCACTACTAACAAAAAAGAATTTAATATCAGCAGATTCACCGCAAGATTCTATGTCGCCGCCAAAACCCTTATTACCATTGTTATCCAAGATCTATGATGTGAATGGTTCAATGAAATAATCTATTTGTGGATGGTTTGACCATGTATTTAAAACATAGTAAAAGATGATCCCATGAATGAGGATCTCCTTCAATAATCATGGCTATATATTCATGAAGGATCTCTCTCTCAGTACAATGATGCTTTACTAATACATTGATTATTGTTGACTAAGAAAATTGTGAGATCATGTTTTCAAATTATATTAAACTTTGTGATTCATATTCTGTGGAGATAAATGACACAAAAGAACGAACCCCATTATCAAGATAGATTGGGACAACAGATAGAGATCAACTGAATATTTCCTTCAGGTTTCTATTATTCTATGTTATTCTCTAATATTCCATAAGAATGAAAAAAAATCTCACCATTGCTGATACATAGATTACAAACATACATAGAACACTTGACTAAGCCCTTTCAATTTTTCCTTTCTATTTTACATTGGAGTAGTTTGTTATTCTTGTATAATCCAAAAAAATGTCTCCTACATATTCTTGGAGAAAACATGTTACTCTCTTCATTTTTGATATGTTTCCCACTATCTTTGTAGAAGAGGTCCATGTGTGACCTGTTATTTTATTTTATAACATGTATGACTGTGGAAGAATATTTTTTGCCTGAACATATATTTTTTTATTGTATACCTAATCTTGGTTGTGAATTTTGATGATTATATTTATAATCTTCTTGGCAGCAAGTGATTGCCAAGTATAGGATATTTTGTCTCACATTGAGATTAAACATCTTGTTTATTCTATTGTGTCACAATGTTATTTGTTTTATTTTTAATTATATTCAAAAAAACATATAATTAATAAAAAACATCTTTCATAATTAATCTTAACTAGTATTTATATATGTTTCTATATAAGTAAATTGATCTCAAAAGTTTAGGTATTTTTGAACTATATTTTAAATGTGACCAAGTCACTCCGTAAAAAATCTTTTTAAATTACAAATCTTATATCGATCTACTATTTTGATTAATTGGATAGTTTTCTGACAATTGTTTAGAACTCAATTCACCCCCTCTTGAGTTACTCTCTCTGACCAACATTTGGTATTGATGGTTTATTTAAATTTACCTTCTTAACTATGATTTATGTTTAATTATAAAGATATAAAAATTATGTCATTTCTAAATTATAGTTTTTTATTTATAATATATATTAAGAATATCCTATTAATATACCTCATTATTTTAATGGAAACAATTATGCTCAATGGAAAATGAAATTGTGATTGTTTTAGGAAAGTATTGGTTATGATATATGATCTACAATAGATGATCAATATGAAATACCAGAAACTTCTAATTATTATTAGATTAGTGATATAAATAACGGTTATAATAAAAATAGTTAGGCTATGAATGATATTTTATGTTCTTTGGGTGATGATAAATTCAATAGAATATCATCCTAAAAATATTCTTTTGAAATATGGGATACCTTATTTATCTCACATGAAGGAACATCAAATGTTATTGAAATGAGACTAAAGACATATACAATCAAATATAATACATTAAAAATCAAATCTGATGAACCTATTTATGATATTTATCTCAGGATTAATGAAATAGTGAAAAATGTGATCTGACTGGAAAAGAATGTAATGAACAAATATCATGTAATAAGACTAGTTATATGTTTACCTGATAGATGAAGAGGAATACATCATTCATTAAGAGATTCATTTAATATAATTAAATTATTTATCAAAGAATTGGAAAGAAAACATATGATATATGAAGAAGATCATAAAGTAAAAAATATATTTATTAAGATTACCCATGAAGAATATATGTATCCTTCCAATGTAATACCTCCAGACAAAAATAAAATGTACAAGTCGAAGATTCTAGTGAAGAAGGATCTCTTAAAGATAGTTATGAATAACTTGATCACATGGAAAAAATATTCATGAAATTAAATAAGAAAAATAATTTCTAAAAAAAAATTAAATTACAGAAGAGATTATGATAACAAAGGAATGCGAAAAAATGTATAAAAAAGGATTGGAAAAAAGACGATACCCTAAATAAAGTAACCAATTCTTAATGTAAGATGAAATTCCACATTAATGCTAAATATCCAAAATAAAAATATAAAAAAAAGAATGGGGATAATGACAGGAGAAACAAAAAGGATATGAAAGAAACATGGAGTTCCCTTAAATATAGTATAAATGACATAGACACTAGTCAAGAAGATAATTCTGATAGAGCCAATATGTGCTTTATAGGAAAAACATCAAAAGAAAAAATACTATTCCTATGTATCCTATAGATCTTCAAACATGTATGAAAGTGACGATTGTAAAAATAATGGGGGAAAATTAAATAAATATATTTGTATGATTACTATAGAATCCTAGAGGTTACTTTTCAAACACATATAGTTAAATATAAGTCTCTCAAAAAATGTGATTTAATAGTAAATGTTAAAAATAATCATACTATTGAAAGAGATAAAAATGTTCAACTATTTAAAGAAAAAAATAAATTAAAATAGTCAAATGAACAATTAATGTAATAAATAATTTCTTGACCAATTTTAAGAACGTAGTAAATCAAATAACAAGAAAAAATATTTTCTCCAATGTATGAAACTGGCATACTTTATCTGCCCGGATTCTTTTTTGCAAAAAACAAGGTTTACACCAAGTTCCAATGCGAAATGTTCTTATACATTGAACACCTAATCAACTGGAACTAACATGGATTTTATCTCTATAAGTATTAAATTGGTATATAAGAAACCTATTTGATAAATATGGATTCTAAAATCTCTTTTTACTAACATAATAGGACCCATGTGAATTTTGGTACTAAATTCATTTTTGGTATAAAATTTATGTTTTAGGAAACAAGTATAAAAAAATCTAGAAAATTAATATGATATTTGGATATTTGATTTTATAGACACATGACTGGGGAGTATTCAAACTTCTATAATTTTATTAAATCTGATGGTTGACATGTCAGTTTTGGTGACATTGAAAAAGGGAAAATCGTCGGCCTTGGAAAATATGGAAATTCTAATTCAATAATAATTTTAGAAGTTTACATATATATGGATTACAATATAATGTTATTAGAATATCCCAATTATTTAATGATGTATTTTAGTTTAAATTTGAAATAAAATCATGTCATGTTTTTAATATTAAAATTATTTAATTATTACTACTTTTAGAAATGATAATATTTACACTATTAATCCAAATTTATTAATTAAAATAAACTTTGTTCTTATGTTACTTCCATAATGAATCTTGGATTTGGTATATAAGACTAGAACATTGAAATATTAACTCACTTATAAAGATAACTAGGAAAGGGTTGGTTAGAGACCTACCAAGGCTTGAATCCTCAAATGATAGAGTTCGTAATCCCTTCCAAAAATAAAAACTTCAAGATATTTTTTTAAAATATAAAAAAAATGTTTCAACCTCTCAACCTCTAGAGTTAATTCATATGTACCTCTTTGTACCTTCTTGAGTTTATGGTCTTAATGTAAAACACTATGTATATGTCCTTGTAGATTACATCTCCAGAGACAGATGGGTATTCGTTCTTGCTCACAAAACTAAAGATCGTTCTTACTTTATTAAGTATTAAAAATATACTGAAAATGATATTGAACATAAGATTTATAACTTAAAGAGTGATTATGGTCAATAATTTGAAAATCAAGACTTTGGGTTAGTAGATTCTCAAAATGTCTATAATCCCAACTTTTTCTGCTCCAAGGACACCATAAAAAAATAGTTTGGTAGAATGAACCAATAAGACTCTTCAAGAAATATCTCAAACCATGTTAAATGAGAATAGAATGCCTATCTAATTTTTGGATCAAGCTATAAATACAACCTATTATATTATTAACAGAGTTTCGATTATATCTCTCATAAGAAAAATACCTTATGAGTTATGTAATAATAAAAAATAGAAGGTTAATTAACTTAGAGATTTGGCTTGCAAAGTGTTTATTATTAATATGAAGGGAAATTTGGAAAAAATTTCATCCAATAGAGATGATGGAATTTTCCATGGTTATTCAACTTCCCTAAAATCCTAGTGAGTGTTTAACAAGAAGACTAGAAAAATGGAAGAACATGTTCATATTAAGTTTTATGGAACCGATACCAATGAAGCTAAGACTGTATTATAAGACCTTGTGGATGATATTTCATCTTTAGATATCAACTCCGATGCCTCTAAAGGTTCTATTAAACAAAAACGGATGACACTCAATGAGCCATCAGAAACAGAATAAGAAGAAAATGTTGATCCTAAAAGCCCTTCTTTTCAGAGACCCATTTGGACTCATAGATAGAAACCATTAGATTATGTAATAAGAAACGTAGATATAGGTACACATAACATAGAATCCCGAAGAAATAAAATTGAATATCATGCCTCATTGTCACACATTAAACCTAAGGACATCAATGATGCCATCAATGATGAACTATGGGTAATATCTATTCCACAATATCTTAGTAATTTTAAAAGAAACAATGTTTGGAAACGTCTTGAACGATTTAAGGATAACTTAACTATTGGAACAAAGTGGGTTTTTATAAACCAATTTTTTGAATCTGGAATAATAGTAAGAAATAAATCTTGATTAGTTGAAAATGGTTATAATAAATAACAAGGTATTTATTGTGAATAAAATTTTTCACTAGTACAATGACATGAATCCATTAGGATTCTTCTTTCCAATTAAATACATATGGACATCAAACATTATAAAATAGATGTTAAAAGTGAATTCTTAAATGGATTTATAAATGTGGATTTTTTTGTTGAACAAGCCCCAGGATTTAAAAACCCTCATTTTCCAAATTATGATTTTAAATTTTCCAAATCTTTGTATTGTTTATAAAAGGATTTGATATCTTGGTATGATAGGTATACCTATTTACTTATTTCAAAATGTTTTTCAAAAGGAACAAATAATTAAACTCTCATTATAAAAATAATTTCATATGATTTTTTGAAAGTAAAAAGTTATACGGATGAAATATTTTTTGATCAAATAATAATTCAATATGTTATGATTTTTAGAAATTACTGCAAAATGAATTTTAAATTAATTTAATGGGTGAACTCAAATTCCTTTTCGGATTTCATATTTTTCAAAATAAGGAAGGAATTATTTTAAATGAATCTAAATACACTAAATATCTATTAAAAAATTTTGTCATAGATTTAACTGAAAGCTGTGAAACTCCCTTGAGCACCACCTATATACTAGACCGTGAAGAATCGTGGAAATTAGTACATAAAATTATTTATAAGGGTATGATTGGAAGTCATCTCTACATAACATCTAATAGGCTTGGTATTATGTTTAGTTTATGTATGTGCGCTATCTTTCATGGAAGTCCTAAAGTGTGACATTTATTATCTGTCAGTATAATTTTTAAATGCCTCATTCATACAACCAATTTAGGATTGTTCTTCCCAAGAAGACATGATTTTTATTTATTTAGTTATTTAGATTCTAATATTGGTGGATTAAACTTTGATTCAAAATTCACATTAGGAAAATATCATATTTTTAGAAAATCTATAGTATCATGGGGTAGAAACAAGTAACTGTAAGAACCTGGACATTCTTTTCAGGTATGTTTTTCCTTTCTGGTTGTTTTTGGAGAATAGAGGAATTTCTGGAAATTTTCTAAGTACAAGACGTGTACTTTATGAGTACATTCCATGTACTCAGATGCAGCCGTAGGCCATGTGTCGGTCATGTAGTAGCCACATACACAGCCGTGTTGGATTGACTATAGGCTGCTTAAATCAGAGTAGGGAAAAGGCGAGTACACACCGTGTACTATTTTTTTCATTAAACGCATCAGTGTCACGTTAGACGGACAGAAACCACTCCTTCTAGGTTTTGTTCATCTGAGAGCACCGAGCATCTGGGGATATTTGATGATCCCCTGATCTTCTGTCTACCCTCTTATTTGAGCACCATTGATTGTGTTGTAATCATAGCGGTAAGCTCTCTCTTCTTCTAGAGCATCGAGTTTCAATTCCTCTTCTTCTCTAAGTTATCATGGGTTGAATGTTTTGGACATTTTCTTAGATATATGAAGTTCCAAAGAGATTCAATATTCGTGATTCATGTATATTGATCTCCTAACCCTATGGTGGGTGGTTTGTGCCTTTCTGTTGAAAGTCATTGAATATTGTGTGCAAATTCCTCCAATACCCTGGAACGAGGTATTTCATGTTTACCAATTTATCCCTATTATTTGATTGCATTGCTTGTATACCGGAGTATAAGTTATTGTTTGTGAATAGGGTAATTTTGATGTTCTTTGGATGTATTGACCATGCATGTTTCTCCTATTTATGACCGTTTGGTCGAGTTTTGCATGTTAGGCTATTGCCAGTTTCCATGCCTAGTTTTCATGATAGTGTGAGTGTTGTTCTATTATGATGATATACCTTATAATGTTATCCAAGTAGTTCTTGAGGTTTACTTGTGGCGATACACATGCTATACATGTTCGACTTACATAAGGCTGTGAGAACCTAGTGTAGTAGACCACCAGGAGAATGGACATAAGGGCTTCTCCAGAGCGTCTTTATAATCTTTACGATGCGAGACCACATGGGGAATTGACGTTGAGTGCTTCCTCAGAGTGTCTGAAGTTCCACAACGCAGACCACATGGAGAATAGACATTGAGTGCTTCCCCAGAGTACCTTTAATATGATATGATACTATAGGGGGAATTGACAGTGAGTGCTTCCCTAGAGATTCTATAATTTAGCTGAACCAGAGGGGTGAGATTATGTGTGCTTCCCAGAGGGTTTCTAGTACTTGTTGGTTGAACCATAGGGGATAGGCTGTGTGAACTAACCAGAGGGTTATAAATTTGTTTCTACTTTCTTGAGTAGATGATTACATGTTTGTGAATTAAATTCATGAAATTATGGATGGTTTCCTATTGAGTACTTTCCTGTTTAATGCTTTCTGTACTTTTACCACCATATATTCACTGAAAATTAAGCACATATCTCATGGTGTTTGCCTACAGGTATTTAGTATCACAACCGATTTAGGCTATGCTTTTGGTCCCAAACATATTATATTGCTGCAGGTATAGACAAGGGCAAGATCCCTTTGACTTCAGGTACTTGATTACATTGGAGATGGAGAGAATGGGACCAAGCAGAGGCTTGCGATGCAGAGGAGTTGCTCATATGTTTTTCATTGTGTTCTTTGGTGCTATGGTTTAGTACTGTATTCAGAATTGTGACTTCTTTGGTTAATTTCACTAGACATATATGCATCATGCATCATCTATATATATTTATTCTCTAGTTGTTTCTTTATTAGTCTTCCGTTGTTTAGTGTTGTTGTATATTTACGACTTTTGTTATTGTGTTTTGTTTACTTCTGTTGTTTACTCTACGAATGGGGGCATAGATTCTCCACTATCACACACAAGGCCGTCACTGCTAGTCAGCAACCTATGGTGTTTAGGGATATGCGCTTGAGGCCATGTGACCAACCGGGTATCGGGCGCCTTTGGGTGGCTTCCAGAACCGGGACGTTACAAAGTGGTATTAGAGGGTGTCTTTTCTCTTCACTTACTATTTTGATCATATAGCTAGGGATAGGACATAATAGGTACTTGGTAATAATTTGTGCCTAGGATTAGCAAACATGTGTATAGGGATAATCCATACTACCTCGTTTATTGCAATTTTACTAGTTTTCAATTTTTCAACTGATTTGATTTCACCATTGGGTGATTCACATGTTTTGTGCTGTTACCAATGTTGTATTTGTCGTTCTACTTCTGTCACAACCTGATGTGATGATGGAATTCCATCTCATGCATCATATAGGCACTTTCTATAAATCACATGTCATGCATTTTTTTCATGACATCAAGAATGAATTAGAGATTTCATGTTAATGTGATAGATGATGTTTAAAATATTCATGCTATTGTGATAGTTTCCTTGATAGGAATACCTGCTATTTGATAAGGTATTGTTTGTGTAGAAGTTTTCCGGAATTAATTCCAAACTGTGGGTCTTGAGGTGTTATGGGACCTCATGGACCAGAAATTGGTATATCATTGCATTGTTCTCTTGTTATAACATATAAAAGATGACAAAATTCGATTCAAGTGGAGTATGGGCCCTCACTGATTGAAATTTGGCACCTTTAATGTGTGTTTTATTGTTTTTATAGGCTCTGGAGTAGTTTCTGAGGCTTACTATCTAGTGAAACTCAGAATACACACCTTGTAGTGTTGACTACATGCCATGTGGTTCTATATTCGGGAAGAAACAGTTTTTCCTAAGTACACGCCATGTAATCTCTAACCGTGTCATAGGTCATGTGGGTAGAGGCACGAAATGGGAATTTTTCTTCTGGGAACACACCTTGTAACAATTTATCATGTTGTGTAGTCAGACCCAGGTACCCGGCCATGTCACTAACAACACGGGTCGATGTTATATTTTCTTGTACATGTCATGTTTGTTGGGAACACACATTGTAGTGTCATATGTGTAGCCCACCGTGTAGATAACAACACGGTTCAGTTGGCACTTCTTAGTATATTCTGTGTCCGTCTGGAACACACAATATAGTTTAACCTTTGTACACAGGCCGTATCACTAACAACACGGGCCTGTGAATCTGGTCGAGTACACAACGTGTCCACCATGAACATGTCGTGTAGTCTTATCCGAAGAGAGTGAGTGTCTTAATCATGTAGAAGGACTCGGGCATGGAAGAAGATTCTAGTACACACTGTTTGTTTAGATAACACACCATGTGTTTGGGGTGTTAAACTACCTGTAAATCAGAAGTACACACTCATGTGAATGACTTAAGGGAACACACCGTGTAGGAAAAGTACATGTCGTGTAGTCATGTTTTGAAAAACATGAATGTTTTTATTTTTATGTTCCTTTCTTGTCCTTCCAGTATCCAGTCTTTGATATTCTTGAATCTAAGGTTTGAGTTGGACCTTGTAGAGTCATGCCACTTAAGCATCCTCCGGTTGTTTTCTAGTTTCAGGCTGGTGATCAGATGCTAGATATGGCTGATCAGGGACTTCATGTAGATCCTCCTGTTGTACCAGCCTTGGCACAAGATGTGATACCAGTTATAGGTGCTGATGCATAGTTTAAGGACGGAATTTTGTGGATGATGCAGACCATCTAGGGAGCATTGCCTCCTTCCTCATCTATTCCATACTTGACGTGGGTTTTCCAGCAGCAGCATCCTACCATCATCTCAGGGGAAGGAGGACCTCAGGCTGTAGAGTCATGGCTAGAATCCATGTGGACTATCATTGATCATCTGGATATGCCTCCAGAAAGGCGGGTCAAGCTCGCTAACTATATGTTATGAGACTTCACCAAGTGGTGGTGGGACGTGATATCACAGGTGGGTCATCACCAGGTTATGGTATGGGAGGAGTTTCAACACGTCTTCTATGAGTACTTATATCCGGAGACCTTGAGGTCCAATCGATCCTGGGAGTTCATGAGCCTGGATTAGGTTAATATTACGGTTATGAATTATTCCTCTTGTTTCACCGAGCTTCAGCATTTCACACCTCTCCAGGACAGAGATGGGTTGTTCTTGGCAAGGAAGTTTGAGGAGGGTCTCATATGGGAGATCCCCTTGCTGGTGAATATTTTCAGGTTTACTTCCATCGCTTCCATCATCAACCATGCACTGATTACGGAGCACAATCAGAGAGATTCCGGAGCTGAGATCCCGGGAGGTTCCACTTCAAGAGTTATTACTTTGCCCACTAACAAAAAGAAGCACTGCAAGGAGTCTTCACGCGGTGATCCGATGAGGAGAGAAACATCTTCAGGTAGCTAGGTGTTATGATACATGTGTGGAAGGGCTGGTCATACAAGTTCACAGTGCCAGAGAGACTTGGGGAGTGCCGATCTTGTGCCATGATGGGTCACCTTCAGCATTTTTGTAAGGTTTTCTCCCCAGAAGTTGGTGAGCATGGTTTATCCATGAATCCACATTCAGGAGCAGCACCACCATTCTCTCACCAGTCTAGGAACTGGAGGTCTTTCGGCTGTTCAGGCTGAGGTGGAGGTCGAGGTCGTGGCGATCAGTCACCGGTCTATCAGAGACAGTAGGGCGGATCATCACAAAGAGGTAAGGCAGGGTCACATGGTTGTGGTACATGTCATACTTTTGCAGTGAAGCAGACCCAGTAGAAGTATGATGCCAGACCCTCTTCAGTTCGAGGTATGATCTTAGTTTCCTCATTTTTGTATTCTGCACTTTTCAATACTGGGGATTCCCATTGTTTTATATCCGTTGTTGTTGTGGAGAGCCTTGGTCTCTACATCTTTTCCTCTGCCGACATATTGACGCTAGACACACCATTGGGGACTAGGACAACTAGTGTACGTCAGTGCTAGGAGTTCTCTCTATAGGTTGTTGGGTTTCACTTTCTATGGGAGCTCTATGTCCTAGAGATGAAAGGTTATGATGCCATTCTCGGGATAGACTGGTTAGTTCCATTCCAGGTTTTCGTCTACTGTTATCGACATAGGGTGAGATTCATATCCCCGAGGGTAGATATTTTCTTTATAGGGGTGACTGGGATGTCTAGGAGAGTGGAGCAGGACCCGAGCATCACACTCTAGGAGGAGTTACAGCCCAGATTTCAGGTCTATATCTGGATGACCAGGGGACTTCTCAATTAGACTTTCCTCCAGTGGTTGATCATTTTAGGGATGTCTTTCCAAAGGAATTCTCATGTTTGCCTCCATAGCATGAGGTATACATTTCTACTGATCTCGTGACAGGAGCGGCACTGGTGCCCATTCCTCCTTATAGGATGGCTACACCAGAGTTACAGGAGCTAAGGAACTAGTTGGAGGATTTGCATCCAAAGGGTTTCATCTGACCCATTAATTCTCCTCGGGGTTCACCTGTCCTGTTTGTGAAGAAGGAATATAGTGGCCTTAGACTTTCTTTGGATTATCGGAAGCCGAACCAGTTGACGGTGAAGAACTAATATCCCTTACCCATGATTGATGATATCTTTGATCAGATTCGAGGAGCCTAGGTATTCTCAAAGATTGACTTGAGGTCTGGTTATCATCAGTTGCGAGTTAGACAATCAGATATACCTATTACAGCCTTCAGGAGCAGGTATGGTCTTAACGAGTAGTTAGTTATGCCGTTTGGTCCCACAAACGCGCCAGTAGTTTTCATATCACTGATTAACCAAGTGTTCCTTCCATACTTGAATTCATTCCTAGTGGTCTTCGTGGATGATATCTTGGTGTTCTATCACACTCTACACGACCATGCCACACATATTGAGAATTTTTTGAGTACACTGAGGGAGAATCAGTTATATTCTATGCTCTCGAAGTGATACTCTTGGATGGTCCCATTTCACTTCTTGGGTCACGTTATTTCAGGGACAGGAGTATTAGTAGGCACAGAGAAATTGATAGCTGTAGTTTCCTAGGAGCATCCGAATACCTTCTTTGACGTGTAGAGTTTTCTAGGGATGCCTGGATACTACAAACATTTCATACATGTATTTTCTTACTTAGAAGCACCACTGACGTGTCTGACTATGAAGGGTATGAAGATATTATGGTCAGATTCATGTGAGTCATCCTTTCAGGAGGTGAAACGGAGGTTGACTTTTTCATCGATAATAGTCTTTCCAGAGCAAGGAAAGAGCTATATTGTTTACTATGATGCTTTAGGTACTAGGCTGTGGGATGTTCTTATGCAGGGAGATGGAGTAATTGCGTACGGGTCTCGGCAGTTGAGGCCACATGAGAGGAACTACCCGATGCACGATCTAGAGTTGGCAGCAATTGTTCATGCCTTATGTTGTTGGAGACATTATCTCTTGGGAGAGAATTTTTTGGTATTAAATGATCGAAAAAGTCTCAGGTATATTTTCACTCAGCGTGATTTGAATTTGAGAAAGCGGAGGTGGGTTGAGTACCTACAGTTCTTTAATTTTGAGCATTCCTACATGCCTGGGAAAGGCAAAATTGTGGCTGATGCATTGAGTAGGAGGACTAAAATATAGGTATTTTAGGAGGCCAGTGGTGAGTGGAATCTTAAGGATTTGTTATCTGAGATGCATTTGGAGGTGCATGATAGACAAGTGCAGACTTTACTGTCTTCTTGTAGTGGTTAGCTCCACCCTTCTTGATCTGGTGTAGGTGATTCAACTATCTAACTCAGAAGGCCTAGTCCTATAGGAGAGTGTGTTAGGAGAGGACCCTCATCCTGGATGGATAGTGGGAGAGGATGTGATATTGCATTTCGAGGGATTCGTATGGGTTCCAGCAGATATATGCGAGGAGAAAATGTGGGATTTTCATTCCTCTGTTTGGGAAGTTCATCCTAGCATCACCAAGATGTATCATGATCTTCACCGCCAGTATTGGTTGCTAGGTATGAAGAGAGATGTTACCGGTTTCGTCATGAGGTGTTCTACTTTTTAGCAGGTGAAGGCGGAGCATCAGTGACCAGTTGGTATTTTATAGTAGTTACCCATTCCTGAGAGGAAGTGGAACGATGTCACGATGGACTTCGTGACAGGGTTGCTGAGGTCACCTCGAGGGAATGATGCATTATGGGTTGTCGTTGAAAGGATTACGAAGGTTTCTCACTTCATTCCAATCAAGGAGACCTTCAGTGTAGCTGAGCTAGGAAGACTATATATCCATGATATTGTACATATTAATGGATTTCCACACTCCATTGTTTCAGATAGGGATTAACTTTTAACTTCTCAGTTCTTGTAGGGTCTTCAGAAGGCTTTGGGTACATAGGTACTTTTGAGTACAACATTCCACCCCCAGTCTGATGACCAGTCTGAGCGTACGATTCAGGTGCCAGTGGATATGCTCCGAGCATGAATTCTGGACTTTGATGGTTCTTGGGAGAAGCATATACCCTGGGTGGAGTTTGGATAGAATAATAGTTTTTAGGCAATTATTCATATGACACCCTATGAGGCCTTGTATAGTCGACCATGCCGATCACCCTTATGTTGTCTTGAGGAAGAAGAGGAAGCTTTACTGGGACCTCATCTAGTTTAGGAGACCACAAAGTAGATAGAGTTGATTTAGAAGAGGATGGATACTGCAAAATCTCGATAGAATTCTTATGATGATCAGCGGATATGACCTCTAGAGTTCGAGGTCGAGGATCAGGTTTTCCTGTGTGTCACAGCAAGGTTGGGACACAAGATAATTAGGAGACATGTTAAGCATTTCCAAAAGTACGTTAGGCAGTTGGAGGTTTCAGATAGAGTAGGGATGATTTCTTATCAGTTGCAGTTACTTCCGAGGTACTGGGATATGCATGACATCTTCCACGTTTCTCAACTCCAATGTTATTTTTCAGATCCATCTCATGCTTTCCAGCCCAAGGAAGTTCAGTTTGAGGTTGATGAATCTTTCTAGGAGCATCCTATCCAGATTGTGGATTACATTAAAATGGTTCTCCATGGCCGGTCTGTTCCTCTGGTAAGAGTGTTGTGGCAGCACGGGTGAGTACAGGACGAGACTTGGGAGAGGGAGGACGATATATGATCACAGTGGCTAGAGCTATTCTGTGTTTCTTCTTCTGTGCCGCGGTAGGGAAAATCGGGGACAAAATTTTTTAAGGGGGGAAGTTTGTAAAAACCCAGACCTTCTTTTCAAGTATGTTTTTCCTTTCTGGTCATTTTTGGAGAAAAGAGGATTTTTTGGAAATTTTTTATGTACAGGCCGTGTACTTTATGACTACAAGCCATGTACTCATATGCTACAACAGGACATGTGCTGGTCATGTAGTAGCCGCATACATGTCCGTCTGGGAGTGACTTGAGGCCGCTTAAGTGGAGTACGAAAATGGAAAGTACACTCTATTTACTACAAAAGTACGCACCTTTTTTTCATTAAACACACCGGGGTCGCGTCTGACGGACAGAAACCACTCTTTCTTGGTTTCATTCGTCCAAGAGCACCGAGCATCCATGGATCTTCAACATGCCCCTAATTCTCTGTCTTCCCTCTGATTCTAGCACAGTTGATTGCGTTGGAATCACAACGGTAAGCTCTCTCTTCTTCTAGAGCATCGTTTTTCAATTCCTTCTCTTTTACAAGTTATTGTGGGTTGAATGTTTTGGACATTTTCTTAGATCTATGAGGTTACAAGGATATTAAAGATTCTTGGTTCATGTATATTGTCCTCTTAACCCCAAGGTAGGTGGTTTGTGATTTTTTGTTGAAATTCATTGACTATTTTTTGTAAATTCCACCAATACCCATGAACGAGGTATTGCGTGTTTACCATTATAGCACTATTATTTGACTACATTTCTTGTATTCCTGAGTATAGTTTATTGTTTGTGAATAGGGTAATTTTTCTATGCTTTGGATGTATTTACCATGCATGTTTTTCCTATTTATGACCATTTTGCCTATATTTTCCAGATAGGCTATTTCCAGTTGCAATGCATAGTTTTCATGATATGTGACTACTATTCTATTATACTGATATGACTTATAATGCTAGCCAAGTAGTTATTGTGGTTTACATGGTGCAATACGCACGCTATACATGTTTTGAGTTACATGGGGCCATGAGAACCTCATGTAGTAGACAAGAGGGAGAATGGACGTAAGAGCTTCTCCATAGTGTCTTTATAATTTTTACGATGTGATACCACTGGGGGAATTAACGTTGAGTTCTTAATTAGAGTTTCTGTAGTTCCTTGACATAGGAAACAAGGGGAATTGAAGTTGAGTGCTTCCCTAGAGAACCTTTAGTACGATACGATACTATAGGGGGAATTGATGGTGAGTGGTTCCCCAGAGAGTCTATACTTTAGCTAAACCAAAGGGGTGAGACTGTGTGTGATTTCTAGAGGGTTTCTAGTACTTGTTGGTTGAACCATTGGGGCTACGCTATGAGAACTACCCAGAGGGTTACCTATTTTTTGGTACTTTCTTGAGTAGCTGGTTAATGGTTTGTGAATTAAATTCTTGAAACTATGGATTGTTTTCTATTGAGTACTTTACTGTTTACTTCATTCTGTACTTTTACCGCCATATATTTTCTGACTATTAGGAACATATCTCATGGTGGTTGCCTACTGAGATTTAGTCTCACACCCTATTTGGGCCATGATTTTGGGCCCAAAAGATTATATTGCTGTAGGTATAGACAAGGGAAAGCTCCCTTTGACCTCAGGTACTTGATTACATTAGAGCTGAAGAGCATAGGACCAAGAAGAGGCTTGCGATGCTGGGGAGTTTCTCATCTATTTTCCTTTTGTGCTTTGTTGATTTGGTTTAGTATTGTATTTAAAATTGTTCCCTGTTTGGATGCTTTCAGTAAACATA
Source organism: Viscum album (assembly GCA_963277665.1). NCBI lineage: Eukaryota > Viridiplantae > Streptophyta > Magnoliopsida > Santalales > Viscaceae > Viscum > Viscum album. Next base: position 1,457,435,216 of record OY728158.1, on the reverse strand, counting down.
TATGTATCATGCACCATTTATATATGTTTATGCTCCAGTTGTTTCTTTATTATTCTTTCGCTATTTGTTGTTGTTGGATATTTACTGCTTCTGCTAGTGTTTGTTGTTTACTTTGGCTATGTACTTTGCCTATGAGGGAATAGTTTCCCTACTATCACACCCAAATCCCTCGCTGCTAGTCGGCAGCCAATGGTGTTTGAGGAAATGTGCTTGAGGCCATGTGAACAACCAGGTACGGGGCGCCTCTGGGTGGCTTCCGAAACCAAGATGTTACAACAATATTCTATAGCACTATCCACTACTGAAGCTAAATATATATATTTAGGTAGTTCCGATGCACAAATCATGTGTATGAAACATACTTCACTAGAATTTGGATACCAATTTAGACATGTACCAATTAATTTTGATAACACAAGTTCCACACACATATACAAAAACCCATTTTCTCACTCTTGAACAAAACATTTTGATGTAAGACATAAATTTTTGGGATATCATTATAAAAATGTTGATATAAACTTTGAATATATTAGAACACAACATCAGATAGATGATATATTAATGGGTCCATTGACTTCTGAAAGATTAAATGACATCAATCATGAATGAGGAATGATAAACTTTGGTTGATTAAGGAAGAATTGACAATTCACTATTGATTGAGGTACCATTTACATGTCACCACTGATGTGTCACTATTGATGGGTCACTATTGATACACCATTATAGATGACTCATCGTTGATGATTCCCTATTGATAAGTCACCATTTAATGGGTTACCATTCTTTTTTATGTTACCATTATCTTTATTACCTTCACAATTTTCATGTACCGATTAAAATTTTAATATCTTAATTTTATTGACATTCATTTAAAATCATTAAATGATAGAAAAATTGGGATTATTCAAAATTCATTCAATTCCTCTAATAGTTGAAATCTTGATCCCTTTCCATCCACACGAACCAATATTCTACCTTCCATGATTGTGAAACCTTCAACAGATTCAAATGGGATGTATGAAGAGGGTTACCGAATCAAATCTAGATATTATGAGGCCTTAAAGAGATGACAAGTATGCATAATTATTTTGAAATATATTCTAGTAAACACACTTTTAATGGACCGTGTGGTCAAATAATAAAAATATATTGATGAACAATGTCTTCTAACTTGCAATACGCTTGTGTGAAAGGTAATCGAAAAGAAAGTGGACTAATCAAGTTACATTAAATCAACACATGTATTATCTGAGGATAATTTATTAATTTTATCAAAATATATGTTTCATTTTTGGAAAAAAGTTATATATAATTCATAGTATCATATATGCATAAGTTATTTCTTTCACTTCCAGAGAATTGGAAAAATTTCTGAAGATTCCTCACAATAGTGTGTATGAAGATTTCCAAGGGAGTATACCTTGTGATATGTGAGGACGCTCTCCTAGAATTAAATAGAGATGGATCCAAGAGAAGACAAATATATATAGATATTTATGGTTAGAAAAACAAGATGTGTATGTTTTTAGAACATGTTTTATGACCCAGAAAAGGGAGCTTCAACATATTCTAGTTTCAAGATGTATACTTCTTATATATGATGAAGAAAGGGAAAAGATAAATATTTATATATTTTTGATGCTCTATATGCATGAGATGTGAATAATTATTTTCAATTAATACTCCCTCAGTAATCTCAGATTGATATGAGCCATTTTTTATTCCAAGGGTTATGTAAAACTTCTAGAGGACGCTGTGGAAAAAATGGATGGTTATTTTCTTTCTATGTTAATATGAAAAATATTGAAAGTATGTTGTAATATCTAGAAGGGATGTTTGGATAGGGATAAGGAAAAACTATATGTTTTTTTAACCCTATTGATCACCCAACTAGACCAAATAATATGGTGTATCCTCATCTTAAACCTAATGAAATTCCTATGTATTCTATTCCAGATGAAATTGTTGATAGAGATGAAGAAGAAAAAGATGTTGAGTCGGTTAAAGAAGTGAGTGATCCAAATATAATAAAATTTACACCAAGATTATCTACTGAGGATTTTAAATCTACATGATCTCTCTCTTCTATAGAAACACACATATATAAGCATGAAAATGAAAAATATATTGATGTTTCTGCAGAATCTCGGTATAAATAATCTACATCTGAGACCTCAAGCGCGGAGAGTAATGATGGGGGAAATGATTTTGTTTCTGAAATTTTAGATAAAAAGATTATGGGTCCTGACAAACCATAAGAATATTTTAGGGGGGTTGATAAGGACAAGGAAGATGACGATATTGATGACAATACCGATATTGATCATAATGAATGTGGCTATGATCAAAGAGTTGATCGAAATAAATAATGTGGTTCTACTCATGAAGGGAAAGCACAAAATAGTGATTTTCTTGTTCATCCTACCCAAGAGTTAGTCCAATATCAACCTTCTACACCTATTGAATCCATTCTAATCGAAGAAAGTTAGAATAGGGATACAATGATTCCTGATATTCTAGTAATTATTCCAAAGATTAATAAAGAATCATGTGAGGGGGAGAAAACTCTATAAAATGATTTGAAGTTTTCTTAAATAGCTCAATTATACTCTTTATGAACCTTGGAAACTAATCAGACAGTAGTTCTACCAGCTATAACTGAGGGGGGGTTGACTACCTTTCTAGTTACCTAGTCAGTGGAACATACTTCACATACACCAACATTGAAATTGAAAGAGAAAGCCATTATTCCCTAAAAAATGTATTTGTTCAAAGATATCATAAGACTAGAGACACTCCAATTCATCACTATGTCAGATCTTCAGTTATATCCATTGAAAAATGGGAGAGATACCCCAATTTTGTAAGACTTGGGAAGATATATAGTGATTAAGATGAGGACTCTGAATCCAAGAGGAAAGGATTCCTAATAAATCAGATAAATGAAGCTAGTGAGTTATATCCTTTCATACTCATGGAAACATAAGGACCAGCCATATATGCAGTATCATATGAATGAGGAAATATTCCCACTTCTTAAATAGTATTGAATCATAATGTTGTAACCTAATTTAATTTAGATTATTTCCCGAAATATGTTCATTCATATATGAAAACCGTGAAAATTAATTTGATCTCAGTCTTTTCACATGTATTAGAAAATCACCCATATCCTATTACTCTCCCTAATAAATAAAGTGTTAGATATTTATCTAAGATGGTGATTTCTCATATTAAACCCCAAGTTTGTTTTTATATTCAACAAATGGAAGTTGAAAATAAAATATTTACATTTGATGTTGAATGTTCGAAATCATTTATGGATGGTCTCTAAGAATCTTTATCAGATTTTATGGGTTCCACTTTTCAGAAGTTGGATAGTCTGGATTATACTTACTCTACATCATCTACACCTCCTGCTGATCTAGTAATATTTGGTAGGGATATTTTAAAATAGTATTTTAGAGATGTATTTTAAAATTCCATGGGTGACTTTAGTACACTTTAATATTCTATTAGGTAGATATATCGTCATAGAGAACACATTCTTAAATACCTAAAAGAGTATATTGGTGATTAGAAAAAACATAATGAAGTTATTGGAATGGAGATCCAATGTAATTTATCATGGATCTACACAAATAATGACATGATAGAAAATTTCATGATTATTTTTGATAACATAAAGATCCCACCATGGAATGGATCCTTTAAAGAACAAGTAATTCAGTTAAATGTTCTTATCCCATATCTTCATTGGTTTATATGAGAAAATAAAGATGTATTTGATGAAATATAATGAGTAGGTTCTATAATTATGGACTTCATAAATATTTAAAAACCCTATATCCATGTCCATAAAATGACTATTATTTATCATGAAACTATTCATGTTTGTTCATTTATTTCATCCTCAACCATATGGATAGTTTAGTACATGCCTCTTCAAGTCTCTCAGCCAACCAGTCTTATTCCTGCACCTCTACAGCAGATTATTTTGTCCCCAATTGAAGCTATCTGACATCTAAGACTAATTATTTTTAGAAATAAATTTCTTCATGATACGAGTCTAATATCTGTTACATCCTTTGATCAGACATATACATCGACAGTATCTTCTCAAGATGAAGACAGAGACAAAAAAATCGAAAGGAAAAGAAGAACCTGATTATACACCAACCTATTAGGGGTGAATTTTTTTTGGTGATATCTATTTGATTTGGATCTTGCACATTTTTCCATTCATTTTAATATTATATCTTTTTGGTAATAAGTTAATGAAATTCATTTATATTGTTTTCATTTCAGAATTTTTATGTGTATTTTGATAATATCATAAAGGGAGTTAATTAGGTATTTTGAATTTGGATATAAGAATATCTATATCTAATCAATATTATTTTCAAATTTGGTAGTTTCTTTATAAAATACCATGTTTTTTATCATCAAAATGGGGAATAATGTTGGAATATCCTTGGATGGGGTGTGTTTGAGATCTATTATTTTAATGATCAAAAACCAAGATTAATTTATTACTAATGTTTAACTTATTTCATGATAGAATTTTATGTGAAAAAATTACATCTATAATATTTCTGTTATGTGTTATGGAAATACACTACCACAATCACATCAGTGTGACCACCATGATGAGCTACTACCAGACTCAAGTCACCATTTTTTCCAGGATGAGCTACCACTAGATTTGAGTCACCTCTACCACCAAATGATTTACATTTACCCGAGTCACCACCAGTTTCTACGCCCCCACCAAAAATCTTGTTACCATAGCTATCCAAGTTCTTTAGCGTGAATGGTTCGACGAAAAAATCTATTATTGAATGGTTTGAACATGTCTTTAGTACTTAGAAAAAGATGATTCAAGGAATGAGGATCTCCTTCAACAAGAGCTGCTATATATTCATGAAGGCTTTCTCTCTCTCTCACCCACTCTCTATCTATATGAAAATACATTGCTAATTGAACGATTACTAACTACCCAAAAATTTGTGTGATCAAATTATCAAATTCTATTCAACTTATTGATTAAAATTTTATGATGATCAATGACATATAATAACTGAACTCATTACCAGGATTGATTGAGATAACATAGAGAAATGATCTAAAGAATTTTTCTAGATTTCTACAACCATATATTCTATTTCAATTTTCTAGAACAAAGAACAAACTTCTCTCTATTGAGGATCTAAGGATTACAAACATACAAAACTCATTAGACTATTCTCTTTCTATTTCATCTGACTATTTTTAATAGTGTGTTGTTTTCTTGTTATCCTACACACACTGTCTCCTACATATTCTTGGAGAATAATTGTTATTCAATTCATCCTCTATCTATTTCCCACTATGTTTGTGGAAGAGGACCTTGTGTGACATGTGCTTTTCTTTTATCCCATGTATAACTATGTAAGAATCTTTTTACCATGAACAACATGTTGTTGTTAACTGTATACCTAATCCAAGGTGCAGATTAGTTTGATTATATTTTTAATCTTCTTGGTAGTAGGTTGTTAACAACTAGAGGATATTAGGTCTTAACATGAGACTAAACCTAATGTTTATTCTATTCTATCATTGTGTTATTTTTTTCTATCTTATTCAAAATAAAATTTCATCAAAACAAACTAAAACATTTCATTAACAATTAATCTTAACTAGTGGTTACATATGTTTCTATCTATGTAAATTGATTAATAATGTTATGGTATTTCTAAACCATATTTTAACAGAGAACAAGTCACTGTTTAAGAAAAATTTTGAAAGGATATATTTTAAATATATCGTATATTTTGATTAATTGGATAGATTATTTATAGAAATTTTTATATGGAACTCAATCCACCCCGTATTGAGTTTCTCTCTGCAACCAATAATTATTATGAGTTAATATAATTTTCCTGGGTATTTTTTGATGGAAGATTTTATTTATGATTGATATATATCAAATATAATTTTTATTATACCTCTGTTGAAGAATCTACTTTATAAAATTTGTATTTCTAAAAATAATAATTTTAGTAATCCTAGAGTTTTTTATAATATGTTTTTAATTTGATCGAAATGTTTACTAAATTTTGGCATGAAATTGATAATGGGTGTTTTCAAGGTAATTATAATAATAATAACAACATATTTATATATAAATATTATTAATAATGAAATGACATCATTGATGAATATGTTAATGTAATTATTGATAAAATTAATATTAAATTGAATTCTGATTCAAATAACATTTTCATGAGTTTATATTATTTATTATATTGGATGAAAACCCCTAATTAAGTTTTAATTTATTGAGGTAGATCATATTACTAATCATATAAATAATAAATTTTTGATGATCCGCATATATCTGAATGTGCCATGTTTTCTTGTAATATTGAATATGGTATTATAACTATAAATTATTCTTTCAATTATTTTTCTAGTTCATCATTTAATTTCTATTTTTTACCAATAATGTTAATTATTTATTAAATTATTTAATGTTTAAATGCTTATATGCTTAAGGATCTCAATATATTATTTTCAGAATATTTTTATCCATATTTGAACATTATTTATATAATAATTTCATTGGAATTAAATGGATATCTTATAATAAGATGGATGAATCCATACATATTTTTTATTAGAATTCTTGAATTGTAAATAAAGGTTTTCTATCAATAATAATTTATTTATTTTGATTTATATTCATCAGCTAATTTATATAATTGATTTAATTATAGTATTCTTTATAGTTTTCTTATTCTCATTGGTCTATTATATTTTAAATGGGATTAAAATGTACAATTGTAAATGATTTTAATTCTAGAGAAGACTATTATTTTCGACCCCTTGGTATTGAAAATGATAAATTTACAATTAAAGATTACATGTTATTAAAAATATTATACTATTATTAGAAATAACCTCTTTCTTTGTAAGATATAATAACAATTTTTTTTTCAATAAATATTTCTCCTAAACTAAATCTGATTCTATATATTTTATAAAATGGATTTATAATGATATTATAATCATCCCAATTTATGTTGATGATATTTTTCAGAATGATAATGTGATTTTATTTACAATGATTTTTTAGACATGATTTATTGTGATCTTAACATGAGACATATAATAGAATTTAAATTATTTCAAGGACATTTATTTTTTTCATAGAAATGAAAGAATATTTTTTAATTAATTGAATTATTAAAAATATTTTTCTAATGTCTTGATCTTGATTTCTATAAATATTTTATAAAACCTGTCATTTTTATATATAAATTGGACTCCAATATATCAAGAAAATAAATTCATTTTAATTTATTTAGAGGTTTTATTAGATGTTAGTTTTACTCAGATTATTATTGAAAATATATAAATTGATTATTATTGTGTTCATGATCTAATCAGATCCTAAAGAATCCATCTAAAATTATCTCAAGAGAATTATTAGAAATATATAAGGGATAATTAATACTTTATTGAATTATTTTATATAAATTAGATTTTATTTATTTAACTACTATGACTCATTTATTTGATTATATTTGTATTATACATAATGCACGCCATGTAAGTGTCACATTCCCTAATAATAATTTTTGTTTTTAGGGTTGAAAAAAGTAACTAATACATTTTCAACAACTAAAAGGGAGTATATAAAATTTTTTTCTTGTTAATATATATAATTTTGAATCAAATAATGTTATTATAAATACTATTTCAATTTTTATAAGATAAATATTTACTTTCATGTCACTAAAATTGTGTCTCATTTTCATGATTTTTGTAGACTTATAGTAATAAAAAACACAACCCCTATTGACTTATTGGATATAAATTAGTTATTGATGATGTGTCTATGTGATTTATAATTTATATAATTATATAAATATCTGTGTTTTCATATGTGATGATTTTTAGGAAATTTATAATAGGTTTGAATAATATCCATTCCTTATACTATTTATTATTCATATAAAATATATTTTCACATGTCAAAAAATAATAATTTTATATTAGAAAATAAATAGATATTATCTGCAACCCACCTTATAGATGATAAAAGTCATAAGTTTTGAAATATCTGAATGTATAATTACATAATCATTAATTTGTTTATGGTAATATAACATCCTAATAGAATGTAATGATATAAAATTATATTAACTAGGTTTTATATTTCATAGGAAATAATAACATTAATGATCTAAATAACCATGTAGATGATAATTAGTTTTATGTCCTTTTTCATATCACCAAAGAAATTTAATTTAACAAGCATGAATTTTGGAATATTATTCTCCACTTTAATGATAATAATTTATCATTAATCAATCACACAATTATATTTTGGTGAGTATGGTTTAGTTTTGTAAAAAGTAACCTTTATGTAATGATATTCATTTCAAAATTTAATGGTCTTGAATTACCACCCAAGGAAAATGTGATGTAATTTAATATTTATATAAATTTAACATTATGGAATATAATATAATATGATAAATATTTTAGAGTGTTCTTTCAGGTTCAAAGGTATTAGAAACAATTATTGGGATATAATATAAGCTTTTATGTTTTCTTCTAAAGTGACCAACTTTTATTGAGATGTTTTAGTTTATTTTTAAAATGAGTTTCTACAGAAAAATTATGAAAACAATAAATTGCACCCAAATCATGCAATCCAGAAAATTTCCATAAATTTTATTAATAATATTTATGTCTTATGAAGTATTTTTAAATAGTAAGATCATTTTTTTGGTTTTTTAAATTCGGCTAATATTTCTAACCATACAAGTTTCATGGGAGTTTAATCCATATAACAATAGTTTTCACCATAAATAATATACCCAAGTAGGATATAATTGAACTTAATATTGGTAATCCCTCATTTTCATTATATAGTAGACTCACCTCAACCCCCGATGATTTAATGTTTGATTTGGGTGATTTTATCTCTTTGTACATTCCTCCATTCGATGTCTAATATTTATTATTGTCACACTACTTCTCCCTATAAAGAGATATTTCCATATCTTCCATGAAATTAGCCTTTATAGTGCCATCGAACTATGTTTTTGAATCATGATATTATATGGTAACATTTTGTTTAATTCATTCTAGATCTATTTAAGGATATTCTCCAAGAGGATAACCGTTATATCGGTTGTTCTATAGAATTTGTGTTCATAAATAAATGTTTTTTTATCTTCTTTGTAGATTTATTAATTATTAGATTGATTAAATGTTTTGGGAATTAATTTTAGATCTTACATGATTGTATATGAGTTTATTCCATGTGATATGAACCCACTACTGGCATTTTGAATAGATGTTTGAGGTAGGTTGGTCTGTATTTAGAATATTTTGGATGAACATTCATCGCTCTATTTTTATAATATATTTTTATAAATTTTTTACAAATAAATTTCCATAATTTTTAGAAATAAATTTTCATAGTTTATTTAATTCTATTTATTTTCGGGTTTTGATAAATGGTGGGTTTTCTTTATCTTATTAAATTAAATTCTATTTTAAAATCACATTGAAAAATATATTTGGAAATTATTTTTAAATCATCATATTGATGAAATAATTTGGAAATTATATCCCATTAGAATCCATGGATACATAGAAGTTTTCATAATAATAGGCCTCATAAGTTTCTAATTGTGTGTGTGGGGGGGGGGGGAGCTTAAGGTATGTTTCTCGACATTCATAGGCCATGTGTCTTGGGTTTTTGTAAGAGTCTATTTAGAGAATCACATTATGTGTTGTTACTGTTATGTCTATATTTTATTCAAATTTATATTGATTTGATGTGTGTTATTTTCTAGCTATGGGTACGGTTATTCTATATATCATTAAAAATAGTAATCCTTTTCTCAAAATATCATTTTATTTGTTTTGTAATGTATGATTTTAATTACCTTCTTTGATATATTTTTTATTCTTGAAAACTATTTTACCTTGTTTATTTGGATTTATAGGAAAGGGGAATTTTTTACTGTGGATTTGATGTAAAAACTATTGAAATTTGTTTTTATTTTTTTTGGTATATTTAGATTTTTTATTAGAGACCTGATATAAAATACCTAGGAGGGAAACATCTGATTATGATGAGCTCAAACCCTGCACACCCCTTTAGTGGTTTTTAAAACCCATTGAGTATTTTGACACAAGAAAAGTGAAGATTCCTTAGTAATGTTAAAAGGTTTTGGTTAGTAGTGGTGTGATAATGGGGAATTACCCACATTAAATCATGGAGAAGAATTTTTTTATGGGTTTTCATTGATGGTGGAACTATAATTTTTATATCATTTTGATTTTCTTTTTTATATCAATTAAAATGTATCCCTTAGTCATCGAATATATTTCTATTTTATTTTTTTCATCTACTATTTTCAACTATATATGGTTATTTCATGTTTCTTGTTCTTTTTGGGACAAAAATTTATGATGGTTGTTCTCTGATTCCCCGAAGATACTATCCATCCCATAGAGATCCAAAACACCCTTCGTTTATGTTGTAAATAGCGTTAGGTTCTAGTTTTAGGGTGTATTGCATTATAGATCTTTAGAACCTAGTATTTTATCTTGGTTATACTTAATATTGTCATGTTTTTAATGGGATATTAGATTTTTGGGAAATGAGTGGTTGGTTGTGGGTAGTTCATGGACTACAATTTTCATGAAAAGACTCAGGTTAACATGGCATGTAAGGATTTTTGACAATTTGCTTTGTTTTTATCATAATCATTGATTCATAATGTATTTTTTCTAGTTATAACTAATATTATCTTGATTTTGGATAAATTTTCTATTTTTAGTGTTCAACACGATGTATTTGAGATGTCTTCCATGATTATTTTTGGAAGGGCAATAGACATTATTCATGGGAATCTACATTTTGATCAGAATAATATATAAGCTATAATATGATCTATTTATATTATAGAATTGAATGTATGGAAAGAAAATAATATAGTTTTGGAGTTATATCTTGGACCTGGAGGAGAAGGTTAATGATTATGGTAATTTTTAGTAGAGAATACATCATCATTTTAGGGTACAAATAAGCCTCAAGAGGTAGAGGTCCGTATATACCAAACTATACAAAATTCACTATATAGTTATATATAGAACAACTAATGGTTGAAAAGTCATTGGAGTTACTCTATTTTAATCTAGAATAACATTCATAGTTATCACACACCAATTATTTTGTGGAGAGGACTTATTTTTTTTATAATCATTGTAATGTATAACTTGTTGATGGTAGAGAAGTGAATGTAGGGTTTATGACCATATATTAGAACATATATATTCATAATAAATATTTATTCCTATAAAGAGATATATATCAATATATTATGGTAGAGATGGATGTGAATGGAATGATGGCCATTCTTCTCCTTCTCTTCTACCTAGTGGTTTCTTCAATCGCACATTGAGAAATATTATGAAATGGAATATACATCATTTGATTGGTGGTGGTATTCTTAGTAGTGGGACACCTCTTCCCTAATGATTAAAGTTAGTAATTTTTTCTGAAATTATATTAGTGCGCAATGGTCAGTCACACATGGTGTTCTTATTATGCACCTATGAAAATGGTTGATGGTTGGGTGCACTAGGGAAATTTACAATGGACTTTTAAGATTATTTCAATCCCTTATTATGGTCAAATATCATTATCTCCAAATGATACTATGGCACATTAATATTCTTAAATGTTTAAAATGATCTAGTAATATTAATCATGAGTTAATAACCTTCATGTTGTGAATGATTTTATGAAAAATGTTGATACATACCTAGTAATATTGAATTGTTCCATTTTTATTTCATCATTTTTAGTGGACACATTATTTGATACGGATGCCTCCCACACACTTATTTAAACATATTTTCTAACTCATTGAATCAATCAATAAAGAACCTGTCATATTTTAATAAATCTAGAAAAAACATTGAATTAGTAAAGAGTACAGGTTTATTCATTATTGTTCACTATTGATTACTAATTTGGTGTTTGATAGAGATTTTCTTGTTCGTAATCTATATATATAATTGAATTTATTAATTGGAATTTTTTTTATTATAAATAATATTGGTGAGGTTAATTATTATTATCGATGTTTCATGTTCTTTAATACCGACGAGAGCTCTTATTTGTTTTAGGGGGGGTTTAGATTTGTGTTCTTTTCATGTAAGACCTTTTAACCTATATATTCATCTTTTGATGTCTTAAATTTCATTTCATCTAATTGTAGTATCCTCTCTTTTTGATCTTATTGAAAAACATTTATGTCTATTTTATGTTTATATTGATGAATTATTTGATCATCCTTTTGGTATGAAGGTAGTGTTTATGATTGATGTAGTGTCAGGTATGATTCTAATGTCGATAAAATTATATCGTATGACATCATCGAAGATAAATGATATTGAGATTTATCTACAAGATCTCATGGGAATATTTTTGGGTCACCCTAGGGATTCACCTTTTGTATCCACTATTCTATTTTCCAATAGGGTAGATAGACAACATCAAATAATCATGGACAATTATAATTTCAATAGGTAAATATTTATGAATTTGTATCCTTTTCCCAATATGGATGATTAGTTTTAATATTTAAAGTGGAAAAGTAGGTTTTAAATACCAATCATTGGTAGGTTATCATCATCTCAGAGGTAAGGAGTCTAAGATACTGATATCAAATATTTTGAGCAGATATATCCTTTATGAATATCTTATGAGTTATTTTAGTTAGACATAAGTTCATATAGATTTTATATATTTCATAAGAGGATCAACCCTTAAAATCACAATAAATGTTTATAGTATTTATTAGTGATATTGTAGTTTATTTAGGGATGAATAGGGAATATAAAAACAATATGAGTTTGGCTTTGAAAATCTATAAGAATCACATATTGTGTAGTATGATTTTTAAAGTACATTATAGTATAAAATAATCAGTGTTCACAGGGAATGAAACTTCTATACATGGATGAAATTATTATCCTAACATGATTAATGTGGTTTTGAGTTAGGAGGATCTGCATAACATCATTAAGATTCCGAGGATCCATGGTATTGTTTGATACTAGTGACAGTTTGTCAATAATTTCTTAATTGTAGATTTCTCATAATATATCATTATTGTAAAGGTGTGATATTAACATGAGATACAATGTTATATAATTAGTTCAGTAAACTAAGACGAATTTTCAAATTGGTACCTTTTTGGATCATAGCTGATCCCAGTATTGGGTATATGGTGTTTTTTTATTCTTCTATTTCATGTTTGGATTGTGTTACTTTGTATAATAATCATGTTGTTTCCTATGTATCATGTTCGATTTTAAAAAATATAAATAATTATTCCACAAATAATTTATATGTTTTCTAGGTATTTTATGCTCTTAAATTTTGGTGAAATTTTCTTTTTAGGAATATATTTATAGTATTTTTTGACCAAAAGAGTATGGCCTTTATCCTTAGATTAAATTGAATCTAAGGTAGAAGTAGTGGAAAAAATAACTTTATATTTTCAACATCAATGTAAATTATACCATGGTGGAGGATAGTGTTATTGTGGACACTATCATAAGGAATTTACTATCACTATATAACATAGAATTGATAGAATTATAGAACATTATGGGGTTCTTAATTATGTTACAGTTGGACACCCCTGAGGCTATCTCATGTATTCTTATAACCAATGTTAAATTATAATAATTACTCCATCAGTTCAATATATCAGATCAATAGCAGTGTGATGTGTTTAGGGGAATTCTATAAACCCTATAGAGAGAGAACACTATTTCATGTTTTAAAACCCATCATATGGAATTCTACTCTCTAGGGATCATTTTTTAATCTTAACATTTATGAGGAGATCAATTTATGGACTTTCGTAGTTCTTAATGTGTCTTTCACCAGGAGACAATGATTATGTATTATGACCTGAGAAGGATATTTTGGTGTCTAGGAATGAAGCATTATATTATAGATTATGTGTCCCACTATTACACCTTCTAAAAGATCTTGGAAAAGCATCTGAAAAATTTTGTTTGCTTCATCCTTTTTAAGTTTCAGTTTTAAATAAGATGATATTTCCATGGAAATGTTTTAGGTTAACATGGAGTACCTAAGGAAAGGATGATTTTGGGGTTGTAATTAATATATTGACAAAATATAAATATTTTATTCAAATTGTGTACATTATTAATATTAAAGATCTCGATATACTATATGTGAAAGAGATAGTGATGTTTCATTGCTTTACCCATGAATCCTTCTTGGAAAATTATCCCAGGTTTACATCAAGATTTTGAGAGAGTCTCTATAATATGATATGAAATCATCTAATCTTTAACATATCATACCATCTATAGGGAGATTTCTATATTGGAAATTTTAATTATATTCTCCATGATATACATTGGTCTTGCAAATTAGTTTTTAGAGTATAATGGGATATCCATATAGGGCTGAAAGACACTTTTTAGAACAAAATTAACACGAAATCGATCAAAATGGATCTATTTAAAGCCTTATATCATCACTCATATAGATTATTTAATTGCTCAGTACAAGTCAGTGAGGCCCCTCATATGGGGACTAGTCTGATTCAAAATATATTAGTGAGGAATCAGTATATACATCAGGGCATGGTTGCATATATGAGTGAATATAAATCAACTATAGATAATAAAAATTTTCCATTAGGGTTTTCCATAGGAGACCATGTTTTCTTAATGGTTTCCCACAGTTTGACAACCATCATCTTAGAAGATAGGTAATGTTGACTCTAATGTATGTTAGAAAATTTCATGTCCCTGAGCAGCTATGGAATTTTTCGTATTAGTTTTAATTAAAATTTCTATTCATGGGTTATTAAAGATATATTTCATATATCTTATCCCAAAAAGTGTAATCCTATGCACTATCATTTTTTGAAATGGGTTTATATAGAGTTAATGATGTATGTTTTAGTTGTAGTTCATTTATTGATGATTTTATATTCTCAGGAAAAAGTATTGAATCAGATATCTGTCTCATTGGTTAGGGTGTTATGGTGATACAAATTAGATTCTCACAATTTTTTGGATATTGAAACATCAATGAGGTAATACTGGACTCTAAAACTTTCATGGGAACCCATTTACCAAATTAATTCATGAGTATTTAAGGACACATGGTGGATAGAATTTAAAATTTAAAAATTTATTGTATTCTCTTTTGATGTATAAGAGTTATTTTTAGGGATAGAAACGACTAAATCTTTTTTGAGAGTTATTGTAGAATATGTGTTATATATACCCTTCAAGAACCTATTACATAATGAATGTGTATTTTATAGTGTAAATGAGCCCCTGACCACATCATATGAATACGATTTATGGAATGAGAATATTTAATGCTATAAAATTCAATTTTACTCTATAAATTGCTTTGGTATCAGTAGACCTTATTTAATACAGTATAATCAAAAACATATATTTCTAACTTGTAGAGCTATGTTTTTTAGAAAATAAATTTCATGGAGGGATTTTAAATCATAAACACCAGGTTTATATCATAAGTAATTCATCATAGTATATTTTAGTTGCACTTCACTTTTGTCAACCCATTCATTAATTTCACAGTGGAATCTCTCTAACCCTCTTCTATTCTAGTTGTGATTTTTTACCTCTAATCTTTCTATGTACCTATATTCAATATTTGAAAATTTTTGTTTTCATGTTTCTTCACCCTAGTAATCTTTGTTTATTCTTCTTGATTTATATTTTTAATCTAGTGTCAAAGAGTTAGTTGTTTGGATCTGTCTACCATGTAGTGACGTTTTGGATGACCCCTTCATGATTTATTTCCCGTTATTCTCATAGAGGATAACCCTTATGTTTGTTGTGGTGTGGCATGTGTATTCATTGTTTGATGTGTTCTTTTATCTCAGTAAATGAAAATTTTTTATTTTAGTTTTTCTATTATGTATGAATCAATACCAACTCATCTTTGTTAAATTTTTCATTCGTTCTTTATTGTTCAATCCCATTGTGGGAGTGTGAGATGATAGTTTGATATTGGTTTTACCTTATCTAAACTATGTTGCATGAACCTCGATTACACTAGTTTTTATAAATTATTTTATAAATTAATTGGCATAATGTATTTATTTTTGGGTGTGAATGGGATATTGAGAAAATGTATATTTACCTTCTTTTGGTTAATTTGGTATTTTCAATGAATTGTAAAATATATTTGTGAAATTATTTTCAAACAAATATTTTAATGAAATGATTTGAAAAAATAAATGATATAATGATCCAGGGTACTTTGGTAAATAGTGTAGTAATATCAATCAACTATTTTTACTATTGAGGGTTTTCTTCATGTGTAATTACTCTACTCTCTAGGACGTGTTCCCTAGGGAGTTTTTATAAAATGTTAGTAGGTTCAATTTTTTACGTTCTCCTCTACTCTCCACATTTAATGAATTTATCTAGGGACTCATGTAATGTGATTCTTTATGTTAAGGAATGACTATTCTATCTATTCTTACCTATTGTGATCTATGGAATGATTTTCTCTTGGATTGGTTTGTACTTACTAGAATTGATTATATTCATAGATATTTGTGATATTATTTGAAACAATTTTTCCTCAATTATTTAAAAAATTGGAAAAGGATAAAATTTACCATTGTTTTTATGTAAAAACTATTTAACTGATTTTCATCAACATTTTTCTATAAATTGAGAATATTGGGATTGATTTTTAGAGATGTTTTTTATAGATCCTTGGTGGGATACTAATGAGCCTATTTATCTCTCACCCAACAAACCCATTTTGTGTCGTGTAAACCTTGTTATGTTTTTGATTTAAGAAAATCCAAGGTGTTGTAGTGAGGTAGAAAGGGTTTGGTCAGTTGGGTATTGGTAGTTGGTAGTGATATGGTGGTGTTTTTACTATATTATCACATAAAGAAGTATGTTTATTTTCTATTGTTCATTTTATGGTGGGCCTATATCTTATGTTTCCTCTAGAAGTTATATTTGATTCATTTTTTAAAATGTCTTAGTTATATCTTATATTTATTTGTGTATTGTTTTATAATGATTATATCTATTAGGTATGTATTTTCCATGTTTCTTGTTTATGTTTGTTAAAATCAATACCTGAGGTTATGTTGTATGATTGAGTGATAGCCACAAGACCATGAGGATCTGGGACTCTCTTTGAGTATTATGTAAATTGGGTCGGGTGATAATAATTTTGGGTATCCTTAGTTTATCTCTGATAATTAAACCCATTCTAACCTACAAAAATGATATTTTTTAAATTAAATTATTATATAATCCTTGAAAATGATCATAAATATCCATATTTTTTCAATATAGTCATAAATAATCAATAGAAAAAATTTATTGACCTCATTGTGTTTTTAATGTTATCACGTAAGATATATCACCTAAAGAAAGAATCAATAAATTAATCTCATTGAACATAATTTCTTGAGATAATAATATTTGATCATAATTTTCATGAAAGTAGACAATGTAGATTTCAGAACAATATTTTTGAGAGTATATATACATAATATAATCATAGATATAAAGTGAAATAGCATTGTCAAATTAATATAAAAAATGAATCCATTCCACCATCATACGAGTTCATTAAAATTGATTATATGATTTTCTTGGATAAGTCCATTTATAAATTTTTTATCCTATTTATATCTTAAATAATCTATAAGATAAATCAACAGTCAGGTTCATAGTTGAAAATACTAAATAATTGATGGTGAGTTTAAATTATCTCTATTTGGGATGACACAATCCAAAAATATAAATATGGAGTCATGGAATTATATATACTCCCTAGAGAAGCATTCTCTCAAATTTTTTAAATATTTTTAAATAGAACAATTTTCAAGGAACAATATAGTCGGTCTGTCACCATAAATAATAGTTACATTCACTAAGCCATCCAGATATGTAATAATCTATTTGAATCTATTTTGTTAGTAACCTAAGTAGTAATTCTAATTATTTTTTTAATAATCCACCGTGAAAACAATATCCTAGTAAAGGAGCATATTTTTCCACTTATATGCACATTCAATTTCCTGATTAAATTATATTTAGAAATTATAATTGTTTTTATTTCATGTTTTACATATTTTGGTTCTATTGAACCATTTAATTTTTTAAAAAACTTTTAGGAACTCTTATGATTAATGATTGTAGTTGTTGAATTCAATGGCCTTCACTAATTTTATTTCATGAATTACACATCATTTTGCAGTATTATTTTCATTTAAGGTTTTATTTCTATCTTTAGTTTATCTCTATCTTCCTCACCATCAGTTTTGAATTCAATTTTTTTCCCTTTTAAAAAAATACAATTTACCTTTATATAATTCCTCATGTACAATAAAGTTACTAAATCATCTATTGTAAATATATTATTTTTTCTTGTGTTGTTTGGGTCCTAACTAATTTAATATCCCTTCACTAAAATATTTATTCTTCTCATGGGATACATTAATATAATTTTTTGATATGAAGTAGATCCTAAAAGGGTATTTCACACTACAGATAATGATAGGTATGATTTAATCTAATATAATGAGTATTCATTCAGAATTAGTCATTCTATACAATAATTTTAGTAGTCAACGTTGTTAGTGAGTTTCACTAAAAATGATGATAATTTTTCAATCCATGATCATCATGTGAAAATATTTTCTTCCCAAAATTAGAAATTTTGTAGTTAGAGTATACTTATAAAATACAATCATATAAATCCATCAATCCAATAATTTAATTTTAATGAAATTTAATACATGTGTAACCAATTTCACATTGTTAAAATGTAAGAGAATGGTAGGAAATTTCATCGAATCATCATGCTAATTATTGTTCCTATGATTGTTTTTTATAGATGGTTCCATAAAAAAAGACCAAATCACAAATAATATAAACAGAAGAGTGTAAATGATTTTAAAATATGGAATCATATTACATTCCTTATCATGAAGGGGAAATAAATAATCTAGGATATCATCTTTCCAGGTAATGTATTTGTTTACCCACTTATTAGCAAGGCATTATACAACCTTGTTTGATTTAGAATAAACGTAATTGGTAATGTAGTTGATGTCGGGAAGTGAGTAGATGAAATCCATCTAATGGGTAGTAATTGGTCACAAAATATGTGTAACACCATTCTAAATCAGTTGCACAATGGTAGTCAAATCACACTCATTATAGAGATTTTTCCGAACCATAGTACTTCACAAATGTACTACCATGAATCAGATGCATCATTTCAACCATTAAAGAAGAGGAAATTCCACAGCTACTAAAAAATCATACATGGATCTCACCAATGTGATTCCAAAAGATAGAGCGAAAACCCATAGGACCAAGGATTCTTTTGGAGGAACCATACACTTTAACTTGAATCCAAGTAGAAAATGGTTCTCACCAAAACACTTCAAATGTGATTTAAGGTTAGAAAAAATTACACCAATCTAAAGGCATTGTACAATTTAAAACTCCTTCACAGAGTTGTTACAATTTCCATTTTTCATTAATAAAGCTTCAAATATGAAAATAAGGATCCTCATCTGAATTTCATTATGGCTGAATGAGAAATTGTTTTGATTAATGGAATTTTAATCATACCATATCGCTTGATGAATCTCTGCAACAACATCAATGAAATGGTCCTTATTATAGTTTCTTAAATTAACATGTTAGAGAAAAATAGGCCCCATATATCATTCTCCACTTATTACCCCATAACGTTGAGTTCAAATATGGTTTCACATCTACCAACGTTAAATATTCTTAGTTGTACCTATATATTAAAAATATCGTATCCATAATATAAAAACTCTACATTAATAAATTAATTTTTTAATATATTTAAATTGTAGAGTGGTGATGTAGGATTATCATTTTTGTAGTTCATGAATAATAGAGAATGAAAAATAACATATAATGTAAAAAAATCATTATAACAATAAAATTATATTTATAACTCTTTTTCATTACAAAATACCAAGATTGATACATATCTAAATTTTATGTGTTGTAAATTATGGTGATATAAAATAATGGGGATTTGATCTAGTTGGTGAAAAAGTGATGTTATTTTGAAATAAAATTTTAACTGAGGAGGATATATAGGATATAGTTACTAGGGGATATATGTTTATATGTTTCCAAAAACATATTTAATAAGATTATATGATTATTATTTTTATAATTAACAAGTAATGGATCCTTTCCTACTTTGATAATTGAAAATTATTTTTTGAATTATATCTTATTTATTTTATTATAATTGATACATATTCTTATTAAAACGTTTATTATATAAAATATAGTTTTTTCTCTCTTTACATCAATATATTATGTTATTTGAACTGGAAATAGAAAAGTTTATGTATTCAATTGTGTCTATGTAATTACATAACAGTTCTATGGTTCTCATTTTTATGGGGTTTTAATGTGATGAATTAGTTAGGTATTTAGATAATGGATAGGTCTACAAGATGATTGGGCTTAATTTAATTAGATCTTAAAATAATGACATCCTATATTAAATGTGATACATGATAACATGCATTTCAATTAATGTGGAAGCATAACCAATTTTGATTAAAACAACAAAAGTATATCCAATAAATTAATGAATTGAAATATAATGGAGGGAGAAAACCATTAAAATAAGCTTTCATATTCATTTTATTTTCCTTTAACTATTTATATTATGTTTATAATATATCATGTGATGATGTTCCAAAGTTCACATGTTGTATTAACTCACTGCATCAACCTGAATGGTAATCATGGGTTTACTAATGGATGGTCATGCCGTGTATTTCATTTTAACAGATTATATTTTTTTATTCATTAATGAATAATATAGCCATGTAATTCCATAATCTAACAATTATATATTTTTGGTTTTGTATTTAGATAAAATTATCTATACTTTAAAAAATACCTATATTCAATTTCAATGAATCCATTCTTATACTATTTTTATTATATAATATCAGTAGAAATCAAAAAATAAAAATTTATTAAATAAACACATTCCATATTCAATTCTAGTTTGTTTACTATATTATTTACTACTAATAATTTTTTATTATTATGTATGGATATGTAAATCATATGAAATTTGAGATCTTAAATGATAATTAATGTTATGGTATATTTATAATAGTTTATCATGAGTGTATTCTAAAATAGACCCTAATTAATAATAATATCACCATGGAACTGATTGTCATAATATATAATATATTAATAATAGGGTAGTCATCATGGAATATATGTAATAAAATTATTATTTAAGATGTGAAACTGGAACATATAATATAAACATGGATAATAATAAATAAATAATTTTTTAATTCATTATTAAATAACATCATAAAATTGTGGAAATAATTCCCCCTTTGAGAATGAATCCCTCATATATCCTAGTATCATAGAGAAATCCTATCATATGAATACTTTCTATTCTGACAGAATTGTGATCAACCTTCATATATAGTATCTAAATAAAAGGAAAAATGCCTATTATAACGAGGTGATATATATTATAGGTTATATCTATTACATGAATATAAATAAAAAATTGGAAATAATTAAAAAAATATATTCCTAACATAAAACATTCATTATAAGAGAAAAATATTTATAATTCAAATATTTTTGTGGATGGGTGTAAATCTAGCGAATAAATCATCAATTGAGATGAATGTAAATTCTATGGTTAATTTCTAATAAAATAGGGTAATAGTACATATTTATTTTCCATAGTGTATAGAAAAAAAGATAATGACTTTTTTGTTTATGTTTATTATATATATGAATACTAATATGATTAAAGGTTAAAATAAAAGTAAAATGATAAGTTATAAATTATTATAATTTTGAATAGAAAATAATCAGATGGAGAAGATCCTTATTCTATAAAAGCAATGGTAAATGTTAATGAAGGACACAAGAAATAAATAGCGAGGTTTCAAAAAGAAATATTTATAAAACATTAATTTTAAAAATCTAAAAATAAAATGTTCATAAAGGTATAATTAAAATGAATGACAATAAATTGAGAATCCATTAATATTACCTAAGAATATTCAATAATGGAGAAATTTAGAGACCTGACATATTTTTAATAAAATCAAATGAGAAATAATGATATACCAATTTTCCAAAATGGAATTTTTCAACACATTCCATAACAGATATCTTTTAGAATACATAATAGATATTTTTAGTTACGGATATTCATAAGGATATATATCATAAAAAGTTAATTTGTAAATCATATAAATAGTAACACAAAAATAAATCAACTAGAATTATATTGAGTAATGTTTTGAATGAATTTAAACTCACAATTGTTTACTATACATAAGACTAATGGTGTAAGTGATGACAGAGGTGGAGGGGGAGATAGAGTAAATAATCTATGAAATTACATTAATTTCCTTTCAAGAATTAAAATGAACCACAATGGAATTAATATTATCCTCTTAAATGTATAATATTGATATATTATTAAGGGAAACTCCTAAAATAATATTTTTTTACTATATTATGTGGGTTTTGGCGTCTTTTTTGGGAATCATGGATAAAGATTATATAATTTATAGTCATTTTATTTTTAATAGCATAAAAAAATTTATTTTAAAATAATGAATTAGTTTCTTAAACATATAATTATATTTATAAACCATGATATTTTTTATCAATTTTTTACATTTAAAATAATTGAAATCATATTGAACTCATATCGATAATGTATGTACGAAATGAATTTAGAAAACTAATTTTAATGGTTAAAAATAATTTTTATGTTTTAATAATTAAAAAATTGGTTGAGGTTGTTTAGTAAATGATTTATATATATATTTTTATATATACCATTATAAATATAATAATCAATGAAAACAATAATATAATATAATTTCACAAAAAATATATTTTAATACATGTATATAGTGCACCATTTATATATAATATGGTCAAATATTCGTATTAAATTCAATTATCTAAAAATATTAAAAACATATAAAAATTATGAATGTTGGATATGGTAAACTAAAATTTGATATCCATTTTTACTAAAATATACACATAAATTGAATAAATAAATTATAATATAAATACAGTGGAAATTAAATTTGTTTTAACATAACATTTTTGTAATTAATAGATTACATGTTGAATGAAAATATTTTATTTCAAATTGATTTCTTTTTAGGAATGGGTATCTAATTAAGAAAAAGTATTTATAAATATGAGTAATGAAACTCTAAAATATATTTATTAAATAATCTTTAAATTTATTTTTTAAATAAATTTTTTTACTTAACCGTCAAGTTAAATTTTAATTACAAAATCCATACATAATGAAAAAAATACAAATACTCTTAATATATATTTTAATATCTAAAAAATAATCATTCCTAAAAATAAAAATTTCAAAGGAATATATTATGAAAATAAAAACTTTTCTACACACAAAAATATATTCCATTTGTTGAATTATTATTAAAATGACTCTATTACAATTCATATGATACCTCATTAAAATTAAAAAAATAATATAATTCATTTATTATTAAAATAAAATCATTTTTATAAAAATAAATATATATTTCATACAAAATATTTTATAAAATGATTTTTTTAAATATGTGATATTTAAATAAATATACATTAAATTGTATTATTATTCAAGGATTAATAAACATTATTTATAATAAAATATACACTATTTATAGGTGCTATAAATTGGTAAATTAGTAATTTTATTAACATGAATATATAAATATGATAAATTAATGCAATTATTCACTTCAAACTAATACTTTTTCAGTTAATGATAATTTAGGACCAATATAATTTTCATTTATATAAATTGACACATTTTTCCCATTTAAGGATTTATTTAAAAAACTATACAGTTTTAAAGGTTACAAATTATTTCAAATATACAATGAAATAATATTTTTCAATCATTCGTAATGAAAATTTTCTCAAGGATAAAGTTACACATTTACGTGGTAACATATTCTATTTAATCTAAATAGTTGTCTTTATTTTTCCACTTTTAGATTTCGTGAATTATAATATGTATCCTATTTCTTATCAGTATGATGTTCACATGACATTATTGATTATGATATACTTGCATGTATATTTTACCTACTTTTACTTTGTGCAGTAATGCATAATTTTTACCTTAAATATATGGGATTATATAGTCATTAATTATTATGAATGATTATTTTGTGAGGATATTTATATGAAAACATTCATTTCCAATAATAATATATTACTTTCATTGTACTCTAATAATTATAAACATAAAAACTATAGATTAACAGAAGTTATGAATCATATAACATTTTATTATGATATTAAAATTTATTATTCATCCCTTACTAATTTTTTTAAATAAATGGCATGTTGTTATTAGTTTAAACATTCTACTAATATAACTATTGAATGATGAGAATCTTATAATTTTCTTAATTTATTAGTGAAATTATTCCATTATAATCACTATCACATAAAATGGATATGAAAAATCTAAAATTTTCCAAAAAAATGTTTATAGAAATAGGAATATGTATATATTACTAATCATAGAAGTTACATTATCTCTTCAATTAATTATGCAATAAAATATTTTATTTATTAGTATTATTTTTTGAATAATAATGGTAAAATTTTATGGCAAGAAGAACTAATATTTATATAATAGAATGATGTTTCCAATTATTATTCATAACTATAATAAAATTCATTAAATCTAAAAAAGAAATAATTTAATTTGTGTTAAATTACATATTATCATAAATTAAGTTATTTTCGTCACACCTGACAAATATAAAAATTTCCATATAGACATGATGAGAAAGAAACATCATGGATATAATAAATCCAATTATATTTTTTCCCACATTATATAAATCATATGTACCATGACTTATTTATTCACGATATATGTAATTTATGGGATAGAGTTGATTTTACCCTTAAATTTATATGGACTCTATAATGATACAACCATTTATAAATATAATTCCCCTTATGATTTAATTTAAATGTAATATTATGTATTATGGTTATAGAAAATATTCACTAATTTTGTTTTATTACATCTTAATAGACCTAAAATACTTTTACAAGTAATTACCAATGAAAGTATATCTATTTAATAGAGATCACATGATTAGTACAAACATAGGGTTTTAAAAAATATAATTGAGATAGACAAATGAAATTATTTCCATAACCAGTAATATTGTACAATATGAGACCATTTATCATAGATTCTAAGGGAGATATCATCTATGGACAATGACTGTGACCAATCCCATGATGAGATCCATCAACTTAATCATGATTGAAATTGTTTATGAAAGAAGTTCAATCTCATCGATATCACGTCCCAAACACTGTATGTCAAACCACCCCATGATGGTTTCTTTAATGTGTAGCTTACGCTGAGATAATTTTCTTGTGTATTAAATGTATATTTGTCATTAACATATAAATAAGAGTGTGTTCATTAATTTTTAGATAATAAGGAAAATATTTTCACAATATTATTATTACTTTATAAATGATTTTTAGTCTGTTTAATTAAAACAAATAAAAAATTATAAAGTAATATTTCAATTCAATTAACAAATTTTATGGGTTGATTTAATGGATTTTTTCAATAATTATTTTTTCAAAAAAAATATTATTAAATAATATTTATCAAATATAAATGATTATATATTTTTGATGAAGTCAAATGTAGTTTTTATAAGGGATAAAAATCTATTATTGTCAAACAACCACACATTTCATAAATAATTATGATGATTATTTTAAATGTGAAAATTCCCATATATATGAAATTATATTGATAAAATTAATTTTATTTTAGAATAATAATGTCAAAATTTTTAATGGGGAATTTTTCATAATCTTCTGAGAAAATTGAAATTTCAGGTGAAAATTAAATACCCTAAAAATATACCCCTAATATTATGAAATCATAATGACTCATAAGTAATTTGATAAATAGTATAAAGGGTATCAATGACTAAATATATGTTTTTCCATTAAAATAAGTATATTTTATGGTTAAATTATTAATTTTATAAATCATTCCTAAATCCTCGAAACCATTACTATATTTTATCATTTTGAAATCATTTTATTTTGAGTCAAACTAACTTCCACATAATCAAGCATATTAATTTATTACTTTAGGAACTTTTAAATATAAAATAATGATAAAACCCCACATTGTAAAATAATTGGAAAACAATGGGATGTTTTTTTGTTTTGGATATTTTATTATATAGAATCCAAAACATATATTGGGGAAATAATAATGAATTACCGAATCATTTAAAATATAAACCCAGACAATATACCCCTTATATTCACTCAAAATATTTCTTGATCATCCTTAAATGCCCCTATCCACTATAGTTTCCTCCCATGGTTGTCCTAAAATCACTAGAAGTTTCCCTAAATCATTCAGAGTCACACTATCTTGTTAAGGGATCCGCACTTTCTATTATCTATTCAAGTATAATTATTATATAATACAGTACATTTCCAATTCATAATGTTGGGATATGGTTTCCATGTCCATATAACTATCCATATTTTTTAAATGATTAATGACCCCATTCTCTCTCTTCAAACCATTTTATAAATTATTAAGTGATTTTATTTTGGTATCAAAATTTCATCATGATTATCCATTCCAAACAATTTTTTAGTGAATACCCATACACATTTCCTATCAAGGGTGGTAAACATTATGTAGTTATACAAAGTGATTATGGAGTTACATATATTTTTTCCACACTCTATAACCATCAAATAAAATGCGATGATATATGATTCCATGGTATATGCTTTATATGGCACACATAAACATGAGAATTAAGTGAATGTGATGGGTGAACAAAAAATAATATAAAAATCGAATGCATTGGGTAATGTTTAGTATCATACAATTTCATGTTGATACATGGAATGAACCTGATTCTGTTAATGGAATTTTTCTATCATAATTTCTAAGAATATATATTAACCTATGTTTTTGATGAATTATTTTATGTTTTACCAAATTTCCCATGTTTCCTTTATATATGTCATGTTACATCGTGACCCATTGTCCATGTTTATGATTGTAACTCATTTTGTTCTCCATTTATATTCCCATTGTATACCATGTATTATTTTCATCATGTTATTCCATATCAATTCCCTTACTGATCTTTATATCTCAACCCTTTCTTATTTACTCACCAAGATTATCGCATGTGGTTCTTTGTTTGATAGAGTATTATGAACATGTTAAATAGGGTATCAACAAAGATGATGTAATAAATTTTATTAGTTTTGATTTTATGTAACAAATTTAGAAAAAATAATTACTTATTGATCTTTTAGTTTGTATTAAGTGAAATATTATGTAGTTAATCGTGTATTAATGTAAAATAAATAGTAGAGATTTTATACTAGGTACTAGAAAGTATAGGTATTTTATAGATTTTGATCCGAAAACTATAGTAAAATCCATTGGGATATGAATAAGTATAAGAAAAAACCCCAAAATTTTAGTAAGAAAAGAGTATGTTGTTTATCATGAAAATACATACCTATTTGGATAATAAATGTACATGGGGATCTGGCATTGATGTGTATTGGGATAGAACCCAAAAACATATTGTTTATATAGACTCAACCAGGAATAGGTGCACAACAATGGGACATGGTACATTCCTAGTTTGAATATCCTAGGGGATATTCTTTGGTATAATCATAAGATCATTATGAACAATTATAAATGGACCCTGAATACCCATGGGAAAATATGTTAGGAAATATATCATGGATAAAATATATTTAATCCTATAAATTCCTAATTAAAGAATGTATATGTAATTTATATCATAACATTGAATTATATTGTATTCCAATTTATGTAAATAATATTTTAAAAATAATCATCTCTATTTTTACCTTTATTTTTTCAAATGGATTCATATTGGTGGAATCGTATAATCAACCAATTTTATGGGATATTTGATGAATTTCCTAAAAAGATTCCCAACACGATGGGAGTAGGAATCAGGAAGCTGATGATGATACACTCTCAACTGAATTCAGTTCTGAATAGAAAAATAAATTAGGGGGAATTCACAAATCCCTCTAATGAAAAAAATTAGTGATTATGAAATTTATGTGACAATGACCTCCATCAATCAATGAGTAATTTAATCCCTTAATCTTGGAACAATGGATCAATTCCATTGGGAATATATTCTCCATCATTCAATATAATAAGACAAAGAATGTTATAATGGATTTTTATAAAATGTATGGAGAAGATGGTTATTTGTGAACATTGATCCAGAATACAAATCCTAAGGAATAATATAATCTATGGTGCATTAGTAATTCCAATAAATGTTCATTGAATATTATTTTCCTCACATTCTCCATCTTAAATTCAATGGTATTTTCTATCCCTCAAGGAAATAGATGATGAATCTATCATGGAATCAAAGGAAGTTATCATAATAATTTCACAATAAAAACCCAACCTTTTATTAACCCATAAATTAAACGATTATAACATATTTGGCTGAATAAAATCAATTCAACGAAAATAACCCACAATCCAAAACATTGATATTTACGAGGTAATTTTTTGATGTGAACTCAAAGGGAAAATAGGGACTGGTGAACTTATTGGGTACCATGGGGATAGGTTGCATAATATGAAGTTTAATTATGCTTGTCTGATAGAGAAATCTAATGATTAAAATAAATTTCAAAACCCCACTTATTAATATTGTAGAAATATGAACCATGGAAATTTCCTAAGGGGGAGAAAAAATTGTTTTGGTGAAGTACATAAGGAAACCTAGATAATGATTGTAGATAGAAGAAAACTACTAATTTGTTGGAGGAGAAGAATTATTAGGTAAAACATCAATTCATTATTCATTTATTTAACTATAAAGAACTAGTGAACATTTAAATCCAATTCACTAAGACAAGTTTATTTTGAGGAAACCAGTAACCATCAATGTAACAAGGGAGATATTTTCCCATCCAAACTTCTGAGGCAAACCCAATCACTGAAGTTCTAACATGAACTATAGTGATTCATTAAATAATAGAGAATATACTTATTTATTCTAGTTCCATGAATTCCTTTATTTCATAAATGTTTGTTATATCTCTAAAAACACTATCATAAAGCACAAATGTAGTGTTATGGTAAAGAATGTCAAATAGGAAATTATTCTATCCTAATTAAAAAATTCACACCCTAATGAACTTTTGGGGATGAACTACCTATAGAACCTTAAAATACTCAATTTTGGGTATTTTCATGAAATTCATGATATAGATTGGCTATACCAATAGAGATCCAATGTAAATTACCGTGATAAGAAAATAAATCATCATATCATGAATCGTCCTGTTATTCTATACATGTAGAAGGAGGAAGATGAGTATTATTTAGTATCAACATATCAATCATGGATATTATTTCTGTATGATAAATAATATCTTTATTAAATAATTTAGTCAATTGAAGGACAAATCCTTTAATATATGACAATTATATGGGAATAAACTTATGTATTTCTAGAGTAATTTCCTTGTCTTATTCCAAGATGAGGGGTTGAATTTTCAAACAAGATTATACCTGGGAAATTAAAATTTTCCAAGAAACTATATATAATTAATATTTTTGTACTTGAATAAGTAATGAAAAAACTATAATAGAATCTAGTTAAAGGGTTCACACACTCCTGTTATCTACCATGTTGTGCACATACCTACTTTATCGAAATTAAGGATGGGTCAATGTGCCTTTGTGTGGATTATCATGAGCATAACAAGTTTACAAAAAATATCATGTATCCTTTTCCATAAATCATTGACTTACTCTATCTGATATGTGGAGAAAATTAATTATCCAAGGATGATATGAGGTCAGTATATTACCATGTCAAGTTGGAGAAGAAGTATATCCCCAATACATCTTTTCATACACAGTACAAGCATAATAAGATCATAGAAATGTCATTTAGACTTAGTAATTCTCAAGAAATATTCATATAAATTATGAATATATTCTTTATAGATTTACAAGAAATTTTTTTGTAGTATTTATAGATGATATTATAATATATTCTAAAAGTATTGATGGGAATGTAGAAGATGTGAGCAAAGTGATAATGACCATAGGAAATGATAAGCTTTATGAAAAGTAAAAAAGTGTGATTTATTGTAAAAGGTAGTATCAATATTAGGGCATATCATAACAAGAAATGAGATATTTGTGGATCCTTAAGAGTAATAATTAATTGAATAATGTATGATTCCAACAAATATAAAATATATAAATAATTTATTTGGACTAACTAGGTTATATCAAAGATTTTTGATAAATTTAATATTATTTTCAAACCCTCTAACCATGAAAATTTAGAAGGGAGTCATGTTTTCCATTAATTATTATTATGAAGAAATCTTCATGGAGCTGAAAAAGATGATTTTTACTCCATAGATACTCACACTACCCTTAGGTGGATATTATTTCATGGTTTTCATCTATTTGTCTATGAATGGGTTGGGGTGTGAGTTAATAAAAAATGAAAATTTGATAGCCTGTGTTTCAAGGAAGTAGAAAGTTGATGAATAGAAGAACCTAATGCATGATGTGGAGCTCTCTTTAGGGATCTTCAGTTTGAAAAAAAATAAGTATTATATCTTTTAGGATAATTATGAAATATATATGGATCAAAAAATCCTGAAGTATATATCCACACTAATAGAGATAAATATTATATAATTAAGATGGTTAGAGAAAATCAAAAAATGTGAATTCTTAATTCACTTACAAAATGGGAAAGAAAATAGAATGGAATACACTCTAATTAGAAATTATGCAACAATTCAATCATTTTCAATACTTGAGAGGGAACCTATATTTTTATATTCTGAGGGAATATATATGGGAAACATAAAGGAAAGAACATCATTAATACCTTCACAAAATATTTCCCTATTATACCTTATAGAGAGTATAATGTATGCATAAAGAGATGATTTGGGAATTTAGAAGAATGTATAAACTATAAGAAAGGGGAAATCCTTAGCCTTCAATATTAATGATGAAATATTTGTATGATTAGGGTCATGACTATACATTCCATAAAATACACAGTTAAAGGACGAGTGGTTAGATGATACATATAATTTTTCATTCTCTATCCATCCAAATATAACATAGTTTTATATAGATCCTTGAGATAACTGTTGGTGGGAAATTATAAATAAATATATCAAGGAGTATAAATGAAGATGTCTGGTATGTTTTCAAGTGAAGGTAGAAATGAAAAAAAAATCCATGGGCATGATGAAACCATTAACTATACATAAATGAAAATGGGAAAACATCTCCTTGTACTTTTTCACTAGACTTCTAAATAAATCAATAAGAAATAATTCTATATGGGTTGTGGTGGATCATCTTAAAAAGTATTATCATACATCTATTTCATGCATATATTTTGGAGTGTTATAATAGATTAAAATTTCTATTTAAATGAATAATCCTTTCTTGTTTGGGATGAATTTACATGTTTATTATTTTATAGAAGGAAATGAATAATATTTATAAAATAAAATAGAATTGGACGAAAATGAACCGAAAAACCCTTTTTGCCACCAGCTTCACTTGTGGCACCACAAAATATTTTTGAGAATGAAGAAATGTAGAAAAAATAAAAAAATTGGATAGAAATCATGTATCGAAACTACACATCGTAACCATTTCAAGAACATCAGATCTGTGCGGGACATGTCATGATGAGCATAAACATAATAAAATCCCAGTACATGTCGTGAGCCACCAGTACTCGACGTGAGAGTAGTAAAAAATTTGTACAATAATTTCATAGATTCTATATAGTGGATGAAAAAGTGGATCTGAGGTACATTCCATATACCCCAAGTAGTCTTCATGTAGGGTTCGAAGCACATAAAAACATCGTGATATGTGGGTCATGGGTTTCAATGGGAAAAGGCTATAATACTAGTCTAGATAGACCTTCCAAGATAGTCAGAGGCATAAGATGTTAGGTAAAAACAAGGGAAGGCCTCTAGAAATCAGATTGATGATATGAGGTCCCCTTTCACCTCAATTATTCCTCGATTACCCATGATTCTCACCTCTTCCATGAGAATGTAGTCTCTTAGTGTCGAGTGACGTGATCATAGTAGGATTTTTTATTAAGGATTATTTTTCAACTTTCTATTCAAGTTTTGGATTACTGAATGAATTTAATTCAATTCCAAATATCTTTCACTTTATATTGCATGAAAATTTACACATTATGAGTGTTACCATTATTATTGCATCAATTAATTAGATTAGTTTTCATATGAACATTATGAAATCTATTTCGGTTATGTTTAAACAAGAATTCATGTCACTTATTTCAGTGATTTCTCTATATAGATAACAATTCCAAAAGTGTTATAACTAGAGTAGGATTCGATACCAAGACTACAGACCATAATGACCAAATACATACAACAAAACTAAATAAACACACTCTTATGTAAATCCCCATCACATGCCCCTAAAAATCATGGAACCTATGATGCCTCTCTCTTGAATGGACAACCAAATCCCCATCTGAAACCTATTTTCTCAATTCAAATTAATGAACTATAATTTCCATCTTGTAATTAATTTAGAACATACTCTCTATATCAATGGGTTTGACACTAGTACATGCCTAATACTATGTTTCATTAAATCATGTCAAATAGTTTGGGTTTTATAATTTTTCTTGCATAGCCTCATAGGAATTAATGATTCCCTATAGGCTCTCATCTTCTCAATTTAGTGTGATTCTAGAGGAATTATCACTCAAAAAATTACACATAAAAAAATTATATAATTTTTGAGGCTACATAGAACACCACAATTGAATATATCTAATCAAGAACCAATATTTTTCTCTATGTTATGGATGGTTCTCCAACATTATGTAAAAATCGATACGCTATTCATAATGGATTACCACACCCAAAATGATGGAGAATATCAGTGGAATATCCAAAACCTGTAGGAAGTGATTACATCATTCTGAATTTACATCTAAGGATGAAGGGATCCATATCTTCCTTTGGTCGAGTTCTCACACAATAATAGTTTCCACTAAGGCATCTAGATGGCTGCATATGAATCCTTTTATGGGAATAGAATAAAATCACATATATGTTGTGATAGATTTGAGAAACACAAACTCATAGGTCCTATTATGGTCATGGAAATGGGGGAAATTGTAAAGACCATTGAAAAGAACATTGATTCTACTCAGGGTTGATAGAAGAGTTATGAGGACAATCATCAATGAGACCTAGAGTTTTATGATGGAGACATTATATTCATATACATATCTTCAAGGATGAATGTTGTGATATTTTTGAAGAAGAAACATCTTAGACCATGATAAATATGTCCCTTTAATATCTTTTATTTCAATGGAGTAGTGTGATACCAAAATACTACTCCCATAAAACTTATCACATGTACCTAATTTATTCCATGATCCTATCTTGAGTAAGTACAATCCATATCCATCATATTTATTCAATACTGAGTTGTTAAAAATTGAGATTACACTTTCCTATGAGTATCATATAGTTACGATCAAAGAACATAGATACAATTCTATACAAAATTT
Source organism: Viscum album (assembly GCA_963277665.1). Lineage (NCBI taxonomy): Eukaryota > Viridiplantae > Streptophyta > Magnoliopsida > Santalales > Viscaceae > Viscum > Viscum album. The sequence continues at coordinate 1,457,401,317 of OY728158.1, read as the reverse complement.
GATGATACATTAGGTAAAAGTGTAGTGGTGAAACAAAAATTTTGAAGAAGCGATGGGGGAACCATAGGATGGGATAAAATATAATTATCCTCAATAGTTTTAGTATTGGAAAACACATTTTTCCAAGGAAAAGTTTCTGATGGTTGGAAGGTTGTAACAACCTGAAATTTAATAAATAAATAAATCTTTATGATTTAAATTTGATGTGTTACAATATAATACGATTATAAGAAACACAATAAATTATTTTGTAATATTATATCTTAATAGATTTTAATTACTATTAAGAATCACTACCACTAATAATATAGTCGTTTAAATATTATTAATTTGTTTGTATAAATAAAATTTTCAACAAATACAATTTAGAAAAAAGTAATTGATGGCCTAAACTATTAGGATCATACCCGTTGAAGCCCATCTATAAGATCTTATAAGGGAGATAAAATCTTTGAGATTTTCTCTTGACCATGCCCAAGATCTTATCCAACCACTTTAGTATGATCCAAACCATTTATTAAGGAAGATCAAGATCATTGATATCATGAACCAAATAATGTATGTTGAACCTCCCCATGATAGTCTCATTATCCCGCACCTTACAATAAGAGTGTTTTCTAGTGTATTAAAAGGGGTATATATCAAGAACCTATAAATATGAATATGTACATTATTTTTTTCATATAATAACAACTATATTTCCATCATATTATTATTAATTTATAGATTTTTTTGATACAATAAAACACAAATAGTATTATTGTGTAATATTCTAATTAAGTTAAAGATTTTATTTTAACAAATTAATAGATTCTGTAAATAAATAATATTTTAATTAAATATTATTAATAGAAAATTTATCAATTATAAATGATCATATAATTGTTATCAGTTCAAATATGCTTTTAAGAAGGGTTCAAAAATTAAAATTATAAAAAAAATAAGATTTATTAATAAATTTTTATTTTAATTTAAAAAATGAAAATGATCATATTTAAAAACTTATTTTGTTAAAATTAATATTATTTTTTGGAATTATTACATAAAAATTATCCAAACACTAATTTTAATTAAATTTCTTATATAGTTAAATTTTTGGGTAAAATTTAAATACAATATTAATATATAATGTGTATTATGACATCATAATGTCCCAAAACTGATGTAATAAATAATATAAAGGGTTTACAATACCAAATCTATATTTGGACTATAAAATAATGTAATTTTTTTAGTTAGTTAATTTTATAAATCAATTATAAATCCTCCAAAACCATTAATATATTATAAGGTCTTAGACATATTTTAGTAAGATTATAACTCACTTCAAAAAAATCACATTTATTATTTTATCACCTTTATCCCGTGTAATTATTAAATAATGAAATATACACCACATAGGATTAATAAAAATTAATTTTTTTTTGTTTTTTTATATTATATTGATTCCATATCCTTAGTATGAGAAAAAATAAATAATTACCCACTTATATCTTGTATAAACCCACATAGGATCCCACATCTCCTCACTCAAAATTGTTGGTTAATGTTCTTAATCTTCCCACCCCTATCTAGTGCTCTCCCAAGGTTCCCCCATGATCATAATAATATCCTACCAATTATTTGGAGTGACACACTCATGTTAAGGGATTCTCAGTTTCTCCCCTAAATTCTTGTTTCATTATTATATTATGCCATATGTTTTCAATTTATTTTATCATTAACCTTTTCCCATGCTTCTATTAATTAACATATTATATTAAATGTATTATATACCCTTTATCACTCAAAAATATTTTTTACGAATTATTATGTTTCGTTGTTATTCTTCTTATACTTCATGATGATTTTAAATACAAAAAAACTGAGTACTGAATATCCAAACACATTTATTATCAAGGGTGTGCACATTTATTCACATAAACTTAATTATTGGGGATATAAATGTATTTACTACACACTCCATTTTCAAGGATTAAAATGTGATAATAATAAATTCCTTTTTTTATTATATAGGTGTCCCACTTAAGCATGGGAATAAAATGAATGTGATTGGTCCGCCCTGAATTACGTGGCCCTCCAATGCATTGGGTAATGCTTTGTCCAATGAAACATCATGTTGGGTCAAAAATTTAATATGATTCCATTATCGGACATTGTCAATCGTGATTTATTGGTTGTTGGCCTTGACATATGTTTATGATGAAATGTTTTTCACTTTTTTACCACATTTCTAATGTTGGCTTTATAATTATAATACCGTATCATGCTCCACAAATCATGTTTATGATTTTCACTCATTTTATACCCCATTGATATTTCTATTGTAAAAATGTATTATTTTATTCATTTTATTTTGTGTTTATTACCTTACAAAAATTTATAAATTACCCCATTCTTATGTATTCCCCTAGGATATCCCATGTAGTTTAAAGTTTGACAGAGTATTATGATCATGTTAGGGAAGATTAAAATAATGATGATGTATTTACAATTTTATTTTGTTATGTAATGTATATAATTTATAAATAAACAATAATAATTGATCATTATAGTTTATTTTAGTATAATATTGCTTAAGTAATTATGATTTATTGTGTAATAGATAGGGCAGTTGTTACAAGATCTATGTATCTAACACAACATTTGGTGGTCTAGAAAAAGATTTCAATGTGGAAGATGGTTTTATTTTTGGGAATGTAATTATATTTGTTTTCCAATTTAAGAATGTTATGTTCTTTAAGAAAACTTAGGATAACACAAACTACTTGTTTTTTCATGATTATATATTCTTTTGTACATGAGTAATTTTTTCATCCTATAATGACACCTCCCTTTCCATATGCTCATTTCAATTTTGGATGAGACATGTGGGTATATAATTAAGAGACTCTTAGGCATGTTCCAATATTAAAAAAGCTTATAGGCCACTCACCTAAATATATTTCATGTTAGGACTACATTAATCCTTTAGAAATTACCACATGATTATTTGCTGTCACAGTCTATCCATCATTAATCTTTCATGGATTTTTTCCTTCTAATGACTCTTTTATGTGGTAAACCTTAAATCCAAAAACTCATTTGCTAAACCCCCATTAAATAAATACTTAATATTATAAGTTTAATTAGAATCATATATTATGTGAATACATCTATTAAACATCTCATCTTCATATAATATTTTTCAATGAGCATCCTTATTTACTAGTAAAACTTTTTTATTTTAACAAAATTTACCTTATACCTCTTCCATGAAATGACATTCCTATTCATCCCAGGTTACAATAGTATCCTAGATACACTGTTATAGATTAACTACTTTTGTTCTACTTAGTGTCTTAAAGGACCTTATTAGTATACAAACTCTTAGATGAAAACCTCAAAATTCATACTCTATCATGGAATATTTAATCAGCCCCACATATAAATGAAAATATAAAATATAACATATTATATTATATATAGACCATGTAGTCCATATGTGTTTTATTAGAAAATTATTTAATTTATATCATATTAATTTCCACAAAATTTTAATAGTATCCTCATTTTAAAGTCCATTATATATTCCATTAAATAATAAGATATTTACTGATGGGAAATCAGTTGATGCTTCCATGATGATCCATCCTGAGTAACCTAACCTTACTATTTTGATTTGGAAAACCACACATAATTCCTGTGATGAATATTCTAATTAGCCTCCTTAGTCTAATAAATGACCAAAGGAATCAAATTTTATTATAGATCTGAGGTATTTCATTACACTTATTGGAAGTTATTATCAATAATGTGTCCATTCATCCATCCCTTCAATCAAGATATATCTAAATAGAAGATAATGAAAAACATTATTCAAACTAGTTATAATATGAAAATAAAATAAATGAAACATATTCAATGCCAGAAAATATAAATTATTTAATGCATATATCACCAGAAATTTATTATTTTGAAATCACACCTCAATATCAATTATATTTGTCAATAAAGAGATCATAAGTGGTTCTCAAAATACATCAATAAATAAATTTCCTAATCATCCAATATTCTGGATTGAAAAAATAAATTTATCAATTAAAGGGAAAATATTAAAATGGACTTTTTTAATTGAAATAAAATTACCTAAAAATTACTTTATATTTTTTTATTGGAATGAATATAAAAGAACAAAAATTTATTTCACATGAACATATATGTTAAAACATCAACTGTTAAATGGAAATGAAGTACAACTGTTTTTTTCCAATCATGGGGAAATATAGGTTTCCCTTATCACGGGTTATAGAGAACTACTAAAACTCGTACTTCTTTTCTTAAAAGTTTTAATTTCTCACATTCTACCTGAATGAAATTTAACAAATGTGTAATAAACCAATATTGGGTAGTAAAATTAACTTATTGTATATAAAATAGAGAACCTAGTAAATATATATATATGTTCTTATAGTAAAATTGTAGAAATAGATATTTTGACACAAATAAAAATCCAATAATCAAATTTTACAAACAAAAAGATACCCTTTATTTGATAAGTTAACCTCATATACTCTTGAATCTAGTGCACAATTGGATGAATCCTTGATTTATTATAATAATATCCTTCCATTTTAATAATTTTATATAACTATAAAAATTTATTTTAAAAATTTCTAGAAATAATAGTAATGAACCTATTTGGATTTTTCGTACAAATGAATGAAATAAATTGGATATTTTCACTTACATGCGATACATTCTTAATTGGTTCATTATTTCTTTTTTCCTTCTTTAAACATATCTTTAGAAATAATTACCATATACCAATGCAGAATCATTTCTTCAATTCATCTTCCATGGTTTGTTGTAATTTGATATTATATTAATTACCCAAAAATCCCTAAAATAATCACCGCCACTTTTTTTTCCATCACATGAATTAAATGCCTTCATAAACATGAAAAGGATTATCACATACGCAATATACCCAATACCATATTGTGACCAATTTTATTCTTATTAACATGGAAAAAACACCATTCCCACACGTTTGTGGATAGTGGGAGGGTCTAAGAGTTGAAACATCACTTCAACCCATGTAAATGACTAAATATTGGGAGGAGGATATAAAATATCACTATTTTAAATAATTTTACATTTATTTACATAAAATACTGTTATATGTATCATTCATATACAACATTATTAAGGAAGGATGTACAATATATCCACATGTTTATTCTGGAGAATCCCAATAGGTCCCCTATTAATTGTGGATTACATGATGGAAACCCTCAATAATTACCATATAAACATATTGAAGAATACACTATTGATCCCCAACCCCAGAAATTTTGATTATTACCCCAATGATTACTTCTCTTAAGGTTAATAACCAGCATTAATATATGTTTCCTCTAAGAGGACTTTTCATAACCATTTTCATTAAAACTACATGACCTTTGACTCTTTTGGAGTTGATAAAAAAATATTTGATCACATACCAGTAGAAAAAGGAAGCCCATAGATCATACCATGGGAATACATAAATTAACTCACTATAGTTTCATGATGATAGTTATTATACTGATAGATATTAAAAAATTTATTTGAAATTATTGTAAATCAATTATGGATCCTAATAAATATAAAAATGAATCATTGGGTTTAATTGAATATAGAATGTATGATTATCTTTATAATCCATTTTTCAATATATGATCATTGCAAAAAAAAAACAGTCGTATGATACAAATTTTCGTGAAAAGAATAACATTAACGATCCTCCATAGTGTTCCATTTATATAGGTCCTCCAAAAGGAAATATATATTCCCATAATAGAAGTCCTATGTGGAAGTAATTGAATAAAAAAATGAATGTAACAATATATAAATAGTTAATATAAGAAAAATCATAGAGGGCCTCCCAATGATGTCTATTATAATGGTCCCACTAATAACACAATTTTCAACTAGAATGTTGGACCTGCATTAGTGAATCCACATTTAATTACATTGAATGGGGGTCACCCCATGGTTTATATTTCTAAAATAGCCAATATACAGATAATCCCTATGTTAAAAAATAGATAAAACACCATGGATACACCCCAATTAATTATTAATATCATAATTATAGAGTCCCAACCATAAAAGACCATAATAGTGAATATCCGCATAAGAAAATGAACATGCATTATAGAGAACCTACCCAAGATGATGGTTAATGGACCTATAACCAAACATTTAATTATAATATTTATTTTATTAGTAACCTATATATAAGTTCACTCTGTAATTTTGAATCGATGATAAATAAACCAGGATGTTCTCCCAATTTAACGTATTGTGGAGGTCATCTTGAGAAGGAAATATCTCTTGAACATGGCCTTTTCCTTTATAGAGGTATTTAAATAGATCACATCATACTATGAATAAAATAAATATTAAAATCATGCCACATATCATACTCCACCATTGTATAATGGTGTGTATTCTGATCAAAAGAAAAAATAGAATAATCAAATAGTAATAGCGTGTCACTAAGACAATGAAATATAGGATGTAGATAAAGAATTTAAAAAAAGATATCGTTTTCTTGATAATTTTGTGGTAAAGTATCATATATTTTATTAAAGGTTCAATAAATCACTCAATAATTATTAAAAAAATGTATCATGTTATTGATAATGTTTAAGATAATATTTTTCTTTTTCTGAAAAACTCTATATTTCATTATAATAATTATTAGAGTGAAATGTATACATCATATCTAATGAAATATATTATTGAAATTTATACACATTAAGTGTACCTATATGATATAAAAAATAGGGTAACCATCATAAGGTATGTAACACCCCAAGATTTCATGGTACGTTATTTCTTCAAAGTAATGCAATAACTTGCACTCTACGCAACATTGAGTTCAAGCGCATCACGACTTACCAAACTAGCCGTTTAAAAGCGACTATGAATAGTATTAACTGAATTTTGAACATTATATAATCCTTATAATTTTAGAATCCATATTAGGAGTTTCATATACATAATGTAAGATCAAACTCATTTTTTTCAAATAAAATAATTATTTTTTAAAAAATATAAATTTTCCGGTTTTTAATGGAGAACCCTTTTTAAATCCAATATTTGAAACTTTTATATATTAATTTTGAATAAATAAAATTCTTCTTTAGAATAAGGACATAATAATTTATTTTTAATAAATTTTTGGTGTTTTTCTGATAACTTTCATATTTAAGTGAATAGTGAAAAATACTATATTTTAATTGAAAACAAATTTTTTAATCAAAATAATTTATAGTGTTGAATTATAAATTTTAATGTTTTGGAATTATAATTAGATAAAAATTTTACCCTTTAATCCAATTTTGGTCATTGGAATTAATTTTAAATTGAAATTATACATAAACAAGTGTTAATATTTTGATAGTTATTGTTTCTTAAAAACAAGTTATATGTTTTGAGAATGAGAATTAATTTTAAATAAATAAATCAAACTTCTATGTTTTTAATTTGGTAATATATAGTTCATTATTGGATTCGAAATCTTAAAATTATCCTAGGGTTAATTTTTGGTATTTTTATGAAAACGTTCAATTTTTTATGAATACTGAAAAAAACTTAGTTATCGTTTAAAACTGAATTTTTGTTTAAATAATTATTTATTTTATTTAAATATATATTAGATAAAAATAGATTAATAATGTCTTTATAAGTTCAATGTAATTCATTGGAGTAAATTTATAATAATTTTAGATATATAAAATGTTTTATAGAACTTTTCACCGTCTATTACGCACCTCATAGGAGAATTTGAAAATTCACATAAAACAAAATTTTACCGTTTCTGTAAGTGAAATTTCAAAAATCCGAGAGGCATGGTTGATATTAGTATGTATAATGTGGTTCAAGAAGATAAAAATATTTTTTTGTGAATAGTAACTTTTTACTTTTATTTACCATGGTTAAAATTAAATAGGGTAATTAAGGGTAAAAATTATATTATTATTACCCTAACACATATTCTATTTCTAGTGGATAGGTGTAATTTGACCACTAACAACCTTAGGAATAAAATATGACCCTTTAGATCCACTTGGATTAGATTAAGACATTTATTATTATTTTATTTAAAGAAGAGTTAAAAGAGTTAAAATCAATGTTTATTAACTAATCCATATTTAATATAGGGTTATAGATATGATAAATTCAACTATAAAAATTCATTAGAAAGCTAAAATTATTTCCTACATTTTTTGAGTTTATTTATAATTTTTAAAGATTAAATAATTTAAATTATGAATGGTACAATGATGATGCAGTAATTACTTTATTAATGAAAGAATTAAATAAATGGTATTATAAATATTAAAATAAATATAAATTCAACGTTTTTATTACATCCATGAATTTTATAGATGAATATGACATGTTAGTATTGATTCAATGTATTTTTTTAAGTAATCATGCTGTTATTATTTTAACAAAATAAAAATACCAAATAGTGTCAAAATTGACATAAAATAGTGTTTTAAAACAAATATTATATTATTAATTGATATAATGATCATAAAATTATAAGGTTCATCCAAAAGACATATATAATAATATATATGGCCTTAATTAACCAATTGGGTTTCTATTGAAGTATATAGTATGGTTATTAACCATATAGTGTAAGAATACAAGAAGACACTATAAAAGTTGAATTATTTAAATTAGAGTTAAATCTAAATGATAAGGTTTAAATGGTAACCTAAACACATATAAAACATATTTTTTGAGAGGATTTAGACCCATCCCCATCCTATTCTCGAAATAAGCCACTTTTGAGCCATTATAAACCGAATATTAATTTATTATGAAATAATATTTTAAGTTTTTCCAAAGGTGCCCCTCACCCCTCTTATAAAAGGGAACTACCCCTTCTCTCAAATTTAAACCTCCAAAGACCTTTTTATCTGGAAAACCCTACCCAAATTTCCTCCCAACTATCCTAAATTCATCCTAGAGGCCTGATTATTGTCACAAAACCAAACTAAGGATCCCTTTTGATCAAATCAAAAGGAAGAACCCAAAGAAGAGGTAATGATTTCACCACCCTCTTGCAAGTTCTCTTATACTTCCACTAACCCTTTCATTGTTTTTTCCATTATAAAATAATAACTCTATTATCTTATATATACTGAGATGTTACTATAAATATGGAACAACTATATTCATTTTTGTATCCATCTTATGAACGATAATGTCACCATGCATGCGTACATACGGTTTACCATCTACACATTGTGGTGTAATTTGTTATTCAACACTATGTTATTTCGATGGATATACTGATGAGTAATATGTATATAAATAATGAAAATAACATGATAATTTATTTTTAAAGTTAATATACCATCCAATTCCACACCTTTAAAGAAATTATATTGCCTCTCGTGCGTACGTACGAATTACCGTCTCCACGACGCGATTAGATTCATTTCCATGTTCACCATTCATCGACGATTATAAAAACATATATTACTGATAATTATGTAATATATGACATAATAATGATAATATATATATATATGTATATATATATATTCACTTACATATATCTTATTCACTTAGTTCCGTTCAATAAGATATGAAAACAGAAACAATGTTTATTCCTACGTATGGACTACCGTCTCCATAAACGGTGTTTTTAATTTAATATATATATATTATACATATTTATATTCTAAATTTATATGATATATAAATAATATTTTATATTCTGTAAGTATTTAAATCTTGATCTAATTGATACAATCAAGAGTAAGAAGTTAAAACACATACGATAAAGAAAGCGATTATTACCCAAAATGTAAATTTAACATGGAAATTATTATTAAATTGGTAGTAAAAAGTCATAAATGAATAATTTATGATATCATAAATATTAATATGGTTCTGTTATAATTTAATAACATACTACTATCTTCATACATGAGGTTAAACGTAACCTCAACTAAAGGAATGTTCAAGGTAAGGGTTAATTCTCCTATCTCATTATTATCCGATATTGTTTATGTGTATGTATTTTATGGGACATTTTTATCATCAATGTCCATTTTTCATAAAAATGATTTCAAAGTGAATATTTTAAGGATTTTTGAAAGGTAATATTTATCAAGATCAGAATTTTAAATGTTTTAAATATTTATCTTTCAAAATCATTTTAATTAATGTCCATGTTTTCAAAATGATTTTAAGGATTTATGTATATGGATGTGAATGTTTTGAAATGATAATTATTTTCAAAAGTTTCTAAGTGGTATTTGACACTTTGATTCAAAAATATATTTTAAATTACATCCTTTATAAATGTGTGAATTTTAAATGATTTTACAAAAAGGATATTTCTATCAAAAAGTTTTACTCATCATTTTCAACTATGTTAGCATCCTTTACTGGGTATTGTTTTTGAATGAGGTTGATTTACTATAATAAAATATTCCATATTGTATTAAATGAGTTATGATTTGTTTGACTGTGGATGTTCTCTTTTTATACCATTCATGGTTTATGGTTAATCTATTGACAATTTTTATGCTAGTTTTAATACCAATGATTATGTTACGTTTCAACTATTAATATGAGGAATACAGTGGACTTACTAAGTGTCGGGTGGAGCCCTTTATAGCTCCTCGATGCATCAGTAGGTCTCATGATACAAACTAGTGTTTTGGCACAAGACCATGACAAAAATGTTATTTGTAGTCTTGTCACGAGGCCTTGACTATGTAGTAATGATGTTTGGCATTAGGCATTCCCTCATTATGATATTAGTTATTACATATGATTATTCGACTAGTAGAATATCCATGTGCATATTTATATGGTAATGTTTGATATATTTTTCCATATAATGTTCAAGTTTATGTCTAAAAAGGATGTTTTTTTCACACATCTTGCCTTAAATGTTTATTGCTTCTGCTAAATTATTTACCCTTACTGAGCATCTGATCTCACCCATTTTTTATGTTTTATTTTCCCAGAATTCCAAGAAGTGTATTATTATTGATAATGAGGGTTAATCTTGGGGATTAATGGTGTTCTAAAAGGATCATTTATGTTTGTTTTTATTTTCTAATGTGTATTGTAACGTTCATGTATGTAATCTATTTTCCAAGATTGCAAAACTGATCGGTCCATCGGGACTTGATGCCTTGTAATCATGCCAATGTGTTAAAATAATGCACCGACTCTGGGTAACCGAGGTCGGGGCATTATATTTGGTATCAGAGGAATTTTAGCAATAATCATGGAAGCTAGATTTAGATAATCTCTGATTAGATCACATAGAACTAATATAAACTTTGAGGATTGGTATAGAAGGACTTCGTAAAATATTGGTAATGTAGAGATTTTGTGAGTTTTCCAAGAAAATACATTCCTGTCTGGATACAAGAAGGTAGGGGCGGCTCTGGCATAGATGTACCTAGGGGTAAAACCTAAAAACACCACATTGATCTAGACTCAAACAAGAACTGGTGCATGAAAACGGGACTTGCTGTACTCTTGGTTACAACACTCTCGTGGGATATGTTTCGGATAATTCCTGTTTTCTTTACAAACCACTATAAAGGGTTTATGAGTTTATACCTCCTCAAAGAAAACATATTTGTGATTATGGATTATATCCATAAAATTTTCAATATACATTTGGTATTTTACATTTTTGGAATTATGAATTGTGATTCATAAATTGACCTATTGTATTCCATTGTTTAGAAATGGTGCCGAGTAGAAGGAATGAGAACTCCAACAATACGTATGATCCAAAGAGTAAGAAGGGCCATATCATTCATGGTATTAAGCCAACATTTAGAAAGGAAATAGTCTCCCACATATTATCATCATATGAATAAATAGTATCATGTGTTAATAATATCACATAATTCTCTGAATCCTATGGCTTTGAAGGGAAGCCAGAGAAGAAAAGGATGGTAGAAAGAAAGATGGATAAAGGGAACAAGGGAAAGAAGGATTTTACAATATGAGATAAATGTGGAATGAATCACCTTGGTAAATGCATGAAGGGAATACGAGTTTGTTATAAGTGTGGGGAAAAAGGACACCAAGTACGTGATTGCAAGGGTAAGAAATTTTTTTCAAATATAAAATTCTTCATCTCTAGGTCATTGAGACACTATGTGAATCAATATACCATTCATAAGAGTATACTGCAAATGAAATTATTGGATAATAATCAAGTTATGATACTACATCAGATGAAGAAGAATTAATAGTGTTCTTATGTTGTTAATATAGTTTAATTTCATTTAAGTGTTGTATCAACAATATACTAGTTACATGAATTATGGAGATAATTAAGGATTGTACTGTTGTACTATTTTATTGAGTATTTGAGATTATATGGTTCTATGAAAAGTGAATTAATAATAAGCTACACTTTTTTGGAAAATAAATGGTTGAAAGAATGTTAATCCTTAATATGGTCTTGATAATTAGGTAGTGATTTTGGAATAAGAGATGGGTTATTTTGGTAATTTAGGATGTTTCGGTGTTGTAAAAAATACACGATGAAGGTGTTCACATGTTATTACCTGGAAAAAAGGATCCCCATTATGTTTAACTTTTTTATAATATTTGGATTGGGAGTTTGGATATAAGTATTTTAAATAATTATAAAGGTTGGAATGTATTATGTTTGAAATTAGATACTATTGTTAAGGTTATTTATGGATTTCCAAAAAAAGGACAACCCGGAGGTCGAGCGGCAACCCGTCACATCCGAAAAGGCCGTGAGACTTGTACCCGCAACCGAAGGGAGGCAAGGGTGTATCACCTATCACTGACCCAGGTGATGTCCTGGATTGAATAATGTAGTTTTTTAAAGGGTATGATATATGAATTATAAATTCATTATTTTTGGAACCCTATACGATTAAGATAAATAGAATATATATATATTTGAAATCTTTTAGAGTGAAAGATGAGTTTGTGGTAGAAATTAGTTGAAGGATGAATCTCTACTTGTCAAGTATATATATAAATACATACATACATATATATTCCTCTTATTTTATGGATAAATTAATTATTAAACTTTATGGAAGGGATCTTAAATCCAAAAATGTGTTATCCTAATACCTTACGTTTTGTTGAACCGATAATATTTTAAATCATCATAGAATGGTGGCTTTGAGGCCCACAATTCTACAATTTCTTGTGATTGATGACCTCAATCACTCCCTTTAAATATTTACAATTTTCCTCTAAATTTGTGTCTCTAATTTCCACCAATTTTCTCCTAATCGAGATCATAATTTTTTGGTGACTTTTTCATTCCCCTTTTCCTCTTATTAAGACTAAATCTTATTAACCCAATTTCTGATGTGGGTTTTCCCACAAAGGTATTTTAAAATGTAAACCTTTTATTTTGGAAGAAAAATTTCAAATTTCGAAGATGTAATTTATTTAAGGAGGGATGATTGTAACACCCAAAGATTTCATAGTACATTATTTCTACAATGTAATGCAATATCTTGCACTACGCACTATACTGAGTTCAAGCGCATCCCGACATACCAAACTAGCCGTTCAAAAGCAGTTATGAATATTATTAACTGAATTTTGAATGTTATATAATCCTTATAATTTTAGAATCCATATTATGAGTTTTTTAGTGTAATTCATGAACAAATTCATTTTTTTTTTCATATAAAAGAATTATTTTAAAAAAATCCAATTTTACCTCTTTTTAATGGAGAACCCTTTTTAAATCCAATTTTTGAAACTTTTATAGATTAATTTTGAAAAAATAAACATCTTATTTAGAATCAGGACATAAGAATTTAGTTTCAATAAATATTTGGTGTTTTTTTGATAACCTTCATATTTGAGTGAATAGTGAAAAACACTATATTTTAACTGAAAATTTTTTTTTGAATCAAAATAATTTGTAGTGTTGAATTATGCATTTTAATGTTTTGGAAGTCCAATTAGATTATATTTTTTCCCTTTAATCCAATGTTGGTCATTGTATTTAATTTCACATTGAAATTATACATAAACAAGTGTCAATCTTTTGATAGTTATTGTTTCTTAAAAACACGCTATTTTTTTGAGAACGAGAATTAATTTTAATTTAATTAATGAAACTTATATGCTTTGAATTTGGTAAAATGTAATTCATTTCTGGATTCAGAATATTGAAATTATCCTAGGGTGAATTTTTTGTATTTTTCTAAAAATGTTCAATTTTTGATGAATGGTGAAAAAACACTGAGTTATCATTTAAAACCAATTTTTTATTTTAATAATTTTTTATTTTATTTCAATTTATTTTAGGTCAAAATTGATACATAATATCTATATATGTTCAATGTAATTCATTGGAGTCAATTTATAATAATTTTAGATATATAAAATGTTTTATAAAACTTTTCACCGTCTTTTACCCACCTCTTAGGAGAATTTGGGAATTCACATAAAACTTAATTTTACCACTTCTAGGAGTGGAATTTCAAAAATCTGAGAGACACAGTTGATATCAGTAAGTAAAATGTGTTTCAAAAAGATAAAAATAATTTTTTGGCGAATAGTAATTTTATACTTTTATTTACCACAGTTAAAAGTAAATAGGGTAATTAAGGGTAAAAATGATATTATTATTACCCTAACACATGTTCTAATTATATTAGATAAGTGTAATTAGACCCAAAAAAACCTTAGGAATAAAATATGACCCTTTAGGTTCACATGGATTAGATTAAGACATTTATTATTATTTTATTTAAAGAAGTCTTTAAAGAGTTAAAATCAAAGTTTAATAACTAAACAATTTTAAACATAGGGTTATACATAAGATAAATTCATCTATAAATAATCATTAGAAATATAAAAAAAAATTTCCTACATAATTGTAGTTTATTTATAATTTTTAAAGATTATATAATTAAATTTATTATTGACATAATGATGATGCAGTAATTAACTTTTTAATGAAAGAATCAAATAAATGGTATTATAAATATTAAAATAAATATAATTTAAAGGTTTCATTGACATCCAAGAATTTTTTAGGTGAATATGACATGTTAGGATTTATTAAATGTACTTTTTTATATAATCATGCTGTTATTAGTATAACAAAAAACAAATACCAAATAGTGTCAAAATTGACATAAAATAGTTTTTAAAACAAATATTATATTATTAATTGATATAGTGGTCCTAAAAATCTAAGGCTCAGCAAAAATACTTATATAATAATATATATGACATTAATTAACCAATTGGGGTTCTATTGGTAGTATATTGTATGTTTATTAACCATATAGTGTTAGAATACAAGAAGGCACGGTAAAAGTTAAATTATTTAACATAGAGATAAATCTAAATGATAAGGTTAAAATAGTAACCTAATCTTGTTTAAAACCTATTGGGTTGGAGGGGTTAGACCCATCCCCACCCTATCCTTGAAATAATCCACTTTATAGCCATTATAATCAGAATATGAATTTATTATAAAATAATATTTTAAGTTTTTCCAAAGGGGCCCCTCACCCCTCTTATAAAAGGGAACTTCCCTTTCTCTCAAATTCACACCTCCAAATCCATTTCTCTCAGCCAACCACAACCCAAATATCCTCTAAAATATCCTAAATTCATCATAGAGGCCTTCCTTTAGTCATAAATCCAACCTAAGGATCCATTTTGATCAAATCAAAAGGAAGAACACGAAGAAGAGGTAATGATTTCACCACCCTTTTTCAGGTTCACTTATTCTTCCACTTAATATTTCTTTGTTGTTTCCATTTTAAAATAATAACTCCAGTATCTTATAGATACTATGATGTTATTATAAATATGGAACAACTATATTCATTATTATATCCATCTTATGAATGATAATGTCACCATGTCTACGTACGTACGGCTTACCGTCTCCACGCCATGGTGTAATTTGTTATTCAACACTATGTTATTTAGATGGATATAATGATGAGTATTATGTATGTAAATAATGAAAATAACATGCTAATGTCACTGTAAAATTAATATACCATAAAATTACACACTTTTAAGGAAATGATATTTTCGCTCGTGCATACATACGGATTACCCTCTCCACGACGCGATGAGATTCATTTCCACATTCATCATTCATCGACGATTATAAAAATATATAGTACTAATAAATATCTAATATATGAAATAATAATTCTACTAGAGATATATATATTTATGTATATATATATATATGTACTTCTATATATCTTATTCACTTAGTTCCGTTCAATACGATATGAAAACAGAAACAGTGTTTATGCGTACATTTGGACTCCATCTCCATAAACGATGTTTTTCATTTCATATATATGTCCATTATACATATTTATATTATAAATATATATGATATATAAATAATTTTTTACATTATGGAATTATTTAAATCTTGATTTAAGAAATACAATCAAGTGTAAGAAGTTAAAACACGTACTATAAAAAAGCGATTATTACCCGAAATCTTAATTTAACATGGAAATTATTATTAAATGGCTAGTATAAAATCATAAATGAATCATGAATCATATAATAAATATTAATATGGTTCTGGTATGATTTAATAACACACTAAAATCTTCATACAGGAGGTTAAACATACCCTTGACTAAAGGAATTTTCAAGGTAAGGGTTAATTCCCCAATCTCAATATTATCCGAGATTGTTTATGTGTAAGTATTTACTGGGACATTTTTATCATCCATGTCCATTTTTCATAAAAATAATTTCAAAATGAATATTTTTAGGTTTCTTGAAAGGTACTATTTTTCAAGATTAGAATTTTAAACGTTTTAATGATTTATCTTTTTAAATCTTTTTAATTAATGTTGATGTTTTCAAAATGATTTTAAGGATTTATTTATATGGCCATGAATGTTTTGAAATGATAATTATTTTCAAAAGTTTCAAAGTGGTACATGAAACTTTTATTCAAGAATATCTTTTAAATTAATTCCTTTATAAATGTGTGAATTCTAAATGATTTTACAAAAAGGATATTTCTCTCAAAATGTTTTTCTCATCATTTTCAACTATGTCAGCATCCTTTAATGGATATTATTTTTGATTGAGGTTGATTTATTATAATACAATATTACATACTGTATTGAATGAGTTATGATATGTTTGACTGTGTATGTTCTATTTTTATACCATTCATGGTTTATGGTTAATGTATTGACATTTCGTATTCTAGTTTTAATAAGAATGTTTATGTTATGTTTCAACTATTCATATGAGGAATGCAGTGGACTTAGTAAGTGAAGGGTGGAGCCCGCTATAGCTCCTTGATGCATCGGTAGGTCTTATGAGACAAACTAGTGTCTTGGCACAAGGCATTGACAAAAATTTTATTTGTAGTCCTGGCACGAGGCCTTGACTATGTGGTAATGATGTCCAGTGTTAGGAATTCCATCATTATGAAATTAGTTATTACATGTGATTATTCAACTAGTAGAATATCTATGTGAATATTTATATGGTAATGTTTGATTTATTTTTTCCATATAATATTCATGTTTATGTTAAAAAGGCTATTGATTTTAACACAAATCTTTCCTTAAATGTATATAGCTTCTGCTAAATTATTTACCCTTACTGAGCATTTGATCTCACCCCTTTCTTATGTTTTTTCAAGGATTCCAAGAAGTGTATTATGATTGACAAGAAGGGTTAAGCTTGGAGATTAATGGCATTATCAAAGGATCATTTATGTTGTTTTTTATTTTCTAATGTGTAATATAACGTTCATGTATGCAATCTATTTTCCAAGACTACTAAACTGATCTGTCCTTCGGGACTTGATCCCGTGTAATCATGCTAACGTATTAAAATAATGCACTAACTTTGGGTAACTCGTATTGGGGCATTACGAGATTTTTTAATTTCAGATCCCTGATGATGATTTAGTCTCAGATACAATTTTTTAAATTTCTAATTCATGAATGTACAATGTCTGTCTCCAAAAAATAATCTATTATTAAATTATATTCTATAATGTAATATTAAAATAACAATCTATCATGTGTATTATATTACAATATGAATATTAATCTCTTCACGATAATGAAAACACCAGTAAATAAGTCACTTTATTTGAGTTAGTTTCTAGTAACATTTCCATAGGCAATGTATTGCATCCATGATCTAGATACACTAGTTGTTCAGTCTACTAGAATACAGGATGAACATGAACTCAAAAAATGTAAACTATATGAGAATAATACGTTGATATAATTATATAATTGGATACTATAATGATGTTATTGGGAGATATTTTTCTAAAATAAAAGACCATATAGGTTAGAGGACTTTTTTAGAAGACTCTTCTCCTATAGAGCATCCAGATTATACACCACACATATACTATTATAATATCAATTATATTATTTTAATTAGATATTTTGTTGTATATATTTCATAAAAACATGTCTATCCTCAACAAATATAATTTTTATATTTTTTCCTCCACCACATCCCATTCAATTATCCATCCTAAAATTGGTTATAATTGATAACCTAAAAATTCATATTATACAAAGGAAGAGTGATATGTAGTTTTTGTTTTCTCCCAAATTAGAACATATGTATTCTCAAGGATACATTTTTTTCCACAAGATATACATATTAATTTTATTGAACTACTATTTCCTGAAAAATCAACTTAATAGAGGTCATTGTTATTGGTTTTTATAAAATATTTTCTTTGGAACACAATACATGCTAGATCTATTTCAATATCACAACTTTTATACTAAAATAAGGTATCGATTCTTAGAAGGGTAAACAAGTGAAACAAATATTATTTATCTTAAAGATAATTTAATATTATTAATTATCCCTTAAATGGTATTTAGATATCAACAATTCACCTTATAGCTATAACATTGATGATGATATAATTATTTCTATGATATTCATATCTATAATTATTATCTATGAAATATGAATTTTAATTATTCAGTGTATGATATATAATCATCTTTATTTACTAATTATATACTCATATCTAGTTAATAGTCTAGTATATATATCCATAAATCATTAATATGAAAACAATCTTCCACTTTAGAGATGTACAATGTATATGGTTCATGATTAAACCATCTGAATGTGGAATATAATTTAGAAAAAAAAAATTTGTTTTAGAATAAACATTCTATTCTTAACAAATATCTAATTTGTCTTCCATTGATATATTTAATGGAATACATTACCTCAGAATTCATACTCTCAATTTTTTTGATTATTAACATTATAGGTCTTCTATTTCCTTTATTTAATATCATTTTCCAAATAAATAGTTTAAATCCTTTACAACCATTCATGAAAAATATATTATATCGATGGATTATTCTCTCTAAATTTATGTCAACATGATGGTGTTTTTCATATACACCCATATAGAGCCTCATATGGTGAAATATAAATATGGTAATACAACATGTTACTATACAATAACTCTACTTTTGAAATCAGTTTAAACACCCTTAGTAATAGTGTCTTATTTCTCATCAATACCAGAAAGCTCATAAATAGGAAACAAATCACGTTCCCATTCAATATTAATAATAAAAAATAAAAGGCAACAAGAGTGAAGAAATGAGGGGGTTAACAAAAGTGTGTGTACACTTAACCACATGAATCAGCATCCACCAACCCATAATATAAAGTTGGTGTGACAAAGACCACAAAGATCTAACCCCATCAATTGCACATTTGGAAAGTGAATCATTAACCAGATTTACCACCCTATAAAAATTATTGACAACCAAATAGAACTTCTCTACAAGCATGAGGCAGTCATCCCAGGCTGAAATCATTCTCCATGGAACATTCCTTGATTAGCTTCGAAGAATTGAAACCACCAAAGTAGAGTCAGATCCAAGCCATTAGACTATCCAGCCTTGATAAGAATCAAACCTAATAGATTTTACCATTTCATATAAATCAGCCTCAATTTCCAAACCATTTACAAAAAAATGGGAGAAACAACCTTTAACAAATCCCCTATAAGTTCGGAAGACGTCACCACAGCCTGAAGGTCCCAGTGCACCTGAGGCCACTCTATCAATGTTGATTTTCAGACATTGATAAATCAAGGGTATCCACCAAATATACTTCATCACAAGGGGTTGTTTGCATCTACTAGAAATAACTAGGGACCACAAGACCGCCAAATAAAAACATCATTATGCATAACACAAATGCCTGCCTAATAAGCTGCCATAACACCAAGATGAATCTCCCAAATGCCAAAAAAAGACTGTGTAGTTCTGTTCTAAAAAACAAGAGCATTATGGTCCCTCTAAATAAAAAAGATCCACACTTAAATAGTATAAAGAAACAAAGGATTAACCTGAGTACTATAGTCGACCTGATACATAGATTCTATATTATAGAAAAAACATTAAATATTCAAGAAAAATAAAAAAATCACTGTATGTAACTCCATAAACAGGATGAGGATTTAAAAGAGATGAGTAAATGATCAACAATTTCATGTGAAGCCAGGCAAAAAAAAGGTGCAAGAGGTAACCCAACCTTTTGTATAATTCCTTGCAAAGGAAGTCTACCCTTACAAATTCTATACATGAGAAAATAATGAGCTTGTTAAATAAAGGCAGTGTGAATCACCAACAACCAAAAAGGGACAAGCTGAGGGGTAGCACACATAGATCTATAACCCCCTTTACTGATAAAAGAACCAATAACTTTTAGGCATCCAAATCATTGTTTCCATAGAAGAGTAATTATAACAATAGAATTCCATATTCAAAGGATCTAGAAGAATCTCCCAAGCATATCCATTATTATGAAATTCAGAAACAGAGAGATCCTTCAACAAAGGAGTAATGTTAATAACATAAAAAGCAGAACAAGATAACCAAATAGTCTGCCAACAATTTAGTGATGAATTTCTACAGACCACCCATTTTAAGGGTTGGGAAAGGTTAATGTGAGAATGCTTGATAGGAGACCAAATCAAAGAGGTGACATAATGAGAATGGCCATTTAAAATCATAGTCCCAAGTCTATTGCACAAAAATTACAAATTGAAATCATTAAAATTCAAAAGGTACTAGGTAAACATTTTAATTAGAGATTCATTAAAAATATTAAGATCCTTGTTCCCCATACCTCCCAAGTCAAAATTCCTAACACAATCACTCCAAAAATCAATTACAAGCTTTCTTTAATTAACAGAGCTAGTCTAAATAAATTTAAGAATCAATCTTTTTAAATCCTTGAGAAGATTTCTAGGCCATCTGTAGTGAGAAAAAACATATACAAACATAGAGGTAATTATCGTGTTAACAAGAAATACATGCCCAACCTGAGACATATATTTCCCTTTCAAGGGAGACATCTGATTAATAATTTTGAGATATGTATTTTTTAAGTAGCATCTTTTAACAGAACCCAAAAAAATGGGTAACCCCAAGATAAATAAAAGTTATAGATTCTCTCTTAACCCCAAGCTTCTGTGCAATTGTGTTTTGATTAGAAATGATAACACATTCCCCAAAAAACACAGTGGATTTCCCCCAACTAATTACTTGACCCAACCCCTCCTCATAATGCTCAAAAGTTTTCTTAATATATCTAATAGTGATCCTATAAGCCTTTAAAAACAAAATTATATCATTGGAATATAAAATATGGGAATGTGAAAAAAGTCATCTTCCAAATTTCCTTTGTTGAAACAAACAAACATGTACAAGATCCAAAATAGAAATCCTTAAATAATAATCCAAAATAGTAAGGAAAATTCTATAAAATAGACCACCTTGTTTCACTCCCATAGA
Organism: Viscum album; assembly: GCA_963277665.1. Classification (NCBI taxonomy): domain Eukaryota; kingdom Viridiplantae; phylum Streptophyta; class Magnoliopsida; order Santalales; family Viscaceae; genus Viscum; species Viscum album. The sequence continues at coordinate 1,457,379,436 of OY728158.1, read as the reverse complement.
GAACTCAAAAAATCCTATAGGAGAGACATTAACAAGAAGATAAAGCATTGAACTCTTAAGAATACAAAAAATAAAAATCATGCAACCATTAGAAAAACCAAGAATTTTTTACATTGTTAAAATAAAACTCAACTTAATTATATCAAAATCCTTCTAAATATTAACTTCATGATCCATATTACCAATACCTCACTTTCCTCTTCATAATATGGACTCATTCAGAAGCCATGTACAGGAAATTTTGTATATTCCTTCCAGGAACAAACCAAAATTGATTTGTGAATATAAAATCATTAGAAAATAATACCAATCTGTTTACCAAAATTTTACTAATAAACATTGTGAGGGTATTCCCTATTTCCATAGGCCTGAAATAATGAATATCAAGAGAATTCAACATCTTTGGAATCAATGCAATAAATCTAGCTTTTTCACCAAAAGGAAAGTAAGCATGATAGAAAAAATCTCTAACCACATTAACAATGTCAATAGGAAAATATCCAAATAAGACATGAAAAATTTATTGAAGAAACCATCCGGCCCTTCCACACTATTAGAATTCATAGAAAATACATCTTTTATAACTTCTTCCTTAGTGGGGACATTAGAGATCATATCATTCTGAGAGGCTTGAACCATAAAAGATATATTACCAAACATTTTAGGAGTATTTTCATTAACTAAATCCATGTGAAGATTTTCCAAATATTTACATGCATTACTAAAAATATCATTATCTGAGTAGAAAATAACTCCACCAACCATGAGGCCATTAATTCCACTTTTCACCTTCTTTTACCTATGTTAGAAATGAAAAAGTCTTGTATTTATATCACCGTCATTCAGCCACCAGAAATTATATTTAATCTGAGAATGGTTTTCATTTAAGGACAACTGTTCATTAAATTTAGAAAGAGAAAGAAGATAATCCTTAGAGATCAAATCATGACCCTCATTCAGTCTTTGACAATACATGAGATTATTTTCTACACTGTGAATATCCTAATCAAGGCATGAGAATGACTGTTTACTCTAGACTTTAAGCATTTCTTCAAAACATTATGTTTCATAACCATAATGTAAAAAGGACTTCCAATGTAATTGGTCTCCCATGTTTCACTAAAAATATGCTTGCAAGATGGGATAGTTAACCAGACATTATTAATATCAATAGCCAAATGAGATGATCTTAACCTAGTGAGACACGAATCCTTTAAGAGATGATTGTGATCAAAATGAACTCTTGGAAGAGTGATACCAGACATGGAGGAATCCTAACATCCCTTATCCATATCAAAAAATAACCTATCAAAATTTCTAGCATGGATCCCATTTAATGTGTATCATCTCCATGTGAAATCAGCTCCTAGATTGGAACCTTAATCAAGATACAAGCATTGATACAGGAAGAGAATTCATTAGCATCAAGCCTATTGAAATTTTTACTTAACTTGTCCTCATGCCAAAGCACCAAATTGAAACCAAAAATAATAAACCAGCTTTGTCTCATGTCAAGATCTATACTCATCAGTGATGACCACAAATCAGGTATTCCAGTATATTGATTTAAGGCATAAATAAAGGTAAAAGACATAGATTTTCCACTAATCCTAGAAGATAAAGTGATTGATTGCTGATCATGAAAAGAATAAATCAAAGATATGCGATCACGTTTCAAAACCCAAAGAAACTCTAAAGAGTTATGATAGGAATTATGGGAAACTAGGGAGTACCCAAGGGTCGACCTTGAAAAGGATTTCCATTTATATAAGGCATTTGAGTCCCAAAAATTATAATAATTCTTGGTTTATTTCCCACAATAAAATGCCTAAGGCCTATGACCGTGGGAGAATTACTAAGCCCCTAAAAGTTCCAAAATAAAACCACCATGGAAATGGATGATTTGGACTTGGTGTTAGGCCCATCATCAAGGCATAGTTGGACTTTCTTGATATTATTCTTTCTTTTCTTGTTCTTTGCCTTATTTGCAACAGGTGAGGGAGGAGCTAAAATAGCCACAACACATTCCAAATACTAAGTTTGATGTTTAAAGGGAGATTCTTCCTTGTCATCATACCAATAGGAACCACTCAAAGGAGTGAACTTATTCAGAGAATGAACCAGTTCCTAAATGTCCTGTGAAGAGGCCTTCCTTGCAGCTTTAGATAATGGAACTTGAGAAAAAGAACTCTCTACAGATTGCTGCAGGTCACTGGTCCTTGTCCCATAAACATAAAGGGAATTACGGTCCATCATGGAATCCAGTTCAGCATTATTTATCAAAACCGGATGAACCAAATCATGAACATGATTTTTAGATGATCTGGAAGCCTCACTCATCTTGGAAGACAACAGAGATTTCTTAGACAACTCAGTATCCATAGAGAAATAATCTCTTATAGAAGGATTAGAAAAGCCTGCACTGAGACCTGATTAACATGTTCAATGAAGTGATCAGATGACTCAGTATGTACCAGCATAGGGACTTTAAAAGTAAACCTAGAAGAGAGATCATAAATATCTGTAGGTGGCTATACTGAGGCTTGGGCAAGAGGCTCATGGGGTCTCTACAGTGGATCCAGAACTAGGACCTGAAAAACTGGCTCAGAAGTGGGAGAAATAAATTATGCTAGTGCTTGTAATAGATCTGAGAAAATAGGATCAATAGTTCCCTATATTGAATCTTGAGTAAAAAATTCAGACCATATAGTAGTATGTTGTACAAGAGACTACACCGATTCCTAAATAATAGTCTCAGTAGTTGGATTAGTAAGAACCTGTTATGAGTTCTGAATAATAGGTTCATTAATAAGTTTAATCGTCTCAATAGAAGTTCCAGTGTCCTTTACCATATTCTTCATACAGAAGTCATCAGTGTGGCCTTTAGTTTTACAAAATCCACAGTCTTTATTCTGGATGCATTCAAAATCCATAATATTGTGGAAATTCAAACAAAACTTCTCCTTCTTCTCATACTATATATCTAGATTAAACTGATCATCTCTAATCATTAATACAAACTCCTCAACCAGTGAAGAAGCCATATCTACCTCCACTATAACCCTCACAAAGTGACCGAATCTAGGATTTTTAGTCTTCTTATCCATTCGAACAAGATTTCCAATAGATGAGGCAATATCCCAATAAATTATTAGATTCCAATAAAGAGAATTCAAATTAAGAATGTGAATCCATATCTGAACATGAGTATATTTGACATTATATGGAGCAAAGTTCTTATCCCACTCCAGAATTTGATGAAAACCAGGCTTTAATGAAATAGATATGAAGCTCCATGCCTAGAGTTTGGACTCCTCATATGAAAATTGGACATGATAATACCCACGACCCATATAAATCATCCTCCAATCGTCAAACCCCCATATCTGGGAAATTCATTGTGAATGATCATTGAATTTACCACGGTTTCATACTATCAGAGGAATAACACAAGAAATGATTGATAACCAATAGAGGCTTCCTCGTTCATCAATAGTAACTTGATCATCTGTGATAGGGGCGAAAACCCCGTCTTGATGATCCTACCAAGTGGAGGACACTCAAACTCCGGAAAATTACAATAATATTTAAGGACATCCAAAACATTTGTCTTCAAACCCGAAGCTATAGAGGTAGGAACCACCACAGGGTGTTTTTTAATAGAGACTCTAAAGATCTCGTTATAACTGACACAATCAAACATTCCAACCAAAAGATTATTATCAGTGAAAGGATCAGCAACCTCCTTCTCAATTATAGGTATTAATGCAATAGATTAACGATAAATAATTGATTATAGAATATGGAGGTAAAAAATTATATAAGAAGATATTTGTGGCATGAAGGAACCATTGGTCATTTCAAATTTATTATTTGGTGTTACTGAGATGGTCTATGGTGACTCAGAATATAATGTACGATGTATATTATTTGAAATCTATTAAATTAAATATTTATCATACAATAAAATCACAAGACATATTTATCAAGTCATATCTTGTTCCTTAGGGTATATCCGTTTTTTATATAGATAACAAAAAATGGATGATACTATTTTTAGGAATTATTTCTCTTTTATTCGGATGAGTTTATTTATATAGTTGATAAATACAAAGGGTCAATCAAATTATGTTTTTCTATTCTATATTCATGTTTATATTTATAGTTTATATATTCAATCCATTTAGACATGAAATCCAAAAATTGACATGTGGTCAATCCTCTTATCCCACACGAGAGTCTATATATGTTAAAATAGGAAGAAAATCTTCATAAAACCACATATTAAAGGCATATTAACCTCAAAACATAATTTATATACTAGAATATTATTTATGAAAATATGAGTATTCAAAAATTAATTATATTGATTAAATGGTATTTAGTAAATATGTTATTTCTATTTTCTATAATTTGAAATAATTACCATGTGAATTATAATTAATTCATTATAAGTAATCAAAGGGGATTCCCATGTATCCCATAAGAAATACATATTGACGAGATACATGTTTTCAGGGATCTATAAATATTGATAGAGAATAACGTATAAATAGTTATAGAGAGGATTTCATCATATTAATTGATATATTTTATGTAGTTAATAAGTAGTGTACATTAAAAAAAGGGGATTTCCTTTGTAAGACATCAAATGTGGTTAAATAACTATTATTTCTATGATAATTTATACATCACATTAAGGATATAACATAATATTAAATTATAATATTACAAAAAACATGAATAAATATTTAACTGAATTATTGTATGATATGAAGTGTTTTTTACGTCCACAATATATATATATTACAAAAAATAAATTTTCAAAAATATTAATAAAAAATTTCATTAAAATAAATATAAACATAAATCATAAAAATTTTAAAAACCATACTTTTTCATAAAATTAATTGTGAGAACACCATAATGAGTATACTATTACTAATGGATGATGAAAACCATCTTATCGTGGAGTTAATATTAATTCGTAAATAATTATTAGTAATTATTCACAATAAAGTACCATTATTCAAATGAAAAAGAATATCTATTTAGATCAAAATGTTTTATGATTTCAATGGAATACCATTAAAGAGATCCTTATAATGAATAATATGTTATTGTATTCATGGTATAATTATAATTAAAAAATTGGGATGTTGAAATTTTTGTTAGAGGAAAACCTCACTAACAATCATTTTGTTGATTTTATTTTATTTAGTATTTGTATGATGATGTAGTTTTAATTTTTTGACTAATAAATAAATAAAAAAGTACTTAAAAAACCATACATCCAGATTCTCCACAAAGTCTTAGTGTGTATAACCCCTCTATTGATAAAAACTTGAGTCAGTCCCAGTTTACACAATTGTGTATATCTAAACTAAATAGGATTGAATAACACATTATCTGATTACAAATGTAAGACAAATTTTCTATCGAAATGAGTTTCATTTCAAATATTATACAATGGTTCCTTAAAGTATATCTCTTTCTCAGAGGATCAATATTATTTACTTAGTTCCATATTAATTCACTATGATTGATGAAACTACATTTTGGTCCGTAATAGAAAAAAAATAATTTAAAATTATGGGAAGGACAAGAATGGTACATTATAATGTTTAAACAAATATTATATAACTAATTTCATAGGATAGAAACATATAATTATATTTGGATGATGCATCACATCATATATAAATGAAATAAAATTATAAGACATCCAATTAAAAAAATATTATTTGAATATTGTATCGGGTTTTCAACATTACTAATGGAACTATAAAAACTATATAATTCATAAACATTATATATAAAATTTATAAGGTTCTTACAATTAAAATTTTATTTAACAATTTCCTACCTTTACGATAGATATCATGATAAATTGACCATTGATACAATCCAATATAATGTAATCAATAAAAAGAGATTATTGGGCATAAATATTTGAGAAATTTATTGTTTGAAAAATAAATTATTTTTAAAAATTAAAATTATTTAATGATGGATAATATGTTATATAATGAAACTCAAAGAAATTACAATGAATATTATATATAAACCGTCTATATTGAAAAGAAGCATTAGAAAATGTATAATTGGTTTTTTTGGAATAAAAATGGAATTCAAAATTTTCTTTAATAGAATGGTGTATCATTTACATATAAAAATTACTATTTCATATAAAATATAAATAAACAATATGGAATCTTATATCTAAAAAACAACTAGATATCCCTTATTTTTTCAATCCAATGGAATTATGAGTTTTAAAAAATTTCATTCCACTAAATATTTTTATTATTTAATGAAGGTGTGTCCAAAATTGAAGATATTGGTGATGAAGAATGTCTATTATATGTATCATATGGATTTTTCATAGAATTAAGTGAAGATGAAATTATTCAATAAAAATATCAATCTTAATAAAACATTGATTTTTCCATCCTTTTATGAGATACTACCAATTAATATACTATGTGAATGGATGATATTGTAATTTATAAAATATTAACTAATATATTAAACATAATCATTTTCTCAATAATGATGCATAATAGTATTCCTAAAGATATATAGGGGTAACATAATAATAATGAGAAGAATAAATGGAAGGTAAAACATTTGAATCATCAATACATTTTTAGTGACCAATTCCATGGTGTTCAAATAAGATAGATTATCATGGAAACCATTCCTATGGGTCATTTTTAAAATATTATTCACTGTGATATTGAGGGTTCTTTTGAATAGAAGGTGTAGATTTGAGCCATGAATGAAGATATAGTTCATAATGAAAAGAATAAAATATGAGAACTTATACCCATTATAATTAAAAATATTATTATTAGAATCAATGTTACTAAATAAAATGTTTCCCGAGTTTTAAAAATTTTCTACAATTAAATATTTTCATGAATATATGGGATAAAAAATAATTAAATCTCATTAATTTGGTGACTTATAAATTCTAGGACAAGATTTTAGTTCATGAGAATATGTATTTCCATAGTAGCTAATATAATTACTATGGTGTGTTAGATTTTAATTTTAATTATTTTTATAAATTGTAATATTACTTTAGAGGGGTACATTAAATACTGGAATTATTTTATAATACATTTAAATCGATGTATTATGTGAATAATTTGGTAAATGTTTTAATCGTCAAATAATTTTCAAATATCTTGTTATTATTCAGAGGAAGAAAAATTTTCTATTTCAGATATTGAGTGTGGACATTAATATATATTCAAAAATTAACAACACCACACCATTCTTTTGAGTGTCTGTGTGGGTGAAAAAAATTATAGTGATGTGTTATTATATGTTTGGAGTATCTTTTGTTCTAATGATATAAATAAATGAAATTTTTTTAGAAATGATATTTTACTTAGTGATAAAAATTATTCATGTAGTATGATTTATTTTATTCTAAAATGAAATATATGAAAATACACTCCTGAATATTTTTAAATTATGTATCATAGGCGAGTTTCACACAAATTCTAGTGAGAGTAATAATAATTTAGAAATATTACTAAAACATTATTATTGAGGATCATCTAAATTACATGATTGGATGTCATATGTACTTCATATAATAAATCAATAATATTTTACAGGATATCACCCATGATTCCTACTGTCAATCTTATCAATACTTAACTCAGGTGTGGGAAGACTATATGATCTTGAGATACATGTCAGACACTCTCATCCGTGTACATTTGTTTATAAAGACATATCATTTATAACAAAAGTTATTTTTTGAAGTTGATATTGATGTTGAAATTGATAAAAGGAATTATACATCAGGTGGATTATGTTTTATTTTGATAATAAATGAATCATGGAATTCAATGATGAAAAAAATTAGTAATATAATTCCTTAATAGGGATGAAAAAATGTCATCATCATAAGAAACATAGAATATTATATACACGATGAATATAATAAAAGGAATTGTTGATAAAGAATTAGATTTTTTAATTATGGTTTTTGATAACCTTAGTGAAACAATTCTATCAAAAAATATAGGAAAACATTTTAGGTTAAGTAAAATTGAGTTAATATTAAATTTTCTAATGAATAAGGTGGAAGAGGTTATTATTGGGATTGAATTTATTCCATCTAAAGAAACAATTAATGTAAATCATAATAAGCATATAATTTTTAATCTTTTAAGGAGACTAATGATACTAATTGAATCTATAAAGTCACCAATAATTGATATATTTATTTATTTATTGTTTTATAATTTTTCTATTATTCCTAAAATTCATGAGTAGCTATTTTTAGGTGAACAATATTAATTCACATTTTTTGATTATTTTTATATTTATGATAAGATATATATAAATAATGTTTTTTAATTATTTTACTAATTTTCATTAATGTACAAGAATGATCTTTTTTATGGATTAATAGATTTTTATTTTGGAGAAAATTAATGATTTTTTAATAACTATTCATCTATATAATGAGGTTTCCCACATTGGAGTAGAGATTATTCCATCATTATTCATTTATTTCATTACCACTATTCCCATTAGAAATATTATCAATTAATTGGAGGGATTATTTTTTAATGAAACCTAATTCGAAGGGGTGATTTTTGAACACTGTTAAGGATGGTGTTTTATTATTTACAACACATGTTAAATATAAATGTTGTTTAATTTTCATTTTGGTTAAGACATATACTGTAGATTCGAATGTACTAAATTTATTTGATTAATAAAGATATATTGAATAAAGTATATATGTATATTTATGTATAAGAAAGGACCCGTCCTATATATGTATGAAATTATGATTTGTTTCTACTATTTTTTGGTGGTTCCTCAGTTCATACTATATTACATATAAAATTTCATTTATAATAAATAATAAACTTTTTATATGGTCAATTCAAAGGACACATGGATCGTACAATCCCTTTCCCCCATGTTATATTCTTTTTACTCTCCGGGTCAATCCTAAATTATGGTAAATCCCATGCAGTGTGTTTTTTTCTATATTATATATTGTATGAATATGTTCATATAGTAGAACATATCTTCTGATTTTTCCAATGTTTTATGTACTATATCTCTTAAAATCCATTTCTATTGGGTTGTATGCTCAATCTAGGATAATTATTGATCCTAAGATATATGTGTCATAAATAATGACATTTGATTTTATTTTATATTCACGGTAAAAAGGGGATGACCTTATTATATTATCAATAATGAAAGCCATGATCACATCACTAGTTTGATTTTTTTGAGGGAATATCCTTGATGAGTATATGAGTGTGTAGAATTTATATAATATGGATAAATTAATTTAGTTAATTTTATATTGCATTTTTAATAATTATATGATATAACTATTTATTTGAGTGAAATACATGTTTAATGGCTGGATAGAGGAGATACACACTACAATAAGGGAATTAATTTGAAAAAATATAAACAACTATTCAAATTGAATTATTTTTTAAGAATAAAGATGTATTATTTTTTGAGAAGTTGCGTTTGAGTGTAATAAAATAAAATATTGTCCAAAAACCCTAGGTTTCAATGAAATGAAATTCAATGAGTTGAGTCAAAATTAAAATGGATTTAAATTTAATGTAATTTAATGATATATCCTATATTGTGCGAGTTCAATAACTAATTATTTGGTAGAAAATTAAGAAATATTTTTATGTTCTATTGATTCAACAGTTTTATGTTTTTTTGAGTAAATTAAAAAACAATCCAATGATATTTCATTAAGTAAAATTTAATTCATATCTATATATAGTTTAGTGAAGATAAATATCAAGAACATAGGTGAAAAAAATAAATTTTGAATCAAAAAATAATGTCTGAGAACAAAAAGGTGATTTTTTGAACATGAAAAATAATGTAAAAGTTTTCCATTTCATAGAAGATTATTATTAAATCTAAAATTTTAATATTAAAAAAATAATTTTATTCTGTTTCTATAAAATTTTATTTAGTTGATTTCGATAGTAGCATGATTTCAAGGCCATAAACATTATTTAGTTCCATTAGATAATATGTTGGGGACTATGCATTATTTATAATTTCAAAAACATGAATGGGGATTAGTAATTAATAATGTATATTGAACACAATAAAAAATTTATTGTGTTTATTTATATTATTCTTTAGTTTGTTTATATGGTAAGAATTTATGAATAATAATTCCAAGAAAATTGAATTAAAAAAACACTCATTCATTCACACTCTCTAAGAATAAAACCACTTGGGAGATTGAAAAAAAATATTTATCCCAACATCATTTTGACTCAATTTCATAAGATCACCATATAAAGTATTTAAATAAAATTTTAAGTTTAGATAAACCATTAGTTTAAGGATGATATACGATGTTGATGTTTATCTCCACATCAAAATAATTTTGAAACATTGACCAAACATTGAGGAAAATATTTTATATACATTTGAGAAAAGTAAGATTTATGATCGACATATAATTTTCAAAAACTATTATTAATATCATTGAATGAAGATTGTGTTAAAAACCATTCTAATTGGAAATGAAACATATTCACTTCTAAATGTAATAAACAAAACATATAAAAAATTGTGGATTTTATAGGTCATAGAAACACCTAATAAATGATTAATTTTGATGTTCTCACATGTCTATAATATTTTGGGTAATATTTAAATTTTTCATTTGGATATATTAGGTTCCATGATAACCTATAATAAAATCAAACATTGATATATATATATATATATTGAATCATCCAAATTAATGTTTTCCAACTAGAATTTAATCTTGTGACCTATATACATATTTTTTTTTTATTTTCTAAAGATGGATATTGATTATATATGTTCACAATCCATTATAATTATATTTGGTTCGTCTCTTGGTGGAAACAATATACATGTCAAAAATCATATAATTCCATCATTTTATTTATTTATGTTTTTAATATTGAGTACCTTCTTTTAAATAACCAATATTCCTTTTCCACTTATGTCATATTCAGATATATGGATGGTAGAGAAATAATTTTGGTGGCATATGACTTCTCTCCATTCATATGGTTTCGAGGAAAAATTGTTGAAAATACATGAAAATTTGGTCTCATTAAATTATCATCATGTTTTTGGTGATGTGATGCTTCCTACACAACACATAATCCACCTTTCTTTCTTACATGGTTCATATATAAATGATAAAAATTATTTTTTGATTGACTCCAATACTCTAAATTTGTGAATTCTTCACAATTTATAGGTTATTGAATACATTTGGACATTATGATAATTATCATGACCCCCTCACCACAATATGTACTCCTCCTGGGATGACAATGTGATAAGGGAGATAATGAACCTCGAGTCACACCTTTAGTAGGCCCTGGGTTGGAGACTAGCCCCAAGGGTATAGTAAACACACAAATAGGAGGCATTATCCTTTAAAAGAACACATGCAGAAGAGAGAGATAAGATAGAAACCAAAAAAATCCGACTCAAATAGAAATATAAAATAAATCACAGGTACACATATATAATGCCATGGTAAACTACTACAACTGGAAGGGGAAAACTACACGTATCCAAATGAAAGTAAAAACAACAACAATCATGAATCAAAAACAGCTCCTACAACACAAAGCTAGTAGAAACCAACCTGATCTTCCTCATGATCTATGTGAAAAGAAAAATTATATAGACATAGGGTGAGTATAATAGTATACTCAGTTGGATCCTCCTCGAATCCTCTCATGAAAAAGTAATGAAAGCATGGTAAATCATATTCAACAACAAGTAAAACTATCTCGTCACCTAAATAGGTATACTACGTTCCTAGCCACACTATGGATAGTCTCACCAAGTAACACATACAAGAGTATATAATATAATAATGAATATCAAGGGTAACCCGCTACTACTTCCCCACTGGTTTTCTACTCTACGCCAACATCGCACATCCTAAATATGTCTCTCCAAAAAGGATTTCCCATGGAAACCTGGGTGAAGCACCACGATATGCATCTCATGCAAAAAAACCCAGCATGTCCACGTAAAGAAAGTAACCAGAAAATTTATGGGATCCACCACAACTTGCATAATGTGTATAATATGTTAGGTATTATACCTCAAGCCAATACAACACATACATCGAGTAAGGATCCTCAAGCCATCACATCCTAAAAACATCACACCTATAGTAGTCTATAGAAAACTATATCCAAAATATGTGTGTGTGAATACTGACAAGCCATTACAGCCCACTGCACACATATATGAAGAAAAATAACTGTTGTGCCTACCAACACAAGTAACTACCAAGAGAAGAGAGAGGGGAAAAAGGGGGTAGTAAGAATTCCATCCTCCCTAAGAATGTTGGGGAAAACACCCCCAGGGATCAGAATCCCTAGGGTGTTAGTTTCCCTAACTGACACGGTGGATTAGAATATAGAATCCCAAAAATTATGGAATATACTATATCTCACAACCACACTATGGAAAAAATGTAGTCTTAGAATCAGTTACACCTAACGTCTCTTGGACTCCCATCTTGCACTTCTAAGACTAGGAATCCATTAATAATACAACCATCTAAAGAGTATTATTTCCATACTTCATTCCAATTTTATCTGTTCCACTTTACGTTAATAATTTTTTTAAATATTAATTAACCATTAAAAATTCCACAGTAAGTTCCATTAGAATCACACCAAAACTCCACTATCACTTTAAAATTATTACCTCAACATTTCATTCCCGCAAGCTCTAACCCCATGGGTTAACATAATTTATTAAATTATTTATTTACAACATTACCTTCCCATATTCCCAGGAATTCTAGAAAAATATTATATGCTACTAAACACAAGTGGTATCAAAATGGTGAGTAAATATCTACCCATAAAGTCCTTAACACCTATAGAAAGAGTGTAGACCCACCTCCCTTGAGAATCATGACACTAAAAGAACATGGCATACCGCATGCACCTTCTCCCCTTTTGGAAGAAGGGTAAGAAAGACTAGATACCTCTAGTAGTGGGGAATGGAAATCAGACAACCAATCAACGAAACAACAGGCATCCAAACATTCATATCCAACCCGTTCTATCATGGATGATGTATTCTCCGACACGCACATGCATAAACCGGTGCATCTCGCCAATCTAGTCATCAACTGCTGCCACAACCAATAGGCCTCTATGCCCCCACATATCTCAATAGCCATCCAGGCTCACATATTAACACACGCATCACGAAAACAAACATCATATAAATTGGAATCTTGGTCGTTAAAAAATCATGATGGTAACTCAGAACCCTACAATGAATTATCTTCTTTCGAACAACCAATTCATTAATCCATCAAGTATTAACCAATTTACTATTCTTAGGTTCCAAATTCTGAAAAACCTAACCAGTAAGATATCACAAATAATTATACATGATTACTCCACCAATTTTACTAACATAAAATTACAACATGAAGAAAAAAATTCATTTACATGCCTGTTTATTTTTATCTAAACAATTATAAATTAATTCTAGATTTACGCTCTTTAACAATTTATATAAATAACTAAATTAAACAAAGAAAGAATAAATGTCACACTCACTTTTAAAACAATTTTAAATAACATATGATTGATATCAATTTATTTATCTGGTTCAAATATTTATTATGTCAATTACATTGTGATCTAGTGGGATAAAAGATGCTAACAATACAGTTGCGCACAAAAGAAGAGAGAAGCAATGAATCCCCTACCACAAATAGTTCTTGACATTCTTTATTTGAGAATAAGACACACAATGGGTTAGGATATCCTACCATATGACAACTTTATCCACCCAAGGATACAAAGACACTCCCACATTGGACAACACCCAAGAAAATACCATTATAAACATTGGAGACAAATTCAATAAAAATTGAAAGGGGAAAGAAAGAGATGAACCAGAAATAATGAAGATAGATCATACCTTATAACGAGGACTAATTGATATTACTTGGTTCCATCAAAATATGGAAGAAAAAATCCTAGTAAAAATGTTTGATTGCCCAATTCTTATAGGAAGGAATGGGATGTTCGAGCATCTCACACCCGAGAACAATGAGGAAGAACTAGGGAGGAAGATATCTCATCCCTTTAGAAGATTTAATGGAGTAGTTGTTTATGTTACACTCGATTTTCCATTAAAAGTAGATCGCATTGAAACATACAGTTTGACCAAGTAATAACATGTCGAGACTTAGTATAAATTAATATAGGAGTTATATTCTTTGAATCATCCTTATATTCCTTAAAACAAGGATTTCAATGAATTTTATGTCAAAGGAAACTTTAAAGGGGGAAAACTATAGGAAGCCAGAAACATTGTTCATGAACTGGAAATTTGGGAACGGAAAAGCACTATTCATGAACCTCACCATTGGAACCTTAATGTTAGGGAAACACTTTTCATGAACATCACCATTGGAACCTCACCGTTATGGAAACACTATTCATGAACTAAAAATTTGGCAAAGGAAAAAGGTCACTATTGGAAAATCACTATTCTGGAAACACTATTCATGAACCTCACCGTTGGAACCTCACCGTTCTAGAAACACTATTGATGAACTCAATATTTGGCAAAGGGAAAAGGTCACCATTAGAACCTCATCATTCAAGAAACACTATTCATGAACTCAAAATTTGGAAAAGAAAAAAGGTCACTCTTGGAACCTCGCTAATATAGAAACACTGCTTATGAACACAAAATTTGGCAAAGGAAAGAGGTCACCATTGGAACCCCACCAATCCATTGTTCACATAAGGTTACCAATGGCACTAGTTACCGAAGGTCACCGATACCGCTATTCACATAAGGACACCGATGTCACTATTCACATAAGGTCACTGTGGCACTGTCCACATAAGGTTACCAATGATGCAGTTCACAGAAGGTCACCGACTATACTGTTCACATAATATACCGATGCCACTATTAACATAAGGTCACTTTTGAAAAGTCTGCATAAAGTTACCAATGAATCTGTTTACAGAAGGTCACCGATAACATCGTTCACATAAGGTTACTGAAACACTATTCCCAACAGTCTACCATTGGAACTGTACACATGAATAACAATTTTGAAAGGTGTTGGTGATAAGTCACCTTGACCTCCCAAAACAATTCATACACCAAATTTTCACAATGGAATGGACCAAAGTGGTCTGGCCCATTATATCAAATACCTCTCAAAACATTCTCATCCTTGAGAATTCAAGACACACCTAAAGGGAATACAAAATGAGTCATGGACAACCACCCATCGAGAAACCTATCAATAGTGAGAAATCCACAAGAAGCAAGAATAGAAATCCATATTATAAACATGAATGGTCTATAACCACCAAGGCTACATCGATATATGAAAAGAGTTAAACATCAAACGACTCTGGGTAGTGAGCACGTATTAGTGACTCACGTTCCTAGGTACTCTTCTCCATGCCACTGTGTCACCATAAGACATGAAACAAGGGGACTAAACGCCCATGCAACACCTTCTCTTTGAGGTCTTGGATCTCCATAGGTGGCTCCTCAAAGGTCACATCATCGTCATCATTGATCTCTCCCCAATCGATGATGTGAGAGTATTCAAGAATACCATTATAGAGCTGTGATATATGGAAACCATCATGTATTCAACTCATCTACAAAGGAAGTGCTACTCGATACACCACATCTTTAATAGGAGCTAACACCTCGGTAGGCCGAACAAAATGGGGATAAACCTTACTCCGACGACCATACCTTCACTACCCACGACAGGGACTCAACTTCAGAAGAATGTGATCCCAAAAATAAAACTCGAAGGGTATCCTACTTTTATCAACATATGATTTCTAACGATATTGTGCTGTCTTCATCCTCTCAAATCACCCGAACCATCCTTGTTGTATTCTACACTAGTTTGGGTCTGAGAATTGCTGACTCCCCGACCCTAGTTCAGCAGATCAAAGAACAGAAAGGTTGTCCACAGAAGGATTAAAATGGATCCATACTAATGGTGGAGTGAAAACTATTATTTTAAGAAAAGTATCGCAAGGGTAAGTGCCTCATCCTCAATCCTTGAAAATTCAGGATAGAAGAGTGTTACATGTCTTTAAGGGTCTTTATGGTTCTCTCTATTTGACCGTCCATTTGGGGAAGAAAAGTTGGGCTATGGTGTAGCTGAGAACCAAATGAATTCTAGAGACCTCTCCACACACTAGAAGTAAAAAAGGATCTTGATCAGAAATGATTTTCCTTGGGACTCCATGAAGTTTCAACACCTCTACCAGATACATCATCGACAAAACATCCACTGAGCATGACTCCTTGATTTCTATGAAGTGGGCCAATTCTGTTAAACAAAACACTACCACTCAAATAGCATCATTTACTCCCTGATCTCATGGTAAACCAGTGTCAAATTCCATTTAAATGTCCTCCATCTTCCAATGAGGAACATATAAAGGCTGGATCAGACCACATGGAACATGGTGTTTGGCCTTCACCTTCCAGAAGACCAAACAATGAGACACAAACTCTACAATTGCACGCTTCCGCCCATGCCACCAAAACTGGATTTTCAAGGCTTGGTTCATCCTTGTCACACCAGGATGCACTGATAAAGGAGAAATATGGAACTCTATAAGAACCATATCACACAACGTCAAAGGAACAAAAAGCCTTAGATAATACAACACTAGGTGTTGTTCATCCTTAGACCATCCATCATGGGTATCACCACAAACAACTCGGTCTCTCTATACATCCACCTCTAGATCCCTCAACTGGGACTCTTCAAACTTATGCACTAGAGTTGACTACACCATCATTTGAAAAAGACAACCTCTACCCCCATATTCTCCCATATCATGATGTAATGCTGAAAATTATTCTATTACTCTTTAGGAGTCACCATATTCACGCACTACATCACTACGTGAATTCTGAATTAGCTCATTAGCTATAACATTTACCTTATCATATGTATAGTATATTTCGTTGTTTTATTCTTGTAAGAACTCCATACACTGACACTATTATAAGATCATGTCATGCCGGGAGAATACACACCTCATGCTCTTATTATCGGTGAAAACAAAAAAGCACTCACCAATGAGGTAATGTCTCCACAACATCAGAGGAAACACCAAGGCTGCCAACCCAAGATCATGGGTTGCATATTTATGTTCATGAGGACTAAATTACCAAGACCCATAAGAAACAACTGCTCTATGCTGCATCAGGACACAACCTATCCCCAGATGCAAAGAATCACAAAAAACACCAAACTGAACTCCCTCTGCTGGAAGACACTGAACTAGAGCACTTACTAACTTCTCCTTTAGATTCTAAAAATATTCTTGACACTGATTAATCCATATGAATGCCTGATCCTTCCTAATAAATGTTTTCAGAGGAGTCACAACTTGAGATAATTAAGATACTAACCTCCTATAGTTCCCTGCAAGACCAAGGAAATATCGCACATCTAGCACAGGCATGGGGGATTCCCAAGACACAACCACTCCTATAATCGATGAATCCACAACTACTCTCTGTAGGGAGACCACATTACCCATGAAACGGACATCTCATGCCCAAAAATCACACATAAAAAACATTGCAAACAACTCATGTTGAAGAAGAACTCCCAAAACGGCGTGTAGATGTTCTGCATGCTCTTCTTTAGACATGGATAACACAAGGATGTCATCAATGAAAACTACAAATAACTTGTCTAGGAACTCACTGAACATAGTGTTTATCAATCCCATGAATGCAGTTAGAGAATGTTTCATTCTAAATGGAATTACAAAGAACTAATAATGCCCATGATGATAATAGAAATTAGTCTTCAGGAAATCCTCATCCTTCACACGCATCTGATGATATCCTGAACGCAAGTCAATATTTTAGAACCAACATTCACCCTTTATTTGATCAAACAAATATTCAATCCATGTAAAAGTATATAGATTCTTTATTGTCAGTTTTTTCATGTGACGATAATCAGTGCACAACCAAAAACTGATGTTAGCCTTCTTCACGAACAAAACTGGTGCACCACATGGTGACACACTCAGCTGAACCAAACTGCACTGTAACAGACCATCAAGCTGTATACATATCTCCCATAACTCTGATGGGGCCATCCTATATGAAGACATAGAGATAAGAGATGCTCTTACATGGAGCTCGATCCCAAACTTGATCTATCATTGAGGGGGTAATGCTACAACCTCTTCTGGAAGGACATCAGGGTACTCTTCTATGACCCCGAGAAACACCTACTGCAGAACCTCTAATAAAATCAACATCCTCTCAGCCATCATGGAAGATAAAAATGGAACATGCCTATGACCCATCCGATGATCTCTCTCGCCAACAAACACCACCGACTCTTCACCCACAGCGAATAATATGACCTTATTCCAGATGCAATCCACAATTGGAGTATAACGAACCATACATTACATAAATTTTTGTTACTTCAAAATTTAATCACACTTATTACAACATATAACAAGACCATTAAAGGACCGTATATGTATAGTGTCTTTAGAAACATGTAAACATAAACCAATGGTTTATAAATCATCTACATTGCCTCATGTTTATTTCTTCATATCTAGAGTAATTTTGGAATATCCTACTTAATACCCTTCTTCCTGACCTAGGGAAAAGAAAAAAATAAAAAAAAGTGTGAGCTCAAATTCTCAGTAAGGGTAAAAAAAAAGAAATATCAATCATATCATATTCATATAAACATAACATTTTGAAAATATTAACCTGCAAAAGAGATCATAATATCATAACATGGGATAAATAATGGTCATGAAATGTAATCCCTATACTCATAACATAAAACATGATACTTTGTTGAATACACACATAATCATAGAGAATCATTTCTTAGTAGTCAACACTCATTTCCGAGACTATCCTAGAGGAAAAATACAATTTCTGAACTGAGTTCACTCCTTGTTTCAGTCCAGTATCACTGAACCAGATTAACCTGCCATTCTAGCCATGTCTATCTCATGAGATATAAATATTTACCCAATGCATTGGAGAGAGATATAGGTCTTACCCATCTCATAATAAAACCATTATTATGTGTGCCACAAAATTATAAATCATAGCATAACCCATGTAATAAAAATGGGATTCTTAAACATCATGCCATCATATCATAATCCATATAAGATTAAAGGACATCATAAATATAATTCCATCATAACATAATCAAATCAATGAAAAAATAGTGATATAAACAGAACCCTATATTATTTTAGATGTAAAATAATTTTGATAAAACAGTTGAACTTAATTCTTGAGGAAAATATCATTTCTACTACAAAAACTTTTTCCCTTTCTTAACATGTAATACAATTTTAAACTAAAAAAAGTTGATTAAAAATAAACTTGAAAACATGTAAAGTAATCTTCATGGAAATAATTTTCTATGAAATAATAAATATCCATTGATTCCGTATAAGTTAAAAAATCATTCTTCTCATACTTTGGCCAGAAAAGTCAAAAAGTACCTCTTACTAAAAATGAAAAAAAGACACCTTTAATATATTTTACTGAAAAACTCACCAACGGGTGAAATTTGATTTAATAAATTTTATGAGGATAGAAATAATATTACATATTTAGGAAACATGGATTCGGAAGATAAATATCCCCCAGTAAATTCTGTAGTATAAACAATCTCAGATAAAAATGAGATTGTGAGATTTTCCCTTACCTTAGGTCTGATATGTTTTATACGTATCTAAAAATCATGTATAATGATTTAAATAATTTCATTGAATTATTATAGAATCATATTCATTGTTATGATAACATATATGGTCATATTCGTATCTTCTTATTAGTAATATTTCATTGATACTTGTTATTCGGGTGTTCATTTCTTTATGTTCTTATCCGTGTTTTGACGAATAAATTCTTATTATTCATTTTAGGTTATAGATACATCATTTAAAGAATGGTATTAGTATAATATATATCTTATTTATTCATTAAATTCATTTATATAATAATTATTTAATGAAGATCATGTGGAACGAGTTGCATCAGATCGTGGAGACGGTTGACCGTACGTACGTACGAGCGATGATATCGTTCCCATAATTATTGAATGGTATTAGAGTGGATGATGGAATGTCTTAGAATTAGTATCATGTTATAGTAACCAAATATATTTATTCTTTAACCATTATACCCATCCATGTAAGGTGTTTTTGGAAAAACAAATTACACCACAGCGTGGAGACAGTATTCCGTACGTACGCACGAGCGATGATTTTGTTTTTCGTAGGATAGATAGAAGGTGAAATAGGGTTGTTTCATATTTATAATAACATATCAGTATTTACGTGATACTGATGTTATTACTTTATTATGAAACAAAAAAAGAAGAATAAGTAGAAGAATAAATGAATTTGAACGAATTGGTAAAGGATATTATCACTTCTTTGACGCGCTTCTTCTAAACCTCCTCTTGGGGTACTAAAGTTGGACTTTAAAGAAGAACATAACCTCGATTATGTTTATATTGATGTTAATAAGGGAAATGGTCAGGGGTTGGATGAGCTTTAAGGATCAAAATTGTGTAAAGAGGAGAGGGAGGAGGTACCCTTTTATAAGGGATGAGAGGGGTAGCTTAGAAAAAACTTAAAATATTATTTTATAATAAAGTCATATTCAGTTTACAATGGGTACAAAGTGGATTATTTCAAATCTAGGGTGGGTATGAGTCGATTTCATCTCAAAAAATAGGTTTTTGACATGTTTAGGTTACCATTTTAACCTTATCATTTAGATTTAACTCCAAGTTAAATAATTTAACTTTTACCGTGTCTTCTTGTATTCTTACACTATATGGTTAATAAACTTACCATAAACTTGCAATAGAACCCAAATTGGTCATTAACGGCATATATATTATGATATATTTCTTTTGGCAGAACCTTAGATTTTTTGTAATAGATTAACAATTAATAATATAATATTTGTTTAAAAAACGCTTTTATGTCAATTTTGACACTATTTGGTAGTTTGTTTTTGTTAAATTTATAATAGCATTATTACTTTGAAAACTTTCATCTAACTAACTCTAATATGTTATAATAACCTATAAAACTATTCTAATTCATAAAAAGCCTCAAATTACATTTATTTGGGTATTTATAATATCAATTATGTTAATATTTCATTAATAAGGTAATTAATGCATCATCACCGTGTCATAAAGAAATTAACTTATATAATGTCAAAAAAATATAAATAAAATACTATTATGTATGAAATCATTTTATATTTCTAATGAATATTTATAGTCGAATTTATCTTATGTATAACCCTTTATTAGAAATTATTTATTTATTAAACTTTGATTTTAACTATTTTAACCCTTCTTTAAATAAATTAATAAAAAATGTCCAAATCTAATCCATGTGAACCTGAATGGTCATATTTTATTCCTAAGGTTGTTTTTGGTCGAACTAATCTTATCCAATAGAATTATTACATGTGTTAGGGTCATAATAATATCATTTTTACCCTTAATTTCCCTATTTACTTTTAACCATTGCAAATAAAACTAAATAGTTACTATTCATTGAAAATTATTTTTATCCTATTGAAACAGATTTTACTTACCGATAACAATTGTGTATCTTGAATTTTCTAAATTCCACTCACTGAAGTGGTTAAATTAGGATTTATGTAAATTTGAAAATTCTCCTAGGAGGTGGTTAAAAGACGGTCGAAAGTTTAATAAAATTTTTATATATCTAAAATTATTATAAAATGTCTCCGATGAATTATATTGAAATTATATAGGTATTATGTATATATTTTTACCTAAAAAAATTTAAATATAATAAATAATTATTTAAATAAAAATTTGATTTTAAACTATAACTTAGTGTTTTTCACTATTCATCAAAAATTGAACGTTTTCAGAAAAATACCAAAAATTCACCCTAGGCTAATTTCAATATTCTGAATCCAAAAATGAAGTCCATTTTGAAAGATAAAATTTATAAAATTTCCAAAATTGGTTATTACTATTCATAACGGTTAGTTTTAATAACATATCGTTGTTTCGTGAAACTCGGTATTGCTTACAACGCAAGCTATCGAGGAAGGTTGCTCTTGCGTACAACGCAAGCCAAGATAGTGTTGTGTGTAGTGAATGATTCATTTGTTGTTGCGTATAAAATAATACATAAAAACAAAATATTTCTCATAAAATCCCAGGGTATTACATTCTACCCCCCTTAAAAAGAATTTCGCCCTTGATATTCATCACTTCATAACAAACAGATGAGGATACAGATCCCTCATCATATCCTCAACTTCCCATGTAGTTTCTTATAATTGGTGGTTCTTCCATTAAACTTTAACCAAGAAAGTGGTCTTGTTCCGTTGGCCTTTTTTTCTACGATCGAGAATCTATATCGGCTATTCTTCATTAGAAATATCTTACTCCAGTGGTATAACTTCTTAGATGAGTACATGTTAAGGATAAGGTATATACATTCTCAAGAGGAATACATGGAACACATCATGAGCTTGAGAGAGAGATTCAGTGGAAGCACCAATCGGTAAGCTACCTTCCCAACACGATCCATTATTTCAAAAGGACCAATATACCTTGGGCTCAGCTTTCCCTTTTTCAAAATCTCATTACTCCCTTACAAAGAGATATTTCTAAGAAAACTTTATAACCCACTTCAAAATCTAGGTCTTTTCTTTGGTTGTCAGCATAACTTTTTTTCTCGACTCTAAGCTTATCTTATGGTTTGTTGAATAAATCTGACCTTTCCTTCCATCTGATCAACAAGATCGGGTCCTAATAGTTTTCTTTCCCCAACTTCATCCCATCAAGTTGGAGTTCTACATTTATTTCCATAGAGAGCTTCATAAGGAGCCATATGAATACTGGATTGAAAGCTATTAATATAAGAAAATTGCACCAAAGGTACGTGTTGATCCCAACCACATTTGAAATCTATAGAGAAAGCTCTCAACATGTCTTCTAGAGTTTGAATTGTCCTCTTAGACTGACCTTCTATCTGAGGATGATAAGAAGTGCTGAAACTCGACTCTGTATCTAGAGTATGCTGAAGACTTCACCAAAACATCGATGTAAAACTCAGATCCTGATCATATATAATGGAAAGTGGTACTCCATTCAATCTTACCACTTCCTTTATATACATACTCGCAAGTTGATCAAGAGAAAAATCTTATCTAATAGCAATGAATTGTACCGACTTCGTATAAAGATCAACTATAACCCAGATAAAATTATTGCCTTTGGATGTTTTAGGAAGTCCAGTGACAAATTCCATAATGTTGTTTTCCCATTTTCATTCTAGTATGGGTAATGGTTGTAACATCCCTTTAGACTTCTATCTCAGATCTTTAACTTTTTGATAAACCAAGCATCAAGAGTCATATTCAGAAACATATATTTTTATTCCATCCCACCAGAAGTACCATTTTTTGTCCCTATACTTCTCCATTATTCTAGGGTTAACAAAGAATGAATAACTATGAGCTTCATCCAATATTTATTTCTTTAATTATGGGGTGGGAGGAACAAAAACCTGATTTCTGAACCTTATTATTTCATCATAATAAATGTGGAATTCCGGAAAATTTCTCACCTTCTTTTGTAACTATGCATCTTATTTCTCTTCCTCTTTAATCTTCACATGTATCGATGGTTGAACATTCATAAGATTTTTCCCCTTCTATTATAATTCCAAGATCCATCCTTTGTAAATCCAAAAATATTGGATCTTTTGTGACCCCCATCAAGAATAAGCTGTCATGGTCTTGTCAATTTAATGCATCTGCCACCTTGTTTGCTTTCCCAGGGTGGTAATGAATTGAGTAGTCATAATACTTAATTAACTCCAACCATCTTCTTTGGCACATATTTACCTCCTTTTGTTTTAAAATATACTTCAAACTTTTATGATCTGTATATATATCACGCCATTCACCATAAAGATAATTTCTCTAAATCATTAATGCAAAGATTACCGCATCTAACTCCAAATCATGACTTGGGTAATTTTGCTCATGTATTTTCAATTGTCATTACACATAAGCTATCACCATATCGTTTTTCATGAGAACACACCCCAATCCCTTCTTGGACGCATAACTATAGATCACAAACCTTTTTCTACTACAAGTTAGAGTGAGCATAGGTGCACTGGATAATCTTCTTTTGAACTCCATGAAATTATCTTCACACTCCTCCATCCAAACAAAATTAACTCTTTTTCGAGTCAACCTGGTGAGTCGATTAGATAATCATGAAAAATATTTCACAAAACATCAATAATATCTAGCCAAACCAAGAAAACTTCAGATCTCAGTTACTATTGTTGGTGTCGACAATCTTCCAATAACCACTATTTTTACTGGATCCACTGATATCCCCTCTTTTGAGATTATGTGACCCAGAAATGAAACCTTTTGAAGCCAAAATTCACACTTGGTAAATTTGGAATAAAGATTATCCTTTATTAGGATCTTTAATAAAATTATCAAGTTATCTTCATGTTATTTATTTCTCTTTTAATAGACAAGAATATCTTCTATAAAGACTACCAAAAACTGATCAAGATAGTCTCTAAATACTCTATTCATTAGATCCATGAAGATAGTAGGGGAATTATTAAGACCAAATGGAATCACTGTAAATTCATAGTGTCCATACCTTGTATGGAAGTCCATATTTGGTATATCCTCCCTTTTGACCATTAATTGATGATACCCTGAACAAAGATAATTCTTGGAAATGTATTGAGCTCCACGTGGTTGGGGAAATAAGTCATCAATTCATGGGAGGGGATATTTTTTCTTGATAGTGATCTTATTAAGTTCTCGATAATCAATGCAGAGTCTCATCGATCCATCTTTATTCTAAAAAAATTGAATAGGTGCTTCCCTAGGTGATGCACCAGGGTGTATGAATCCATTATCAAGATTATCTTGGAGTTGAATCTTCAATTCCTGAAATTCAATTGGGGCCATTCTATAAGGTGTATTTGAAATGGGCATAGCACCTGGTATGAGTTCTATTGAAAAATAAACTTCACGATTTGGTCGAATGCCTGGCAATTCCTCTGGAAAGATATCATTAAACTCCCGTACAATGGGTTTATTCTTAATCCTAAGTTTCTCTCCAACCATTTTAGATAAATAACCTTCATTTATTGGAATCAAGACCGATGAGATAGAATAAATTTCCACCGGAAGGTTATATTCATCCTTACATCGATATATGATCATATATTGATCCAGAATATGAAATGTGACTTCCCTACTATGGAAATCGATATGAGATCCATATATGGAAAGCCAATCCATGACATGAATCACATCAAATTCCACTATAGTAAGGATTAATAGATTTTCAGGAATCACTTTCCCACAAACATTAATCGGAGAGGAATTTTAAACTTTTGATGTGACTGTTGTTCCATTATGGTTTGTCACAGCTAACTCAACATCTTACTGTTGAGGTAATATGATGATACCCTTAGAAAATTCTTCAGAAATTAAAGTGTGAGTGGATCCAGAATCAAATAAAACATTTTCCACTTTAGAGTGGATGGTAACTGTACCTTTCACCACTTCGTTATCGTAATCCACATCACTGATAGATATTTCATGTGAATTTCCATTGTCTTTATCCTTAAGAGTTTGTTGATGTCGATCATCATTAACAACCCTTGGATTTGGTCATTGATTAGCATAATTTCCCATTTCCTTGCACTTGTAACATTGAAGTGTAGAGGGTGTACTCTGTGTATACTTTTCATGGTATGCATCACTAGACATCTTTTTCCCATCATTGCGGCAGTCAAATGCCCGATGACCTTATTTTCCACATTTGAAACATTTACTTGTCCTTTTAAAAAAATTCCCACCATGTTTCTTTCCACACTTTGAGAATAAGGGAAAACTAATCTTCTTTTCAGTGTGGTCTTTAGATTTCCCTTTGAATTCCATTTTCCTCTTCCTATCAAACCCATATGATTGATGGGTTACACTAATATCCATCTCAACCTTGAGCGCACATCGAACAATTTCCTCGTTGCTATTGAAGTCCCTTATGGATAATGACCTTTGAAGACTTGGTTTAAATCCACTAAAGAATTGATCGATCTTACTCATAGGTTGGATAATAATCTCAGAAGCATACCTTGCAAGTATTGTAAAATTTTCTTCGTTGGTACCAACAGATTCATCATCCTTTTGATTTAGTTAAAGAAACTCATTCTCCATCTTTGTTCAAAGAATACGAGAGAAGTACTTATTGAAAAATAAGTTCTTTAACTCTTCCCATTCCATGGACTCAATTTCATCTCTTTACCTTATATTCTTGATAAGATTCCACCATTTATCAGCTTCACCCTCTAAATGATATACTGCTAAGATGAATTTATCGTGTTTAGAACATTGTAGAACAGACAATATCTTTTCAGTTGTACTGATCTATTGTTCAGCCACTAATGTATCAATAGACACACTGAATGAGGGTGGACGCTGCCTCATTAAGGATTCAACAGAATGTTGCTCCTTCCTTTGCTCATTTGGAAGTCTTGCAAGATTCATAGCTTGAGAAAGTTGTGTGATCATGGCTACAAGATTTTTCATTCCAACTCCCATAATGTTTGGTTGCTCAGGGAGACAATCATTGCATTTCCCATCACATTCTTCATTTACACGGTTCCTTCGGGTTCTGTCCATTGACTAAATCAAAGAAGAATAGTGTGAGCAACAATAATTATAATTGGAAAACAACATAATCAGTAATAAAATTTCACACACTAGGTCTTATTAGTCATGTCCATTTCTAAAACACTAAGATTGCGTCCTATTCTTAGACATATCCTTTGGGTTTTTAATAAGGCTTTCACATCCTAGTTTACAAAGGTTAACTATACCTTTCATCTGATACAATCTATAATGACCCATACATTACATAAATTGTTATTACATTAAAATTGAAGCAAACTTATTATAACATATAACAAAACCATGAAAGAACCGTATCAGTATAGTGTCTTTAGAAACTCTGAAACATAAACAATTGGTTTATAAAGCTTACACATTGTCTCCCATTTATTTCATCATATCTAGAGTACCTTTTGGCATATCCTACTTAATAACCTTCTTCCTGACCTGGGGAAAGGAAAACATACAAAAGGGTGAGCTCAAATTCTCAGTAAGGGTAAAAAAAAGAAATATCAATCATATCATATTTATAAGAACATAACATTTTGAAAATCCTAACCTGCAAAAGAGAATATAATATCATAACATGGGATAAATCATGACAGTGAAATGTAATCCCAATAATCATAACATAAAACATGAAACTTTGTGGAATACACACATAATCATAAAGAATCAATTCATAGTAGTCAAGACTCATTTCCAAGACTATCATAGCGGACAAAGTCCATTTCTGAACCGAGTTCACTCCTCGTTTTAGTCCGGCATCACTAAACCGGCTTAACATGCTATTCCAATAATGTCTATCTCATGAGATATAAATCTTTACCCAATGAATTGGAGGGAGATATAGGTCCCACCGAACTCATAATGAAACCATTATTATGTGTGACACAAAATCATAAATCATAGCATAAACCATGTAACAAAAATGGGATTCTTAAACATCATGCCATCATAACATAATCCATATAAGATAAAAGGAAATAATAAAAATAATTCCATCATAAAATAATCAAATAAATGTAAAAATAGGGATAGAAATTGAGCCCTATATTATCTTAGATGGAAAATAATTTTGATAAAACACTTGAACTTCATTCTTGAGGAAAATATCCTTTCTACTTCAAAAACATTTTTCCTTTCTTAACTTGTCATTCAATTTTAAACTAAAAGAAGTTGATTAAAAATAAATTTGAAAACTTGAAAATTAAGCTTCATGGAAATAATTTTCTATGAAATATTTAATATCCATTCATTCTGTATAAGTTAAAAAACATTCTTCTCGTACTTTGGTCGGAAAAGTCAAAAAGTACCTCGTACTAAAAACGAAAAAGATTCCTTTCATATCTTTTACAAAAAACTCACCAATGGGTAAAATTGGATTTAAAAATTTTTAATAGGATATACATAATATTAAATATTTATGAAACATGGATGTGGATGATAAATATTCCCTAGTAAATTCTAAAGTATAAATAATCTCGGATAAAAATGTGATTGTAAGATTTTACCTTACCTTAGGTCCAATATGTTTCATAAGTATTCGAACCTCCTGTATAATGATTTAAATAATGTCATTTACATATTAAAGAGTCATATTAATTTTTATGATATCATATATGGTCATATTCTTATCTTCTTATTAGTAATATTTCATTGCTACTTGTTATTCGGGTGTTCATTGCTTTATGTTCTTATGCGTGTTCTGTCGAATAAATTATTATTATTATTTTTAGGTTATAGATAAATCATTTATAGAATGTTATTAGTATAATATATATCATATTTATTCATTTAATTCATTTATATAATCATTATTCAATGAAGATCATGTAGAACAAGTTGCATCACATCGTGGAGACGGTGGGCCGTACGTAAGCACGAGCGATGATATCATTCCCATTTTTATTTAATGGTATTGAAGTGGATTATGGAATATAAAAGAATTAGTATCATGTTATAATAACCATATATATTTATTCCTTACATCATTATACCCATCCATGTAAGCTGGTGTTGGAAAAAAGGATTACACCACTAGTGGAGACGATATTCCGTACGTACACATGCACAATGATTTTGTTTTTCGTAGGATGGATAGAAGGTGAAATAGGGTTGTTTAATATTTATAAAAACATATCAGTATATGAGTGATAATAATGTTATTAATTTATTATGAAACAACAAAATAATAAGAATTAGAAGAATATATGAATTTGAAAGAATTGGTAAACGATATTAAATCTTCTTTAACGCGCCTCTTCTAAACATCCTCTTAGGGTACTAAAGTTGGTATTTAAAGAAGACCAGAACCTATATTAAAGTTCTAGGGATGTTTAGAAGGGAAATGGTCAGGGTATGGACGATATTGAAGGCTCAAAATTGTGTAAAGATGAGAGGGAGTAGGTTCCCTTTTATAAGGGAGGAGAGGGGCACCATAGGAAAAACTTAAAATAATATTTTATAATAAAGTCAAATTCGGGTTATAATGGATCCAAAGTGGGTTATTTCAAATCTTGGGTGGGGATGGGTATAAAGACTCTTAACCAATAGGTTTTAGACAAGTTTAGGTTACCTTTTTAGCATATCATTTAGATTTAACTCTAAGTTAAATAATTTATCTTTAACAGTGTCTTCTTGTATTCTTACAATATATGGTTAATAAACTTACAATAAACATCCAATAGAACTCCAATTGGTTCATTAATGTCATATATATTATTATATAAGTCTTTTTTCCAATACTTAGATTTTTAGGAATAGAATAAAAATTAATAATATAATATTTGTTTTAAAAACTCTTTTATGTCAATTTTGACACTATTTGGTAGTTTGTTTTTGTTAAATTCATAATAGCATTATTACTTAGAAACAAATTCATATAACTAACCATAATATGTAATATTAACCTATAAATCTATTTTAATTCAAAAAATTTCTCAAATTATATTTATTTGGGTATTTATAATATCCATTATATTAATATTTCATTAATAAGGTAATTAATGCATCTTTATTATGTCATAAATAAATTAACATAATTAATGTCGAAAAATATAAATAAAATACCACTATGTATTAAATATTTTTATCTTTATAATAAATATTTATAGTCTAATTTATCTTATGTATAACCCTATATTAAAAATTGTTTAGTTATTAAACGTTGATTTTAACTATTGTTACCCTTCTTTAAATAAATTAATAATAAATGTCCTAATCTATTCCAAGTAGACATAAATGGTCATATTTTATTAATAAGGTTGTTTTTGTTCGAATTAAACTTATCCAATACAACTAGGACATGTGTTAGGATAATAATAATATAATTTTAACACTTAATTACCCTATTTACTTTTAACCGTGGTAAATAAAAGTAAAAAGTTACTATGCACCGAAAATTATTTTATCTTATTAAAACACATTCTACTTACTGATATCAACCATGTATCTTTGATTTTCTAAATTCTACTCATAGAAGTGGTAAAATTATGTTTTATGTAAATTTTCAAATTCTCTTAGGACGTGGGTAAAAGATGGTCAAAAGTTCAATAAAATTTTTATATATCTAAAATTATTATAAAGTGACTCTAATGAATCAAATTGAACTTATATAGGTATTATGTATCTATTCTGGCATAAAATAAATTTAAATAAAATAAATAAATATTTAAATAAAAATTCGGTTTTAAACTATAACTCATGGTTTTTCACTATTCATAAAAAATTGAATGTTTTATGAGAAATCCCAAAAATTCAACGTAGGATAATTTCGATATTCTGAATCCCAAAATGAAGTCCATTTTGAAAGATAAAATTTATAAAATTTCAAAAATTGTGTATTACTATTTATAATGTCTAGTTTTAATAATATATCGTTGTTTAGTGAAACTCGGTATTGCGTACAATGCAAACTATAGAGGATGGTTGATCTTGCGTGCAATGCGAGCCAAGACAATGTTGTGTATAGTGAAAGATTCCTTTGGTGTTACGTATAACATAATACATTAAAACAAAATATATCTCATAAAATCTCAGGGTGTTAAAATCATGCACCAAATACAACTAATCCATTTCTAGAATGGAATCATATGGTTGTATTCGTAAACAGAGGAAATATCCCCAAGAGTGGTGCTTCCCCAACACAAGCTCAAAGTCTTTACATACATTAAACAGGTCAGCTCTACCTCCAACTGGCATAGTCAATGCTAAGGGAACTGGAAGCCTCTCTACCTCAAGTCCCAAAGCATGGACAAGGTTAGGTTATATGAAGGAGTGTGTCACCCCTAAATCCTAAAAGGAATACACAAAGGTAGAAAAAAGTATAGGGTACCTTGAACAACGTCTTTCTCGCCATGATATGGCAACACTAAAGTATGAAGCTAACCATGACCTACTCCATGTCCTCTTTGACCCTGATGATGACCACCACCATAGCTGCACTCTGCTCTATAAGGATGGGGAGCATCATGGTGTTGTCTTCTACCTTCCCAATCTACCCTATACTAATCTAATGCTGGTGCAACATACTGTTGCTTCCTCTCCTAGAAGTACCACAACGGAAGAACCTGTACCGGAACACCTGGTCTACGATGACTGCTCTAAAATGTTAGGCACTTACAATGCTAATGACCTCGAACACCAAAAGAAAATCAAGTACATGATCCCTTAGCATAGGACTATGAGATACTTCCCCTGGAGAAACGATATGATAAGGGCTAGGAGATACCCTCAGCCGAACAAAAACTCTTCTTCCCTAAAAACTGGGAACCCGAGACCACAACATTCCTTTGTGGTAAGTCTTGACGACTCCCCTCTCAGGATGATCTAGTTTTAGCCGAAGTCCTCTCGATGACCTCTGCCTTCTACAACACCTCAAGATATGTATTTAGACTAAATTGTGTGATCTGGAACAGGATTTCTGAAAGCAAAGCCTCCTCCAAATGCCTTGCCCGACCTCCTCATCCAGAAATAGGTCCAAAGAATATCACAAAAGGTTCCTGAAACAGATTCCAAACACTCGCACACTGGAGCTCCCATGTTGAAGGGTAAGATGCTCCTGGTTACTAGACACCATCACAGTTTAGGAAAGAAACTCGACTCTAAACTTGTCTCGGAACTCCTCCCATGAGATCAATGACTCCTCACGATCCCCTAGGATGAAGAACCACCACTACCTTACTGCTTGAAACAAAATCATCACAACCAAGGAAACCCAACACTCCTTCCAAGTACAGATCAAACTAAACCCTATCTTGACAACATCCAACCAATCATCCTTAAATTCATCTGAAACAGATCCCTCGTACTTTTGTAGACTCTATCATGGAAACTCTCAGAGTGTACTCCTCCAAGTGTTGTCGTCGTCAACCTCTATATTGTGGAAATCTGTTGGAACAACATGCTTGACATCTTCTGCACAAACATGATGAGGACGTCGACCAGTAGCCATATCTATAAAATAAAAAACGATTAGATCTCTTAAACATGGAATATGGAAGACTCTACATTAATAGATTAATTGTTTTTTGGTTTACCCAATCCCAAGGTCTACCCATTCAATCATAGGCACAAAGAAGAATGATTCATGATCATTTCATAGGTCTCTACCCTTCAACTAGTATCACCTTGATTAGTAGCCATTGTAATCATATAGGTTGGTAAATCAGATAATAGGGGTCCCTAATCTCATATGTATCAGCCAGTCTCCAGTGTTTATATCACTTTATAAACTTCACTAGCACTATTGCCATAGCAACCCATGCAACCTCACCAGCGCCTAACTCTAAACTACATCCTATCCCTCAACACCCCTCCGATAACACTCTGTCACAACCCCCTCCCCATGAAGTCTACCCCTCCCAGGCCTACTAGAGGCGGGACCCGGGGGTCATTATCTCCCTTCTCACATAATGGGCTTAGGAGGGGTACACTTTGTGGGGAGGGGTCATGACCATAATAATATACATAACTATATTATAAATGGTTTTCATCCTCTATTTAATAAATTCATATACAAAGTAATTAGTATCTACATAATATGTTAGATAATTATTATTGGTATTTTATTATTATCATAGGGATTTAGTGGCCAATATTTTTTTAAATTAGGAAACATCTTTATCCATTAATTGGTTTATCCATTTATATCACTAATTAGTATCCACTAAAAGTTACTACAAGTACAAATTATTTGAAAAACATATCTTCATTTTGTAAAAATATAATTCATATTCATTAATCAGAAGAATCATGGTTCACATTAAGGATAACGTAGATTGTGGTTTTTCTTTTGATTTGAAATATCCCCTATTAATTCAATTTTACACATAAAATTCATCAAAAATATATATCTCCTTTATAGTTTTTTACAAACATTATTCATTAACATTATTCCTTGAAAGATCCATTTATATAAACTCTCTTATAATCATGTGACCCCATATTGAGTATTTATATATTTAGAATTTTATATTTTAAAATTTACCACAATATATCCCCATTATAATGGAAAATAATAAGTTATAATATATAACAACATTATCTCCCTGATCATTCACTATATGAGAATATCATCTTTAAAGGATACGCCAAATTGATCGAGGAAATCATTTATGACTCTATTCATTAATTTTTTAATTATTATAAGGGAACATATATGTAAATGTTGAATCATTAAAAATTAATCATGCACATATCTTTTACAGAAAACATCTCATTGGTACTTCAACTCTTTTAACCCTTTGTAGATGATATCCCTATCAAATTTCAATCAATGTGAAGTGTGGAACCCCCCATGGTTGATTGATTGGATTTTCAATATAGGTTTGAGTATACCTATTCATAATTTTAATATTGTTAAGGTCATGAAAATATGTATTTAAAACAATTGTTTCATAATTTTTCTTATTTGGTATGGCTGATAGACATCATGTTCAAGTACTTTGGAAAATAAAATTTAGATCTATAATACCCTAGAGAAGCATCATCAATTCACATAACTCATTATGAGTAATTTTATAAGTTGTTTTTTATGATTTATAATAGTATATATGAGTTATTTTGAAAATCACACACTATTATTATATTCAATACAATGAAAAAAATCATGAAATAAATAAATCTATTTATTCACAATTATTATATTGAAAATATTGTGTTTTTACTGATTATTTTTTCCAAAATTCACACATTATTAAGCATTTAACACCAAATAATGTTAAAAATACAAAAATATTGTTTGTAGTTTTCCATGAATATATTATTTAAAATGGTTTATTAAAAATATTAAATGTTTCAAAAGTATACAAAATATTAATTTTTTCCAGGTTAGAAATCATGTATTTTTCCAAAAATCACAACACATTACTTTGAAGAGAAAATTATATTCTAAGGATTTATAATGTGTAGAATTGTCCAAAGTGTGCATTAATCCATATAAAATATTAATATATTTTTTAATTTAATGAAATATAAGTTTTTATACAACATTAATTACCATTCTCTACATCCCATCTCACACATATGACTATGTCTGAAAACCATTACACAAAAACCGTATGGCATGTATTGATGGAATCATATATAGTTAATTCAATAACTATAATATTTTCTTCATTCCTATTGTATGGGAGTTAACTGATGTATAAAGGGTATGGATAATTTATTAATCTATAAAAAAGGAATTTATATATATATAAAGGTATGTGCCTCCAATATTTCTTATGTATGGATCCTACCAATGTTTTTAATGGTTTTATTTTTTTTCTAAATACAATATAAGGGTATGTTTTTGTATTAATATTCTATATAATGGTTAAATTCGAGTTTTACATAACACAAATAATTCTCAGGAAATGTGATGTTGAATTTTTTTAATGGAAATTTATCAAATAACTACATTTCATTACAGGATAATGACCTAATTTTATTGATAAAGAGAATAATAATGTAACAAATCTATGATAAAATGGTTTACTTTCTTAGTAAAGTTAGTCTGATACATAACAAAAACATAATAAAGCATAATATGTTCTTAATTCCTTCTTATATCTATTCATTGTGTCCTTCACATTCTCTTTAGTACACATAATAACATGATGATATTGGTCAATGAAATGGATGAGTTAAAATCAGAATAGGAGGATAAAAAGTGAATTAATCAATACAACATGGGTCAGAATAATCATCACATTTTAAAAATATGATTATCATCATTACCAGGAGAGGAATCATTATACAAAGGCATGTAATGAGGAAATGAATA
Source organism: Viscum album (assembly GCA_963277665.1). Classification (NCBI taxonomy): domain Eukaryota; kingdom Viridiplantae; phylum Streptophyta; class Magnoliopsida; order Santalales; family Viscaceae; genus Viscum; species Viscum album. Next base: position 1,457,344,326 of record OY728158.1, on the reverse strand, counting down.
AAAATTAAGCATAATGTCTTGGTTTTTCAACATCAATCATAGTTATGAAAAAATATTGCATCATGTTAACCAATAGCATATGTTCATAATCATAAAATTTTCATTTTGAATAAATCATAACATCATGTTCATGAATATTTAACTTTATCTCGTGAGAAACATTACATTACCCAATGAATTGGAGTGCTATATAATTACTGGCCCACCCGATACATCATAAAATTTACATAATCTTGTGTTCCAAATAGAAAATATATTAATTATCTCTATAAAGTTAACCATGGAAAGGAAATTAATTTCATCATAATTTCAATGTGACTACTTTAATGAATAAAAACATTGAATCTGAAAATAAAAAAAAGGAATGACATACTAGGTAAAAGTCATCGATCTGAAGTGAAGAATAAGCAATCTAAAGAGAGGTAAATGATGTCTTTTTAAGAGAGAATAAATATTTTGGAAAAATATTTTCAATAATCATAAAATAAGAATGGATAAATGTATATGTAAGAAAATAAAAGGTATGAAAATATTTTATTGGAATATTAAAAGAAAAAAGACAATTAAATTTTGCATGAAAGATGAATAATACAAAAAATAAAATTCGATTTGAGAATCCCCTTACACCATGCCTAAATGATTTCATAAATTTAATATAATGTATAATTATATTAATTTATTATTAAATTTAGAACCTGTTATCAATTTTATTTATTCATTATAATTTTTTATGTTTGTTTATAGCCATTTTTGATGTGTTATAGTGTAATATTTCATAGTTATAGAGTTTTCTTTTCCCTCATTTTCATGATTGGTTCACTTGTATGCATGTACGAATTTTCATGTAAATTGAGGATAATATTGAAAAATATAAATTATATGGTATTAATGAACATCTAGGATTATAATATTTAATATATATTGGTTTTTACGTATATATGGGTGATTCTTTATTCAAAATTTTAATGAAAATAATTTATATTAAATTGGTTGTTTTCCGATCATCAAAAAGTAGTTTTATTTTATTATTGAGTATTATATGTATGTTATTTATTGACTACAGAAAATATATAAAAAAAAAGATAAAATATTTTTCAACAATTAAAATGTTTTTATGACTAACATTGAAGGCATTAAACGAAAATTGAGACATGTCATCCTCGAAGGTGATAAATCATCACCTCACATACATTTTTATCATTTTGAGAATAAAAGGAAGAGGAGAAGAGGTTTGATAATGGATTATTCCATAAAAATAATAAAATAACAGTACATATAATAAAATATATTTATCATTCAAAGTTTATAGAGGGAGGTTGGTAAATAATAAGAAAAGAAGAAAAATTAAAAATAAATTAAATGGAAATGAGGGGGGGTTGACAATGTAATTATTCTCCGTGTGAACCTCTTTAGGGATGTTGGGTTTGGTATTTTGTAGATACCAATGGATCCTAGATTTTGGGGAGATACTTGGGATGAATATTGGGTAGAAATATTATGAGGTTAATATCTTGTAATGTGTAAGGATAAGAGGTTCTTTTTAGAAAAATAAGTGTGCATGCTCTTAAATTGAGAATGTTAAAACATTACACAAGTCCGAATAAAGGCATTTTACATTTTCCCCTTGTATGAAAAGAAGATCCATTTCATTAAGAATAGTGTTGCAGTGTATGCTCCCTTCATCCAACACCCCTTTGCTTGAATGTCCATCTGCAATGTGATTCGCCTCCCGGAAGGTGTGAGTGATAAAGTAGTTCAGAGAGGAGATCTTGACAATACAATTTATCCACTTACCTACCAGTTTCAATGATAGTTTTTTTTTGACGCATCCTTATTTCATAAAACACCGTGGCCAAGACACATTCAATCCAAATATTGTTTCGACGTTGTCGGCAAGCGATGTCCACCACGCTTATGAGTGCCATCATTTCAGCTTCCAATGCTGTATCATGCCCAAAAGGAATATAAATAATTTTATGTTTTGAAATACATATCAAAGGATTTCCATTTCACATCATTGAACCGCATGTCTCTTGAACAATTCTTAAGCATTCTGGGAGGGAGGCCCATGCATTACTGAAACAGAAAGAAATTTTCTGCCCACCTTCCTTCCCAAGAAAACTAATCACAAGAGGGTGATGGCCAGAGTTATTTTTTACAAGAGTAACACATGTGATTGATTTCCAAGAATCAATAATTTTTTTATTAACAAAGGCCCGATCAATTCTACTTGCTCTCATGGCATTGATATTCCTCCTATACCATGCAGATGGGTGTTTTCTTAATTTTATATTAACTACTTTATTATTTTGGGTCAATACTATGCATAGTTCTTATTATCATGAGTAATTATAGATATTAACGAATGGGCATTTGAGATTATGGGATAAAATCTTTATTACATCAATAATTAATATAATATTATTAAACTTATACTGTAAATTACTATATTACATTATTTACAAAAAAATAAACTATTTTAAAAAATTCACCAAAATTCACCCTAATAGTTTTTCAATGTGTTCAATTAAAAAATGTACTCTGTTTTATAGAAAAAATTATAAATATGAAAAATTTTAACTTTATATTTAAATCATCATTTTTTTAAAGATAATGATTTGAATATTATAACATAATTTAATGAAATTTAAAAAATAAGAAAATGTATCATAATGTTATGTTATAATCAAATGAAAAAATATTAAGTTCTGAATAATTTTTATATAAACATTAATTAAAATCAACATATTAATTATAAAATTGTAAATAAGTATTTACGACTTACAAAAATACCAACACTTTATTTACCATTTATAAGGAAATTATTTACTTATATAGTGATATAATTATATCATATTTTCATTTATAATATGGGAAAATTTTATTTATAACATTATAGGTGAGGTTATTATTCTATTGGTTGGAATAATATTCCTAATGGTCACATGAATATTCTAAATTTTATGTTACTATTCCATTGGTTTAATTTTTTTAGTTTTAATTAATATCACTTATTTCATTCTTCATTTGTGAGAGTAATGTTTTTATATGGATTTATTTGATATTTATGTGTTTATAAAATAATGATAAGAAGGGAAATTATATTAATAAATGTTTGGGTTGTCACATTCTTTCACCTTAATGAAAATTTTCCCTCTCAATTTCAATTTACTTACCATTGTTAAAGTATGTTAATGTGCTTCCCTTTCATTTATTCATCTGGTTCCCATGTTTAATCTTCTTAAATTTGTTCCCCCATAACTATTTAACCTTCCAAGTAGCCTTATTTCATAGAATATTATCGTTGTTGTCCATGATCTTCACCAGATAGCCTTTATATGAGAAGATATTCTCTCATTGTACCACCCCCAGATTCAGTACATGTGATGAATATGGTATTTACTTCCTAAATAGGGATACATAAAATACATTGTCTACTTTTAACATGGTTTGTGAAAGTGCTACTTGATATGATATATATCTAACACGACCAAGAATCTTGAATGGACCGATGTACCTAGGACCATGCTTTCATTTCTTTTGAAATATCATGATTCAAATCCATGGATATATGTTGAGAAATACTATGAATTTAAAAATATATTATAGGTCCCATCGATGATTGTATGTAATTCTCTACTATCGACTTTGGTATTTCATGAAGTTATGTTGAATGGTTTTAACCTTCTCTAGAATCTCATCATCCATTTTATGTCTTAGCAGCTTACATTCAATAGCTTTATCCCACTTTGATAGTTGTGTGCATATTTTACCATAAAGGGATTCATATTGATCCATTTGGATTCTCTAGTAAAAACTATTATTCTATGAGAACTTGATAATAGGAAGATGTTTGTCCCATCCTCATTTAAAGTTCACAAAAAATTCCCTAGACTTGTCTTACAATGTCTAAATTATATTCCTATATTTTCCATTCATCTGATGATGATAAAGTTTACTAATGTTATGAATGATTTTTATCTCATGTCGGAGACATTTATAGAACACATATGTTAATATTAGATCTATATCTGATACAATCAATAGTGGTCCTCCATGTGGCCTTACCACTTCTCAAATCTATATCATAGAAATTTAATGTCATGATAATTCCTCTATAATTGAGATAAAATGACCAGTCTTTGTAAGATAGGTCAAAATAAACCATATAACATTGTTTCCAATTGATGTCTTCATATTTTTAATGATAAATTCCATGACAATTTATTCTCATTTCCTTGATTTTATCGGTAATGGTTTCATGCTACCATTATAATTTTTACATCAATCATTCAATTACAAGAATTGAAATCACACTGATTCATATTTAGAGATCTCCTTCTTCATATTGTTCCTCTAATAATGCTCTCAGATATATTCAAAATTATTTCTACTACCTGAGTGGACATAAAGTTTGAACTATGTGTCTCATTATAAAGAGATATATTTATTATGGGACCATATGGTATAAAAACTCATGACCCAAATCTATTTACTTCTTTCATATCAGTTTTTAAATCGAAGGATTTCTAATTTTTGAATGCTTCTTCCGTAATATGAACATCAACATCATTTCATTGAACATACTTTATTTTCTAAATGAGGAATATTTGACTAATAATTTGAGAATTTATTGGTAATGTTCCTTCCTTATTGAATCCCATGTCCAACCTTTTAAAATATAAGATCATTAGATATTTCTATGTTCCCTTCATTTATAATGTTGCAAGATCAATTCTACTTAAATCATCTTCTACTTTATTTTCCATACAAGGGTCATAGTGGATTGAGAAGTCATAGTCCATGGTGTGATCTATCCATCTTATTTGTCACATATTATCCTCCTTATGTTTGAATATATATTTGAGGCTCTTATGAGAATTATATTTCTCACACATCTCCCCTAAAGATAATTTTTTCATATTTTCAATGAAAATATCATAGCTTGAAGCTCTATATCATGTGATGAATCTTTTTTCACAATAATTATGAACTGACATGAGGCATAGGCTAGCACTTTATCATTTTTAATCATTACAAAAAGTAATCATTTCATATAACCATCATTGACTACCACATTGATTTCCATACTTGTCTGTAGTGTGAGTACTAGTGTAGTGATAAACCATTTTTTCAACTCCTTGAAGTAGTATTCATAACCATTGGTCCAAAAAATAATTACTCCCTTATGATTTAATTTATTTATTGATTTTGAAAATTTTGAGGAATTATTAAATTAATTTCAATAATAGCTCTATAGAATATGGAATCTGGAGATATCCATTACTATTGTTATCCAACGAAACTCATTGATTACATTTTTTTAAATGTGCCCACATATATTCCATTGCTGGTGATAAAATTCACTATCAATGATAATTATCCCATCATAAAATCACATTAAAACTAAATAGAATATAAAATTTCCCATCTCAATATCTTTAGAACAATATTTAAATAATCTACTTGTTCCTCCTTGAAATTGGAGTATATATGAATATCATCAATAAAGACTACCACAAATTTTCATATGTAATCTCTAGAGACTCTATTCATTAAGTTCATAAATAATTGTAGAGTAGTATATAGTTCAAAAAGAATAACTATGAACTCATAATGTCCATATCATTTTTGAAATGCAGAATTATGAATATATTATTTCCTCGCCTTTAATTAGTGATATTCTAACTAAAAATATACCTTAGAGAAATTGTTTTCCCAATGTAGCTGATAAGACAAGTAATCCATACAAGTAAGGTGATAATCTTTCATTATTGGGATATTTTATGCTCATAATAATCAATGAAGTGGTTCATTGATCCATCCTCAAATTAAAAAAAGAGTGTCGACACACCCTATATAGAAGCATAACGGAGTATGAAACCAATATCCAAATTCACGTGTAAATAATTATTTAGTTCATCAAACTCAATGGTGGATATTTCATAATGTGTATTTGATATTTAAATAGATCCTGGAATAAGATCAATTGATAACTAAACCACTCAATAATGACTAAGACCGATCAATTCTTAATGGAACAAATTAGTGTGGTTTATTACAATGGGCATGTATTTGATCACTATTATATTATTTTTTTCAATAATTTAAGCTAGAAATGCATTCCCATAGGTAAATAATATCGACAATTGGGATTACTATTCTAAAAGATATTCATCCTTGTTTTTACACTTATAAAAAACTGGAGGATGCTTCAGAATGTAAAGATTAACCTCCCATTTCTAATCATTGATATTGGCTTTGAATAAAAATACCTAATCCATTCCCAATATAGCAAGAAACAACACCAAAAGAGAAATTATTAGATTTTCTAGGTTTTTTATTCATAAAAATTAATGGGGGAAGGGGTTTATACATTGGATTTAATAATTTATCCATTTTAAGATCTCAAATACAAATGAAACTCTATATATCAAGGTTTTGTTTGAATAGTTCTATTAAACATGAAAGATACAATGGAATGATTAGAACCAGAATAAAATATTGTGTTTGATAATCATGAATGATTAACTAGTATAACTGTCCACACATCAATGTTGACATCCACCTCAAGAGTGGTGATGGAATAGATATTCCCTTTCTCCATTGGATTTGGTAGCTACTGACGATGACTAACCATAATGACTCAATTTTTGTTGAAATAGATTTTATATTTCCCTTTCTCCCGAAAAGTCACATATTGAACCATATGTGGTTCCCTCAATTAATAAACTACATTTTACAAATTATTGAAGTCTGTTCTACATCCAATAGGTTATTGGACTTCTCTACCACACTTGAATAATTTACACAACCATTTGAGGTAATTCCATTGATGATTCATACCACATTTTTTACATTTGAGTTGATGAGTTTTATTTTACACCTTTTCAATTAGATTTTCTATTTTAAAACTCCATATTTGGTTTCTTATCATCATAACAATGTTACCATACCCCAAACTAAATCCCTACATTGAGAGAACATTGAAAAACTTCTTCATAACTCCCAGAGTCTGGAATTTATAGATCCTTTTGAAGTTGTGGGATTAAACCAATAAATAATCTATCATTAATTTTATATAATCTTTAACAAAAAACCTAGATTCATACCATGAAATACTTGTGTATTTTTCTTCGTATTTCAGGAAATATTCACTTTCATTTTTCATCATATGTATTAATCTTTCTTCATAATTGTGTTATGAGTGTGATGGAAATACATATTTAAATATATTTTATTAAAATATTGACACTCTATATCTTCAGTTTCACCCTTCATAATTGTTTTCTTATTCCATGGACAACATCGATCGACCTCTAAATCTAAATGGTACAAATTATATTCACTTTATCCATCTCATAATAACAAATTGTATAAAATATATTCCTTATTGGATGTCAAATATTCTTTGTCAAGTGGATCAGATGATCCATTAAATGTTTGTGGTCGTTTAGGCATAAAATATTAGACAACAAATTGATCCCTCTTAGGTGAAGGAGGTTGTTACACATTATTCTAGTTATTGTTCATTTCCCGTGATATCAGAGTACGAATCTCTATGAAAATGTAGATGTGGAATCCCATTACATTTGTGAATTATTATGACAAATCAATTGATATTCCCTCACACGGGTTGTGTACATAGTTTCAACTGGTTCCCACCATTTTCTAAATTGTGAAGTATTGAAAAAAACACAATCCCATAAGTCATAAATAAATGATTTATTCTTTTATGAAATTTAATAAATATCATCCGGTATCTCATTGATTATAATTTTTTCTAAAACAATGATTTTGTGTTTCTTAAATGTACTTAGACTCATACAAAGGGGTTTCCCTAATGTTCCCTAATTCTAATTTCATAATTAACTAACCACTACTTTGATACCAACTATAATATCCCTAACAGTTCTTACATGACATTTACATCATTTTAAAGGTAATAAAGATTATAATGTCACTAATCCAAGATCAAATTGTTTTATGTCTATCAAAAATTAGGATTATATGTATTTTTTAAATAATACAACATAAATATCATTTAATTTATTTTCTAAATTCTTAGTGTCGTTTGCATTACCATTAGTACATGTAATCACTTAAATAAATACATCATTAAAATGGGTGTGGTAAAATCCATATAAGATGATAAATAATGATATTAATCAATATAAAATGGGTGAGAATAATCATCCAATAACAAGAATAGTATAATCATAATAATTATGAGTGAAATAATTAGATATTTTCACTGCATGTGGAAATTCCAAAAAATGAAGCACCATATCTTAGGGGTCAAATTCCACACATAGTTGTGGGAAATGATAGCACCATATTCACCATTAAAAATGTGAATAACAGTAAAATAATCAATGGAAAAAATATAGAATCTTATTCATGCATATTGTACTGGTATCATGAGATGAATCACAGAACATAATTTATTTGGGAGGTATATAATTTCAGGTGCACCCATCACATCATAACCTTCACATAATATTGCTTTCCACATATAACATATAATAACATTTTCCACAAAATAAGCCATAGAAGGAAAATGGGTTTTCTGTGAATTCTAGAGAGCGTAATTAACAACATAAACAGTAGGGTTCTCAAAATAAAAATGAAATAAAATACATGGTAAAATAATCATCAATCATGAGTTAATAAGAAACAATCTCAAGATAAGTAAATGATATGTTTTTTAGAAATAATAGATTTTTTGGAAAAAATATGACTTTGTCACAAAATCATATTAGAAACTTTTATCTCACTAAAAAGAAAATTTAATAAAATATATTTGAGGAATTGTTCAATGAACATCCGTGACAAAATGTTTCATGAAAAGAAGAAATCCAAATAATGTAAAAAAATATTGATAATTCGTTTACCTTATGTCTGAGTGCTTCCATCACATTATTATCCCAGATAATTAAATTCATTAATTAGTAAATACAATACAACTTAAACATGTATTTTATTTATTATAATTTTATTTTTTTCATTTGTGGAATTTTTTATTAGTTATAGTGTTCAATTTCATCATTCAAGAGTGTTAATTTTCATGTTTTTCATGATTGGATCAATTGTATATATGCATTGATATTCATGTATAATTATGACAATTTTCAAAAATTGAAATTATATATTATTAACAGAATTATTGGATTTTAAATGGACCTGTATATTATTTTATAAACATATTAACATGATTTATTATATAAAATGTTAATTATAATCATTTAGATTAATTTGGCGGTTTTTTGATCGACATGAACTAGTTTTATTTTATTATTTTATAATATATATGTTAGTTTCGAGACATAAAACAATTATATAACATAAATAGGAAAACAAATTAACCATTAAAATGTTTTTTTTATTACCCTTGTTGGATTTAACGGGGAAGGAAAACATTTTTTCCCCAAAGGTGATAAATAAATACCTCAGAGAAGATGTTTTCATTTTTGGAATAAAAGGGATATTAGAAACTTTTTGGTGATTAATTATTCCATTAACATAACAAAATTAAATTTTATATAAGATAATGGAGTTATTATTAAAATTCTATAATAGGAGGTGAGGATATAATATCAAAAGAAAATAAATTTAAGTAAAATTAAAAGAAAAATAATGAGGATTTAACCTCTTAAATTCATCGAATTGAAAACCTCTTTGTAAAAATCATGTTGGTATTTTGTAGAAAATAATGGATCTTGGAAGAGTGGATGATAATTATAAAGAAAATGGGGATGAAATTGGACAAGATGTATGTCATGTAATGTGTGAATAGAGGAGGTGTTGAGGGGTGGTAATTATGGTGAAGGAAAAGGGTGTTTTGTGATTATAATATTCCTTAGTTTATTATATTGACTCAAGAAAATGAATAGTTTTCATTAACATGAAAAAATATAGTACATTTATAAGAAAATATGATATTATGGGCTTATATCATCCATACATTCCGAATGAATGAAATTTTCTTGTATTTCACTTATATGGAAAATTATTGTATTTCATAGTTCACAAAAAATTCAACTATTTTAGATAAATCCCAAAAATTAACCAAAAACAATTTTTGACATTTATAATTTTAAATTCAACTTTTTTTTATGAAACAATTTCAAAATATGAGTAATTTTATTTTTAATTAACATAAGAAATTATTGAAAAAATATATATTTTAAAATTATAATTGATTTAACGACACATTGAAAATTTTGTTAAGGTCAATATAAATTATATTATACTCACATGAAAATAAAATATTAATTTATTAATCCTTTTTATGAAAATAAATATTTTTTTATTCGATATATTAGTTATAAAATTATAAATAAATATTTATGACATACAAAAATACCAACTCATAAGTTATCATTTTAAAAACATTTATATATTTATTGTATGATATAATTATATTATATATTTGTTCATAAGATATATAAATTTTAATTATAACTTCATTAGGGATGTTAAAATTCTTTTATCTCGATTACTATTCCTAATTTTTGAAATATTATTTCAATGGTCATGTTACTATTCCATGGGTATTGGTTCCTTAATTTCATTGAATATTACTTATTTCATTCATAATTTATGAGAAGAATGTTTTTTGAAGTCTCAATGTTATTTACGTGTTAATAACATAATTATAATAAGGTAAATTCAATTGATAAATTTTTTTTATCACCAAGCTCATAATTCATTAAGTAACACCATGAGATTTTGATAAAGCACAATCTTCGTTAGTGTATACAAAATGTAACAACAATCCTAAACAAAGCATGAAATATTATTATTTTATAAATGATTTAATACAGAAATGGAATTTTATGGTATGATTAGTGGTAAATTAATTATGAAATATATGTAATGGACACCTTCAATATAAAATATTTTTATATATTCAAAGGAATTTATTAATCAAATTTTTAAAAGTAGTTTTATTCTTTTAAAGAAGATTTTTCAAAAAATAAATATTGTTGATATAATAATATAAATAAATTTTTCACTTTTATAAATTTTATATTTTAAATAAAATATAAATACAAAATAATCATATCATAATTAGTTTATGGTGAATTTTAGTGAATTTTATAAAAAAGATTATTTTTAGTGAATAATGAATAAAATGATTATAATAGAGAAATTTAGTCTTATTTAATAATTTCAAAAAATACATTTTATTTTAAAATATATAAAAATTAAAAAATTTCATATTTTTTAATAATACAATTATTTTTATTTGAAGCAGTTTTACTATACAATTTGGTATAAAAGATTTTTTAAACATATAATAGAATTTTTATATAATATAAAATTTCATTGATTTTTTTTGTTTTCAATATTAAATAATTTTAACCAATTAATTAAATTCATTAATGAAAAATGTATTCTATATTGGGAATCATGGGGACCCAATTTTTAAATAGTTCCATATTATTTTTAGACTATATGAATAGTAAGTGTAGTTATTTTTTTTATGATAAATGTAAAATGGAATAATTATTGAAAAAAATAATGTCAAAAGACTTAAAATAATTATAAAAATTTAATTAATTAAAATATTTGGGTATATTTAATTAATAAAAAAAGGAATAATATGACTTTTTTGTATTACTTAAAACAGATTTGGACTATTATAATATTTTTGTAAAAGGTAACATCATTCAAGTAACTTTATATATTTTTAAATATACTCTATTTTTTTGAAAGGAAATAACTACTCATTATATTTTATAAATATATAATTTAATAAAACATTAACTAATTTAACACTATGATTTATTTTTAATATTTTTTTTGATGAAATAACTAAATAAAATTCATAAGAAACAATAACATAGTTCTTATTCAAGTAGAAGAAATATCTGCTGAATTATTTCCCAAAATCTAAAATAAATATTATTTCCAATTAGTTAATGTGTCTCAATAAATGTGAATAAAAACATATTTTGTTATAATTTTTTGGATATTTTATTTTTTAAATTCAATTGATGTCCTCTTTTTCAAAGAAAGATTCTATGAATACTTTTTAAAATTCCATTAATAGTATATTAGGTTAATTTATTTATTAAATTAAATAAAAATAAAAAATAATAGTTAAACTAAACCAATGGTTTGAAAAATTATTTAAAATATCATTACATTTCCATTTATGTAAAAACAATAAACATATTATTAATATTATAACCAATTAATATTTAAAATGTCATTACAATATTTATGGTTATAATATGATAACCAAGGGGTTAATCAAAATTATACGATGTACAGTGATATCTATAGAAATATGATTTTTAAAAAGTGTTCATATAAAGATTATATATTCCTTATCATCAAAATTTGACTTTTTTATAACCATCCTACAATATTATAATTATATAATATTATAATATTTATGGTCTTTATAAAAATGACCTTAATGTTATTTTATAATAAATAACTTTTCATTAAATAATTTAAAATTAAATTAAATCTTATATTTATTTAATTTATTGGGATATTTAGAAATGTAAAATCTAGGTCATATTTTTTTATTCCTTATTCTATTATGATATCATACATAATCATTGATGGTTAAAAATCATTGTTATTAGGGTGATTTTCAAAAATGGTTAATGATAGTTAAAACTAAGAGATACGGGTGAAAACATAACTATAAGGGATAAAATATATATTATTAGTGTATTATGGTTCATGATCATACTATAATCAATGTTAATTAATTTTGATCAGTTTTCATGTAAATATTTTTAAAAATTTAATAGAATAATAAATTCCAAATATTTTCCTCCACTCACCGATAAAAGTGATCATCCAATAATTATTTATTATTAATAATTTGGCATTATAAATATTTCAATATATAATAAAATAGATTCATTTCTTCCATAACCACAACCTAGATCTTATATCATCAAAGAAACACAATCCTTATAACGATTAAGTTATAAGAAAAATTACATTTATAAAATAATAAGTATAACTCATAAAAATGATTTGTAAATTATATTTGATATTATAAAACCATTAAATGTTTGTTATCCAATATAAATTAATTTATTTACTATCTTAAATGTTTATATTTATTATTTTTATAATATAACATCTATAATTAACCTTCTTCTAATCAATTGGAAAACTATAATGCCACATATTCCTAAGTGTAGACATCTACATCATTGAAATGGTATTATTTTCTTTTTAATTACTCATTATATTGATTTTAATGAGGATATTTATAATTAAATTATATGATATAAAGTATTTAATAATTATTTTGGAAAATATTGTTATTATTTACATTTCCTTCAATCCATCCATTGAAAATTGAAAATAATGGTAACACATATCTATGGCCAAACATCTCCATTAATAGTGTAATTTTTATTTATCACTCCATTTTAGGTGTGACTCGATATATAATTAACGATATTTATATAATTTTTTGACATTATTTAGATGATTTTACATATATCAATGTACAATACCCGAACTACAAAAGTGAATTTATCATGATAAATTAAATAGTTAACCCCAAAAAACAATGATACTGATAATGAGTTACTAATAAATTTGTTTTTAAATTATATATTTATTAAAAATATGATATTAAATATATTTAATTTTTTTTATATTTATAATAAATTTATTTTTATTATATAGCTGATAAAATCTCGTTTAAAAAAATTTAAATCATGAGCTAAGTGATTGCCATATAACTTTTATTTCTATGATCCACATTACATATTCTCTACGAAGTTTTTTTTATAAAATACCCATTACATTAATATAATATTTTTCTCATAATATTTAATTTTATTTAAAAATCATTTTTTCACATTCAGAATGATTGACTGAAAATTCAATTATTTTTTATGAGATTTATGATACAATCACATTATTTATTAAAATTATTTATGATTAGTTTAATGATAATTGATATATTTAAAATTTTTTCTTTAGATTCAAATTTCTTTTACACTACATTGGTAATTTCCATAAATTAAATGTTTTCCTTTTCATTTTAATCCTTTTAATATTTCAATATACTAAATAAGTGTATTTTTAAAAAATTGATTTAGTTTTTTTCTATGTAAAAAAAATATGTTTCTTTAATGAACTTTATTTATAAAAAAAATTTATCGAATGTCATTACTATCATAATATTACATTTAATTTATTTTTTATACTTTTATTATAAATTATTCATGATTGACATTCGTTTCATTTTATAAAGGAAGTACTTTAAATTTTTATATGAAATGTGAAATGAAGCATTATTTTAACATACACGACAAGTAAAACATTTCCCAGCATCTTTAAAATGAACAACAACAAACCTATTAATTATATAGATTATTTATTAATATATTATTTATATATTATTATATAAAACCTTCTTCTATCTTAGGATTTAATTATTTTATGATTATCATTTCACTTCCGTGGGTTATTCAATGAAAAAATGATAAAATGATCCCGAATCATGTTTATATTCATGAATTATGATATGATGAATGTTTTATTATCTATTGGATCAAAAAATTATTTTTGATATCTTATGGGTGGGCCCAAAAATAAGTATCCTACTAATTCATTGGGAAATGATTTATCTATAATGGGATAATAAGAACTATAATAGTGAATAAAATAAATTTAGTAAGGATAAATGATACATAAATTGTAATGGGGGTTAACTGTGATAGAGGAAATGATTGTTTTGGGAGTGAAGTAATTCAACTATGATTATATTTCAGCTAATCAATGTCTTCCAAGGTAATTATTTTATATTCATATCTGTATTCCACAAATATATTTCTTCTATAAATTCTATGATCTCATGGATTGTGATCATTTATTCATTTAGTATTCATTCCATAAGAACATCAACAATTTATTCAATTAATAATGATTATGATATAAAAATGGTAGTTTTTGTTTTATAGTGATTAGTTTTCTTTATCATATCCTTAAGATCAAGCTATGTTTATGTGATCAAATATATATTCCATGTTTACCCTTACTAATAATATTATATAACCCTTTCCTATGTTTTTGTGCCCCCATATGTGAATAACAGTTTTTAGTTTGGTTTTTATAAGAAGAGTACTACCAAATATGATATTTTTAGGTGATGTTTAAAATCATTCATCAAATATGAAGACTATGTATCTAGTACCCACTGTCACTAAAAATTTACTGTCCTTAGGGTGGTATTTTCCAAACACATTGAATAATCATCTATTAAGATGAACTATCTATGTATCAAATTTTTAGGTCTTATTGAATTTATTATAGGAAATTTTAGCCATAATTGATTGATTAGGATTAAAGAATATTTCTAATAACATTGGGAATATATCTATGCTTATGATAACACAATGATGTTTTGACTATAAAGTCATTATTTGAATTTTATGGAAATTAATATCTATTTAGAAAATATAACTAGACATGGACTTAGAACACCTAGATCTATGGTTGATAACCCTAAATGTATTTGGTTGATTATTTCATAAGCTTCATTCGGGAGCACAATGATTGTTCAATTATATCACACTTGGTTAGACACTCCATTTGAAAATTCATGGTATCAATGATGTTTTCTGCATTAACTTTTATATAGAAATTGAAAATATTATAACAAATGATATATGTCACAGATTGTATTCATGGTTACATTATTTAGATATCATATGAATTTTTTTACATGATCAGATGATTCTGCCCAATTATGATTTTTACCACGTTATACTTTTTGGTCTTTATAAATGGTTTCAACAATGTAGAATCATTTTAAGGTAGAATGTGTTATGAAAATAATAATTAACATCATAATAAAAAATAAAATATTATCACGAAGTATGAAACATATGATTATATAAAATTTACAATTGTTACAATTATTTATTTACTTTCTAAACTTTCTATGCTTAGTATTGAAAATCACAACAAACACTTGAAAATAATTCATTTCTAACATTATATTTTTAAAATTTTTAGAATGTTTTTAGTATATAATTTATCATATTCGATGTAGAATTTTTTCTAAACTGATAATTATAAACATTAAATTAAATTTTTGTTCTATTGGAATTAATAATGTTTAGTCCATCAGAATGAAAAATTATAATCTACCGTAAAAATATGTTGACTCCATTAGACAAAAAAAAGTTAAGTATATCAGACTGACTAATTCAAGTATATTAGATTAGAATTTTTTTATCCCTCATACTGATTAAGTACAGTACATTGGATTTACCAATAATGTTCTACCGGACTAACATATTTTAATTCATTCGATAAAAACACATTTTGATTAGTCATAATAATTCTTTTAATTAGATGGTAAAAATTATGTAGATTTGACATAATTTTTTTTAATGAATTGTAATAGTGATATAAAAATGAAATCTGATGGAAATATACATATCATGATTATCTAGTGTAACATCCCAAGCCTAGTTCCACACAAAGGTTCCCCACCCTAGTCCATTAAATGATGTCAAGAATGACTCCCATTATGCTAGAGGCTTCAAATTATCAATGATGGTCTAAAATAAAACATAGGGAGACTATAACATCTTTGTCAGAGTAATAAACAGTAGAAATGGATTAAAAATAACCAAATGGTAATAACCCTAACCAGAATAATACTAATATCACACGATGACCGAAACATGAGTACAATATCAAAAACCAAACAATAGATATGGCAGTCCAAAATAAGTGTCACATGTCAAATGAAAACCCAACATAAAGAGAAATGTAAAATACTAAGAGTTACCCAATATCATTCCTAGTTCCATCATCAATGATCCATCAAAAATCAGTAATCTAACAGAAGGATTTCCTTTAATCCTATTCCATAAATATAATGCCTATTCAGGAAACAATCATCCAACTCATGTGGGGTGTGACTACAACTTAGTAGGACACTACCAACTATGTTTAAAACAATATCTAGTCTAAAAGTTTTTATAATGTTATATAAAAAAGAAAGAACAACCAATATATTAAATTGTTTACATGTTCAATTTTTATTTATCTAACCGCATTATTTTCCCCAGATTCATGATGACACCCATACCATCAACAAATTTTTTATCCCATGATGGAGTCTGAACCATACCACATAGAGAATCAAATTTCACATAACTCATGGGTTTTTATTTATCATTTCATATTAATTCCTATCATGAACATTTAGAACAATACTCCAATTCTAATATTAAGGGAGTAGAACATTTTTTCTATCCCCATGTGGGTATTTAGAGTATCGATCCCTATCGCACAACTCATGTCTATTTGGAACATTAGTCCTTATCCAATAGAATAGTATCCACATGCCCAAATTTGGACATATAATTCCATGAATTTCACACCATTGGTTTGTGGAGCATCATTCAGTGTACCAAACCCAATTTATCAATCAATCACATATATCACATTTATGAAATTTAAGAAGGATAATAATCATTAACCATATAACATTTTTTAATCATCTTGGTATACCATTTCAATTAACTAAAAAATCATAATTCATTACCTTAATCATGTGAAATAATAAGTAAATTTCACCATTTGACCAACTATCAACATATATACACCTAACCCTTTAAACATTCAAGGTTAATCAAAACAAGGATTTATTTCCATTATCAATCAATTTTATATCTGAAAAATTATCCAATTAAACAATCCCAAATTACTAACCAAATTTATAATGTCAACATCAAATCAATTTAATAATCTCATCATTCTGTTAATTAATTAATTAATGCATTAATTAAATACATGATTCAATTTCTAAATTTTCCAATTGAATTTCCATAACACATGTTGTAAATTTGAATTCAAGAATATTTTATTTAGAATGTACACCACCTACCTAAATATCATTGATGGATGCCCACTAGTGGAAATATACAAATTTAAGGGAAATTTATAATATAACAATGAATAATGATATCTAGATCCAATTTCTAGATCTAACAACAAATGAAGTTTATCCATGAAAACTTTCATCAGAGCTAACCACTAATGGGGGATAACATTCATTCAGAATGTGAGAGAATTATTAGGTCGAGGGGGAGTTATCATTTTAGGTTATGAATCTCATATCAACAGGGACTCTAATCCATAAATTAGATCATTGATCCATTAATAATAGAGATTATAATCCCTAGGAATCCGTCCTAGAGCCTCCAGAAATAAAAAACCTTTTAGGGATGGTTTGGGTTCAATGTGGGTAAAGTAAGGTGGTTTATCTATTTAAAAATAAATAGTAACAGAAATTAATTACATTTGCATATTTTCTTGGGCATAAGAGCACAATTTTACAATCTATACACACTAACTATGCTCCCCTTTAAATGGGTGATTATATTCTCCAATGTGGGGACAAGGTTTGTAAAAGCATGAGAAAACAATGAAATACCCCTCATATTGGGGTTTTATGATTTTCATGGGGTTTTGTGTGGGGATTTCAAAAACCATGAACCAACCATGCACTTCCTTTTCTAATTCAAAATATCCCATTGTTAACTCAAAATAACCTAAAACAAAACCCCCCTCATATATACCAAAACAAGGGTTTCAGAGTGTTAGTAGATGATCCCAAGACATCTATAGAACCGTTCAAGAACTTTTAAGCTCCCAGTGTTATAATAATTCATCCAAACCTACACTCCATATATTTTCAAAGATTATATGGTAAAAAGATCGATCCATTAAGCCCATATATCTGCTTCCCTCTATCATTTTTCTCCTGAATACAATCAAATTTCCACAATACATGGAGAAATGGTAGGGTCTTTCCCCAAAACACATTATCATATAATTATTTAAAACATATCACAGGTTCCTAAAATGACTCATCAAACTCAATCTAAACATTATCAACATCAATAATATGAGAAGGTTAAAAATAAAACCACCATAGTTGTGAAACATGAAGCCCACTATGCATAGAACTATACATCGGTGGAAGGTCCAATCAGTGTAAAAACAATATAATTATCTCTAAAACCTCAAATTTCGTTCACATATGGGCACCAACATTCCCTATCACGGAATCCTATAGTGACCCAATCGGGAAAACTAATAATGGAACACACGATCACCCAAAACAAACTCAAAGGGTTATCAATAACTCATACAATATGACTTAATTCTTCTCTGAGAAATATCCATACACTTCCAAATCATTTGAATATTATCTAAGATCTCTAACATGAGACTCACTACCATCATTTTTGACTCACCTCCCTCCATCTGAAATATTTTTTATCTACAGGGAATCCCATAAAGTTCCTCATATAGTTTCAAATAAATAGTATCTTCATAACTATTATTATAGGAGAACTCTACCAGTGCTACATGATTCTCCCAGTACCCACCAATATCAATGACACATTCTCAGAGAATATACTACAGAATTGTATAGTATGTTTTGAATTCCAATCTATATATTGGTTAAATTTGGTATGCTAAATTCCATTATACCAAGTTCGTTATGCCTTAATATCGAAAATTTTGATATAAAACGAGAGTCTCATTCAAAAACTATACTCTATATAAACCCATGTAGATATAATATCTCATAAACATACATGTATACCAACAAGTCCATAGAGAACGTTTCTAAAATTTTCATGAAATGTGATACTTTTTAATGTAAATCTATTATCACCCAAATAGAATAATTTTTATAAGTAATCATCTGAAGACCCAAAAAACATCCATGTTAATGTCATACCACTTCCATTTTAGAATGGGCAATGACATTAATAATCCCCCAAGTCATTAATTCTTGGACATCAACTATCGACATGGTTATGATCATTTTACAAACCATTCAGTGTAATTTTTCATACATAGCTACCAATATCGTTTAATGTCATAGTAGATTTTGGTGAAACTCTAATGCACCTAACACATAGTGGTTGGAAATTCATGCATCGTCTCCTACAACAAACCCATATGGGAATACCATATTTTTAAAATATATGATATCATCCTCATATATCGTTAAATCTGATAGAGACTCCCAAAATTCATGGATTTCTATCAAGAATGAATATTATGGATCCTGATATTACCTCTCCTTAATCCGATTCAAAATTATGGACTCCACTGAGACTGATATGATTTTAATTTTATCTGGGTCCTCATAAACCACCAAATTTATTTCATCAACAAAATTCAACATCTTACACTCTGAGATACACTCCTAAACATTTTTAGTATATTTTTTCTTCTCAAAGTGTTGAAAATGCTATTTCGTTTCGATCGTGTATATACTAGAACAATGTTGAATGAATTGATATATTTTACCCATCACAGATATTAGATATTTAAGTCTCACTATGAAATTATATAATTTAAACTTTTATAATTGGTATACACAAAAATGTTTTCACCCAGTATTTTATGAAACCCACATTTCAATATATAAGCCTTTGTCGCTAACTCGTGGTTGTGTGTGCGTAAATCCATTCATGTGGCCTCAACTGTCATGACCCATAAACCACACTCAATCTAAATACATCAATAATGCTCCATGATACATCCAAGATGTGTCACAAAATATAAAATACACCTCCCTATCTCAGGTATGATGAAGATTAGTGTTCTTTTAAAACACTTATTCAACTCCTGGATGTCATTCTCACATTACATAAAACATTAAAACAGAACACCCATCTTGTTCATGCCCAAAAGGGGTGATCCAAAGTAGGAAAATTCCTAGATGAACTATTGGTGATATCCATATTGTAATGCCCCAGACCCAGTTACCCAGATTCGGTGAATTATTACATAACATTGGCATGATCACAAGAAACATCAAATCTCGAATGACCGATAGGTTTAGTAGCCTTGGAAACACTAGATATATTCATAAGTCTTACATTACATCATAAAAATGAAAACAACAACAACATCTTTTCTTCATAGTCCACACTCATATCCCCACATACTATCCCTACAGGTCATTCATAAATTACATCTTCACATCTTGGGAAAAATAAAACATTGAAAGGGGTGAGCTCAAATGCCCAGTAAGGATATCAATATAGCAGAAACTTTCATAAATAAGAATAAAAATTTAAGGCAATGTATAACTGAAACAAAAGCCTTTTAAACTTGAACTTCAACATAGTATGGAAAAAATGACATAATTCCATTTACTTATTCACATGGATATTCTAATAATCGAATAATCACATGAAATATCAATAACCACTTTCATAATGATGGAATGTATAATGCCAGACTATCATAACCACATAGCCAAGGCCTCGTGCCAAGAATACAAATAAGATTTTTCCAAGGCCTTGTTCCAAGACACTAGTTTGTATCATGAGAGCTACCAATGCATCGAGGAGCTATAGTGGGCTCCACCCATCACATATAAAGTCCAATGCATTCTCATATGAAAAGGTTTAGACATAATATAAACATTCATATTAAAACTAGCATATGAAATGTAAATACTTCATCCATAAACCATGAATGGTATAAAAATAACAAATCCACAGTCAAACATATCACAAAACCTTCAATATAATATAAAAGTTTTGTATCATAATAAATCAACTTCAAATAAGCGTAAAATTCATCAAAGGATTTTGACATAGATGAAATCAAAACTCTTTTTAGAGAAATATATCTTTCTATTTTGAAATCATTTAAAAGTCATATATTTATAAAATAAAACATTTTCTTGGAAAATATTGTTATAATCTTGTAAGGGAAGCTTCGACGGAAAATAGCCGCACCCGCTGTATAAGTTAAAAAAACATTCTTATCTTAATTCTGTCAAAAAGGATAATAAAGACCTTGTTTGGAAAACGACAGAAAGATTCCTTTATAAACTTCTTATAAAAAGTCAAACAAGGGTATAAATGACTTTAACCCATATTATTTAAAATAGTAATAATTTTTTTAAATTCATTTTTAAGAATCATTGATGTGGATGATAAAGAGATCACAATAGATTATTACGTATAAAAAACCTCAGATAATTAAGAGATTGCGAAATAAACCCTTAACTTGTACATTTCCTTGGTTGGGGTAGGTTAAAATCCTGTATAATTTTCAAATAATTGTTATTAAATTATACAAGAATCATATTCATTAATATGATATCATATATGATCTTTTAATATTGATTTGTTAATAATATCTTAATATTATCGTTGTTTCGGGTGTTAACTTGCTCATTTTTTTTATATGTTTTGTTACGTAAGCTGTGTTTGTCATGGATAAGTTCTATCTTAATCATATCCATAATGATATAAAGTCCTTAGATACTATTATTAATCATCAAATGAGAATTATACTTGAATGGATATGATGGAGAATGAATCTTATCGCGTTCGTGGAGACGGTAGTCCGTACGTACGCACGAGCAACAATATCATTATTTTGATATTAAAATAATATATAATTCGATGGTATATCATATATACAGAATCATTATCATGTTATATTTATTATTTACATGAGTTAAACATCATTAATATACCCATCGAAACAATAATTTATTGAATAACAATTACACCACGACGTGGAGACGGTAAGCCGTACGTACACACGTATGGTGACATGTTATTCAAAAGGATGGATAGAATACTGAATATGGTTGTACCATATTTATAATAACATCACAGTATATATAATATACTAGATTTATTATTTTAGAATGGTAATAACAAATAAGGAAGAAGTGGAAAAAGAAAGGAACTTGGAAAAGGGTGGTGAAATCATTACCTCTTCTTCGGGTTCTTCCTTTTGATTTGATCAAAAGGGCTCTTAGGTTGGCTTTCTGACTAAATGAAGGCCTCTAGGATGAATTGAGGGAAGTTGAGAGATTATTTGGGTAGAGTTTGGCCGATCCAAATGGATTTTATGGTGTGAATTAATGAGAAGGGGGAGTGCCCTTTTATAAGAGGGGTGGGGGGCACCTTTGAAAAAGCTAGAAATATTATTTTATAATAAATTCATATTCGGTTTCAAATGGCTCCAAAGTAGATTATTTAAAGGTTAAGGTGGGGATGGGTCGAAAACCACTCAACCAATATAATTTATACAGGTTTAGGTTATTATATTAACCTTATCATTAAGTATTAACTCTTAGTAAATTAGTTTCACTTTTACAATGTCTCTTTGTATTTTTATATTATATGGTTAATAAACATACTATATACATCCAAGAGACCCCCAAGTTGTCCATTAATGATAAACCTATCATGATATATGTCTCTTGGTATAAAATTAGATTTTCAGAAAATTAATATCAATTAATAATATAATATTTGTTTTAAAAACTATTTTATGTCAATTTTGACACTATTCAATAATTAATTTTTATAAAAATATTAACAGAATGATTACTTAGAAAAAAGTTAATTAAATCATTCCTAACTTATCATATTATCCTAGAAAATTACTGTAATTGATAAATAGTCTCAAATTATATTTATCTGAGTATCTACAATATTAATCATTTCAATTTTTCACTATTATGGTAATTACTGCATCACTATTGTGTCATAAATAAATTAAACTATATAATGTCTAAAAATTATAAAAAAATGCCATTATGTAGGAAATATTTTTTTATTTCTAATTAATATTTAGAGTTTAAAATCCAACATATATAACCCTATGTAAAAATTGTTTTTCTAAAAGATATATGCTTGTGTCATTTTTGTATTCATTTTAACTTAATTAAAATAGTGTCTCTATCACTTACAAGTGGAACCATGAGGTCCCAAAATCGACCCAAAGATGCCCATGGTCGGAAATTTATCAACCAATAAGGTTAGGAAACGTTTTAGGGTAATTTGGTATTATTATAATATTATATTTTAACCCTTATTTACCGGATTTACCCTTTAACCATGGTAAATAAAATATTTTCCGAAGTAATTATTCAAAATGTCCAAAAATAAAAGTTACCTATTTACACTATTTGAACATCCTGATTCTAAATATGGAATCCATTTTTCCAAATTCAAAACACAGAAGTGTCAGAAATTAATTTAAAATTAATTCCCGCAGTCAAAACAAAAACCGTGTTTTTAAGATATAATAACTATCAAAAGATTGATACTTGTTTATGTTCGGTTTAATTGTGAAATTATGTCCAATGACCAACATTGTATTAAATGGTAAAAATATATTCTAAATATACTTTAAAACCACTAAAATGCATAATTTATCACTATTAATTATTTTGATTAAAAAAGTTATTTTTAATTAAAATTTAGTAATTTTCACTATTCATCAAAATATTAAAGTTATTCGAAAAGTACCAAAATTTCACCTTAGGCTAAATTTGATACTCCGAATCCAAAAATGAATTCCATTTTGAGAGATAATATCTATAAAATTTTAAAAAGTAGGTATTACTATTCATAATGGCTAGTTTGATCGGTTGTGGTGAGTTTTAGAACTCGATGTTGCGTACAACACATGGTATTGCATTATTCAAAGAGGAGCATACCATTGAAGGTTGGGTTGTTACATTCTACCCTCATTCAAATAATTTCGTCCTAGAAATTTCTGGAATACTACTGCATGAAAAGACTCAGGTGGTTCTTCATCATAAGTTCCTCGGGTTCCCACGTTGCCTCTTCCATCTTATGGTTTCTCCACAAAACTTTTACTAGACGTGTCATCCGGTTTCTCAGTAATTGTTCTATCGTATTAATAATCTTGACGGGATCTTCGTAATAAGACATATCGGGTTCTAGTTCTAATTCCTCATAGGTGAGTACATGCGTTGGGTCAGGCATGTATTTCCTCAATAGAGATACGTGGAACACATCGTGAACTTTGGAGATACTTGGCGACATTACCAATCGGTAAGCTACATCCCCAATTCATTCTAGAATTTCGAAAGGTCCGATGTACCTGGGACTCAATTTACCTTTCTTACCAAAACGTATGACTCCCTTCCATGGATATACCTTCAAGAAAACATGATCACCGACTTGAAATTTCAAATCCTTCCTTTGATTATCGGCATAGCTCTTCTACCTACTTTGAGTTGCTTGGATATGGTTTTGGATTACCTTCACCTTTTCCATCGTTTCCTCCACCAGTTCTGGGCCTACAAGATTTCTTTCACCAATGTCATCCCAACAGGTTGGTGTGCGACATCTCTTTCCGTATAACGCTTCATATGGTGCCATCTGAATACTCGAATGGAAGCTATTGTTATAGGAAAATTCTACCAGAGTTAAATATTGATCCCACATACCCTGAAAGTCATGTGAGCAGGATCTCAACATGTCTTCTAAGGTTTGAATAATTCTTTCTGATTTTCCATCTGTTTGAGGGTGGTCGGCAGTGCTCAAATGAAGTTCAGTATCCAAGGATTTCTGAATACATTTCCAGAATCTTGAAGTAAAATGGGGATCACGATCAGAAACAATCGATAGGGGTAATCCATGAAGTCTCACAACTTCATCAATATATAGTCTTGCTAGAAGTTCCAGTTGTAGATCTTCTCTTATAGAAAGAAAATGTGCTGACTTAGTAAGACGATCAACAATGACACATATTGAATCGTTCCTTCTAGGAGTCTTTGTTAGCCCCATGACAAAGTCCATCATAATATTTTCCCATTTACACTCCGGTATGGGAAGAGGTTGCATTACTCCTCCAGGATGTTGCCTTCCAGCTTTCACTTGTTGACAAACCATACATCTTGACACAAAATCAGCAATCTCCATCTTTATGTTGTCCCACCAAAAATGTTCCTTCAAATCTCTATACATTTTGGTGCTCCTAGAGTGTATAGAGAAATTGGAACTATGAGCATCATCCAACAATTCCCTTTTTAGATCAGGTATATCGGGAACACAAAGTCTCTTCCCGAATTTCAAAATTCCATCTTCATACACAAAGTCTCTCAATCTCCCATCATTCACAGCTTTACTCTTCTTTTGAAATTCTTCATCATCGGTCTGAGAACTCTTAATCCTTACTAGTAATCATGGTTTGGAAACCATTTGAAAAAGCATTGATGTTTCACCTTCCCCGGTTATTCCCATGTCCATCTTCACTAGATCCATGAAAATTGGATCCATTTGAATTCTCATATTGTTCAAAACTCCATGATATTTTCTGCTCAAAGCATCCGACACCTTGTTTGCTTTCCCCGGGTGGTAGTGTATCATAGAATCATATTCCTTGAGTAATTCAAGCCATCTCCTTTTCCTTATGTTGAGTTCTTTTTATGAGAAAATATACTTCAAACTCTTGTGATCAGTATAAATCTCACACTTTTCACCATAGAGGTAGTGCCTCCATATCTTCAAAGCAAAGATCATAGCTGCTAACTCAAGATCATGAGTAGGATAGTTTTGTTCATGAATTTTCAACTGTCGTGATGCATAGTCAATAACCCTATCATTATGCATAAGGACACAACCAAGTCCTTTATTCGATGCATCACTATAAAAAACGAACCCATCATTCCCCGATGGTAGATTCAAGATAGGAGCATTGACTAATCTTCTCTTCAGTTTTTCGAAACATTATTCACACTCTTTTGTCCAAAAAATTTAACCCCTTTACGTGTGAGCTTCATTAATGGGTTAGCCAATCAGGGAAAATTCTGGATGAAACGCCGATAATAACTTTCCAAACCAATAAAACAGCGTACCTCAGTTATACTCGTAGGTTCTGGCCATTCTTGGAGTGCCTTGGTCTTAGAAGGATCAACAGAGGTTCCATCTTTAGAGATAATATGGCCAAGAAAAGAAATCTCATGAAGCCAGAATTCACACTTGCTAAACTTCCGATATAATTCATGTCTTCTCAGAGTCTTCAAGATAATGCGCAAGTGACTTTCATGATCTTCGTAGCTTTTAGAGTATACCAAGATATCATTAATAAATACCACCACAAATTCATCGAGATATTCCTTGAAAACTCTATTCATCAGATCCATGAATACAGAGGGTGCATTAGTCAATCCAAAAGGCATTACAGTAAACTCATAATGCCCGTACCTAGTTCAAAATGCTGTCTTCGGAATGTCTTCCCTCTTTACACACAACTGATGGTATCCATATCGAAGGTCAATCTTTGAAATGTATTGAGCTCCATGCAGTTGGTCAAATAAATCATCAATGCGAGGTAGGGGATACTTGTTCTTTATTGTTATAGCATTGATCTCCCTATAGTCGATACATAACCTCATAGATCCATCTTTCTTTTTAACAAAAAGAACAGGGGCTCCCCATGGAGAAACACTAGAGTGAATAAATCCCTTATTTCTCAATTCCTCTAGTTGTTTCTTTAGTTTAACTAATTCTACAGTGTCCATTATATAAGGGGTCTTCGATATAGGTCTTGATCTAGGAATTAAATAAATGTAAAACTCAACTTCTCATTCTGGAGGATATCCATGTAAATCTTCCAGAAATACATCTACATATTCTTTCACAATAGGTAAATCCTCTATTTGAAAATTCCTTTCCTCACCCACAGTCATTTCATTCTCTTCCTCCCCAATAATTGAATTTAGTTGAGCTACTGGGGGTGGATCTAGATAAGAATTAGGTGGGGACAATTCTGCTCTAAAGATAAGGTGTTCCTTATCAACATCATCAAAAATCGTAACCTCCTTCTTCTTACAATAAATCTTCGCATCATAGTCTAAAAGCCAATCCATACCAAGGATTATATCAAAGTCAATAATAGGTATGGTGATGAGATCAGCAGATAATGAACATTTATGTGCTCTAATGGGGACTGATTCACAAAACTTTGTTGCAATGATACTTCACTTAAGAGTTTTAACTAACAACTCCCTTATTAAATCAAATTGAAAATATATAATTTTCTTAGAAAACTAGGAAGATATGAAACAATGTGATGATCTGGAATCAAATAATGAATTTTTGAAACTAGAGGAAACCATTCAATTAACTGCCACCATGTCTTTTGGAGCTTCTACCTCAGCAGTAGTGATAGTAAAATCTTGGCCTTGATCCCTTGGCCTCTTATGAGGTATGTTCCGCTGAAGATTAGGACATTAATTTTCATAATGTCCCATCTCTGTGCAATTGTAGCACTGAACATTGGTAGCTTCATTCTTCCCTTTGCAATCACGAGCTTGGTGGCCTTTTTCACCACACTTGTAACAGACACCCATTCCCTTCAAGCAAGTACCAGGGTGTTTCTTCCAACATTTACCACAAGATGGATATTCAAAATTTCCCTTCTTCCCCTTATTTCCATTCCCAGATTGATCAGTAGATCTCTTCTTCTCTTGCTTTACTTTAAAGTCTTAGGACTTAGAGAATTCCTTTTCTATCTTGATAGCACATGAGACAATTTCTTCGTACGATGAGAAGGATTGTGAGACTAATGCTCGAGGGAGAAATGGTTTTAACCCATCAAAGAAACAGTCAATCTTACTTCTTAGTTTACGTATATAATCTCCAGCATACCTTGCTAACCATGTAAAGTTAGCATCATACTTTGCATCATTCTCGTCCTCCTTTTGTCTTAGACTCAGAAATTGCCTTTCCATATCAGCTCGATGGTCACGAGGAAAGTATTTTTCTAAAAACAGATCTTTGAACTCCCTCCATTCCATATTTGATACTTCATCATCTTCTTTCGTGTTTTGAATCAATGAATACCATTGATCAGCATCTCCAGTGAGGCAGTAAACTACCATGATAACTTTTTCCCTTTCACTACTCCCAAAGCCTGAAATATTTTCTCTAGGGAATTTTTCCATTTCTCAGCTACTAAGGGATTTGTAATCCCATTGAACTTTGGTGGTTGTTTCCTCATGAATCGATCTAACATTGATCCTCTATGCTGCGGATCAGGGTGCTCCATATGGGTAAGTTTATTATTCATAACCAGAGTGAGTTGTCCCAGTATGGTGAATAGCTGATCAGCACCAGTTGCATCACCAGCTCCACAATAATTATATTGAGTAGGAGGGAAATACCTACATGGAGTGCGTGCATTGATACAGTTTCCATTTCTTCTACTAGGTGCCATTTCTAAACAATGGCATAAACTAGATCAATTTATGAATCAAAATACATAATTCCATACTTATAAAACACTTAACATAAATTGAACTATTTATGGATATAATCCATAATCATAAAAATGTTTTCTTTGAGGAAGTATATACTCATAAACCCTTAATAATGATTTGTAATGAAAATGAGAGTTATCCTAAGCATATCCCTCGAGAGTTTCGTAACCAAGAGTGAAACAAGGCCCGTTGTTGTGCACCAGTTCCCATTCAAGTCTAGATGAAAGTGGCATTTTTGGGTTTTACCCCTAGGCACATCTGTTCTAGAGCCGCCTCAACCTGCTCGAATCCAGACAGGGATGTATTGCTTGGAAAACTCAAAAAATCTCTACAATACCCAAAGTCTAGGAAGTTCTTCTATACTAATCCTCAAAGTCCATCTTTGGTCTATGTGCTCTAATCAGAGTTTATCTAAATCTAGCTTCCAAGGTTTGTACTAAACTTCATCTGATACCAACTGTAACACCCCAGCCCCAGTTACCTAGAGTCGGTGCATTATTACATAAAATAGGCATGATCACAAGAAAGATGAATTATTGAAAGACCTATTGGTTTATTAGCCTTGGAAACACTAGATATATTCATAAGTATTACATTACATCATAAAAATGAAAACTACAACAACATATTTTCTTCATATTCCACACTCATATCCCCACAGACTATCCCTGCAGGTCATTCATAAATTACTTCTTCACATCCTGGGAAAAATAAAACATTGAAAGGGGTGAGCTCAAATGCCCAGTAAGGATAACAATATAGCAGAAACTTTCATAAATAAGAATAAACATTTAAGGAAATGTATAACTAAAACAAAATCCTTTTAAACTTGAACTTCAACATAGTATGGAACAAATGAAATAATTCCATTTACTTATTCACATGGATATTCTACAAATCGAATAATCACATGCATTATCAATAACCACTTTCATAATGATGGAATGTATAATGACAGACTATCATATCCACATAGACAAGTCCTCTTGCCAAGACTAAAAATAATATTTTGACAAGGCCTTGTTCCAAGACACTAGTTTGTCTCATGAGACCTACCGATTCATCGAGGATCTATAGCAAGCTCCTCCTGGCACATATTAAGTCCAATGCATTCCCATATGAAAAGGTTTGAACATAACATAAACATTCATATTAAAACTAGCATAGGAAATGTAAATACTTCATCCATAAACCATGAATGGTATAAAAATAACACATCCACTTTCAAACATATCACAAAACCTTTAATATAATATAAAAGTTTTGTAGAATAATAAATCAACTTCAAATAAGCGTAAAATCCATCAAAGGATGTTGACATAGATGAAATCAAAACTCTTTTTAAAGAAATATCTATTTCTATTTTGAAATCATTTATGAGTCATATATTTATAAAATAAAACATTTTCTTTGAAAATATTCTTATAAACTTGTAAGGGAACCTTCAACGAAAAATAGCCGCACCCTCCGTATAAGTTAAAAAAAACATTCTTACCTTAATTCTGTCGAAAAGGTTAAAAAGGACCTTGTTTGGAAAAAGACAGAAAGATTCCTTTATGAACTTCTTATAAAAAGTCAAAAAAGTGTATAAATGACTTTAACCCATATTCTGTAAAATATTAAGAATGTTTTGAAATACATTTATAAGAAACATGGATGTGGATGATAAAGAGATCCCAGTAGATTATTACATATAAACAACCTCGGATATTGAAGATATTGCGATATAAACCCTTAACTTGTACTTTTACTTTGTTGGGGTAGGATAACCTCATGTATAATGGTGAAATAATTGTTATTAAATTATACAAGAATCATATACATTAATATGATATCATGTATGATCGTTTAACATGGATTTTTTAATAATATCTTAGTATTATCGTTGTTTCGGGTGTTAACTTACTCATTTTATTTTATATGTTTTGTTTCGTAAGCTGTGTTTGTCATGGGTAGGTTTTATAATAATCATATCCAGAATGATATCAAGTCCTTAGATACTATTATTAATCACCAAATGAGTTGAATGGATATGATGGAGAATGAATCTTATCGCGTTCATGGAGACGGTACTCCGTACGTACGCAAGAGCGACAATATCATTCTTTTGATATTAAAATAATATATAATTGGATAGTATATCATATATAAAGAATCATTATCATGTTATATTTATTATTTACATGAGTTACACATCATTTTTATACCCATCCAAATAATAATTTATTTCAATAACAATTACACCACGACGTGGAGACTGTAAGCCGTACGTACGCACGTATGGTGACATGTTATTCTAAAGCATTGATAGAATACTGAATATGGTTGTGCCATATTTATAATAACATCATAGTATATACAAGATACTGGAATTATTATTTTAGAATGGTAATAACTAATAAGTAAGAAGTGGAAAAAGAAAGGAACTTGGAAAAGGGTGGTGAAATCATTACCTCTTCTTCGGGTTCTTCCTTTTGATTTGATCAAAAGGGCTCTTAGGTTGGCTTTATGACTAAAGTAAGGACTATAACGACCCATACACTACATACATGGTTAATAATTAAAAATTTAAGCATACTTATTACAACATATAACAAAACCATGAAAGGACCGTATAGGTATAGTGTCTTTAGAAACTGGGAAACATAAACAACTGGTTCATAAAGCATCTACATGTCTCCCATTTATTTCATCATATATATAGTCCCTTTTTGGAATATATTACTTAATAACCTTCTTCCGGACCTGGAGAATGAAAACATACAAAAGGGTGAGCTCAAATGCTCAGTAAGGGTAAATAAATGAAATATCAATCACATCAAATTTATAAGAACATAACATTTTGGAAATCTTACCCTATAAAATAGTTCATAATTTCCTAACATGGGATAAATCATGGTAGTGAAATGTAATCCCAATAATCATAACATAAAACATGAAACTTTTTTAAATACACACATAATCATAGAGAATCATTTCTTATTAGTCAAGACTCATAGCCAAGACTATCTTAGTGGAAAAATTCCATTTCTGAACCGAGTTCACTCCTCATTTCAGTCCTATTTCACTGAACCGGTTTAACCTGCCATTCCAGCCATTTCTATATCATGAGATATAAAATCTATAACCAATTCATTGGAGGGAGATATAGGTCCCACCCATCTCATAATGATACCATTCTTATGTGTGCCACAAAATCATAAACCATACATCATAGCATAACCCATGTAATAAAAATGGGAATCTTATACATTATGACATCCTAAAATAATTCATATAAGATAAAGGAATTCATAAAATATTTCCATCACAACATAATCAAATCAATTTAATAATAGGGATAGAAATAGAAACCTATATTATATTAGATGGAAAATAATTTTGACAAAACACTTGAACTCCATTCTTGAGGAAAATATCCTTTCTACTTCAAAAACAAATTACCTTTCTTAACATGTCATACAATTATAACTAAAAGATGTTGATTAAATATAAACTTGAAAACTTGTAAAGGATGCTTCTTGGATATAATTTTTTAAAAATCCATTCATGATGTATAAGTTAAAAAAACATTCTTCTCGTACTTTTGTCGGAAAAGTCAAAAAGTAAACGACAAAAGATTCCATTCATATCTTTTACTAAAAACTCACCGAAGGGTAAAATTGGATTTAAACAATGGTAGGTGGATGGAAATAATAGTACATATTGAGGAAACATGGATGTGGATGATAAAATACACCCCATTAAATTCCATAGTGTAAACCATCTCGGATAAAAATGAGATTGTGAAATTTCCCTTACCTCAGGTTTGATATGCTTTGTACGGGTCCGAACCTCCTGTATATTGATTTAAATAATGTCATTGACTTATTACAGAATCATATTCATTGTTATTATACCATATATGGTCATATTCTTAGAATTTTATTAGTAATATTTCATTACTACTTGTTATTCGGGTGTTTATTACTTTTTGTTCTTATGCGTGTTTTGTCGAATAAATTCTTATTACTCTTTATAGGATATAGATACATCATTTACATAATTTTATTAGTGTAATATATATAATATTCATTCATTCAACTCATTTATATAATCATTATTCAATGAAGATCATATAGAACGAGTCGCATCACATCGTGGAGACGGTATGCCGTATGTACGCACGAGCGATGATATCGTTCCCATGATCATGGAATTGTTTTGAAGTGTATGTATACTATTTAAGAATCAATATAACTTTACAATAATAATATATAGTCATTATTTACACCATTATACCCATCCAAGAAAGGTGGTGGTGGAAAACAGATTACACCACAGCGTGGAGACGGTATTCCGTACGTACACACGCGCGGTGATTTCGTTTTCCGTAGGATGGATACGAGGTTAAATAGGGTTGTTTTATATTTATAATAACATAACAGTATATGAGGGATACTGATGTTATTACCTCATTATGAAACAACTGAAGAAGAGGGAGTAGAAGAAGAATGGAACTTGAAGAAAATGGTAGAAGGTATTACCTCTTTCTCAAAGTGCCTCCTTTAAAATTTCTCTTAAGGCACTAGAGTTGGTCTTTCGATAAGACCAGTACCTATAGTAGGTTTATTAGGAAGTGGGGAAGTAAAATGGGAAGGGGTTGTCCAAGCTTGGAGGCTCAAATTGGTGTGAGGAAGAGAGGAAGGAGGTTCCCTTTTATAAGGGAGGAGAGGGGCACCTTTGGAAAGTGTGGAAATATTATTTTATTATAAACTTATCTTCGGTTTCAAAAGGTCCAAAAATAATTAAAGATGAAGATAAGGTGACTCATAGTCGAAATAAAATCATCCAATCAGAATTGGAAATGTTTTGGAAAATATTTTAATCATTATAATATTATTTATTTAAATCATTTATTAATGAGATAAATACTTCATCATTATTGTGTCATAAATAATTTAATTTATTTGGAGTCTAAAAATTATAAAAAAAATATAATTATGTAGGAAATAGTTTTAGCTTTCCAATGATTATTTATAGTCAAAAATATAATTTATATACCCCTTATAAATATTAATTACTAAAATGTTTTTGTTAAAGTCAATTTTGTCTTAACATTAAATTAATTAATCCAAATTGTCATTGTCACTACCAAGTGGCTCAATGGGGTCCCAAAATCGACCCAAGGATTCCCATGGTTGGAAAATACTTATCCAATAAGTTTAGGACTTGTGTCAAGGTAATTTTGAATTATTATAATATTCTTTTAACCTTGAATTACTCTATTTACCTTTAACCATAGTAAATAAAAATTACCGTAGTTACTATTCATAATATCAAGAAAATAAAGGTAACCTATTAACATAATTTGGTCCCACTGATTCCAAATATGGAATCCATTTTTCAAAATTCAAAACACATAAGTTGTAGTAATTAATTTAAAATTAAACTCGTTGTTAAGCAAACAGGTTTTAAAAGTTAAAACATTGCCAAAGATTGAAATGTTTTTACCTATGAATTCAATGTAAAATTAATGCTAATGACATATATTATATTAAATGGTAACAATATATTATATTTATACTTTAAAAAAATTCAATTTTATAATTTAACCATATAAAATATTGCGATGAAAAAAGTTGTTTTTAATTAAAATATAGCGTGTTTTTACTATTCATTTAAATATGAAAGTTATCAGAATAATATGAAAAATTTACCCAAAGTAAATTTTTATATCATGATTCTAAAGAAGAATTTTATTTTGTAAAATTGAACCTATAAACTTGTCAAAAACTAGATTTAATGTGGGTGCACCATCAAAAGGCGGTAAAACTGTATTTTTTGAAAAATACTTCTTTTATCCCAAAAAACTGATTTTGTTTTCATACCTCATTCTAGAAAATTTATAGGATAAATTAAAATGTTATAAAATTCGAAATTTAGTTAATACTATTCATAACGACTAGTATTTTAATATATCGATGTTTAGTGAAACTCGGTATTATGTACGACGCGAGCTATCGAGGAGGGTCGCAGTTGCGTGTAAAGCAAGCCAATACAGTGTTGTGTGTAGTGAAAGATTCCTTTGATGATTTATATAACATAAAAAAATATTTCTTATAAAAGTCTCGGGTGTTAAAATCTACCCCCCTTAAAATGAATTTCTCCCTCAAAATTCATCACTTTGTAACAAACAAATGAGGATACCTCTCCCTCATCATATCCTAAAGTTCCCATGTAGCTTCGTCTAATTGGTGGTTCCTCCATAAAACATTCACCAAGCGAGTGGTCTTGTTCCGAATGACTTTTTCGCTACGATCCAGAATCTCTATCGGCTATTCTTCATAAGAAAGATTTTGTTCCAGCAGTACAAATTCTGAGCTGAGTACATGTGAAGGATCAGGTATGTACTTTCTCAGGAGAGATACATGGAACACATTGTGAACTTTAGAGAGATTCGGTGGAAGCACCAATCGGTAAGCTACCTTCCCAACATGATCCAGAATTTCAAAAGGACCGATATATCTAGGGCTCAACTTTCCCTTCTTTCCAAATCTCATTACTTTCTTCCAAGGAGATATTCGTTAGAACACTTTATCACCCACATCAAACTCTAGGTCTTTTCTTTGGTTGTCGGCATAACTTTTTTGTCGACTCTGAGCTGCTCTTATGTGTTGTTGAATATATCTATCCTTTTCTGCCATTTCATCAACAAGATCAAGTCCTAATAGCTTTCTTTCCCCAACTTCATCCCAGAAAGTTGGAGTCCTTCATTTCTTTCCATAGAGAGCTTCATAAGGAGCCATCTGAATACTGGAGCGAAAGCTATTATTATAAGAAAATTCCACCAAAGGTAGGTGTTGATCCCAACAACCTTTGAAATCCATATAGCAACCTCTCAATATATCTTCTAGAGTTTGAATTGTCCTCTCAGACTGATCGTCTGTCTGAGGATGAAAAGCAGTTCTGAAACTCAACTCTGTATCTAGAGTATGCTGAAGTGTTCGCCAGAACATTGAGGTAAACCACAGATTCTGATCAGATATAATAGAAAGTGGTACTCCATGCAATCTTACCACTTCGTTTACATATATCCTAGAAAGCTGATCTAGAGAGAAATCCTCTCTAATAGAAATGAAGTGTGCATACTTTGTAAGATGATCAACTATGACCCAGATAGCATTATTCCATTTGGATGTTTTAGGAAGTCTAGTGACAAAGTCCATAGTGATGTTTTCCCATTTCCATTCAGGTATGGGTAATGGTTGTAACATCCCCTTAGACTTCTGTCTCTTAGCTTTAACTTGATGACAAACCAAGCCTCGAGAGACATATTCAGCAACATCTCTTTTCATGACAGCCCACCAGAAGTACTCTTTCATGTCCCTAAACATCTTCATGCTTCCAGGATGAATAGAGAATGAAGAACTATTAGCCTCATCCAACAACTCCTTCTTTAATTTGGGGATGGGAGGAACACAAACCCGATTCCTAAACATTACTATCCCATCACAATCAAGGTTGAATTCAGGAACATTTCTCACCTTTTTTTGTAACTCGACATCTTCTTTCTGCGCCACTTTAATCATCACATGTATAGATGGTTGAAAAATCATTTGAGAAAGATACGATTTTCCCCTTTCATTATAATTCCATGATCCATCCTTTGTAAATCCATATATATTGGATCTTTTGTGATCCTCATCATGGATAATCTAGCATGGTCTTGTCGACTTAATACATCTTCCACATTGTTTGCTTTCCCAGGGTGGTAATGAATTGAGCAGTCGTAATCCTTAATCAGCTTCAACCATCTTCTTTGGTGCATATTCTGCTCCTTTTGTGTGAAAATATACTTTAAATTTTTATGATCAGTATAAATGTCACACTTTTCTCCACAATGATAATGCCTCCAAATTGTTAATGCAAATATTACCACAGCTAACTCCAAATCATGAGTTGGGTAATTTTGCTCATGGATTTTCAACTGTCGTGAGGCATAAGCTTTCACCATATCATTTTGCATGAGAACACATCCCAGTCCCTTCTTGGATGCATCACTGTAGATCACAAACCTTTCTCCACTGCAAGGTAGTGTGAGAACAGGTGCACTGGATAACCTTCTTTTTTTCTATTTGAAATTTTCTTCACATTCCTCTATCCAAACAAACTTAACTCCTTTTCGAGTTAACCTGGTGAGTGGGTTAGATAACCTTGAAAAATCTTCCACAAAATGTCTATAATATCCAGAAAAACCAAGAAAACTTCGAATCTTAGTTACTGTTGTTGGTCTTGACCATCTTTCGATAACCTCTGTTTTTTCTGGATCCACAGATATCCCCTCTTTTGAGATTACGTGACCCAAAAATGAAACTTTTTGAAGCCAAAATTCACACTTGGTTAATTTGGAATAAAGCTTCTCCTTTCTTAGGGTCTTTAATACAATTCTCAAGTGATCTTCATGTTCTTCCTTTCCCTTTGAATAGACAAGAATATCATCTATAAAGAATACCAAAAATTGATCAACATAGTCTCTAAAGACTGTATTCATTCGATCCATGAAGATAGAAGGGGCATTAGTAAGACCAAATGGCATCACTATAAATTCATAGTGTCCATACCTTGTAAGGAAAGATGTCTTTGGTATATCCTCCCTTTTGACCCTTAATTGATGATACCCTGAATGAAGATCAATCTTGGAAAAGTATTGAGCTCTACGTAGTTGGTCAAATAGGTCATCAATACGTGGGAGAGGATATTTGTTCTTGATAGTGATCTTGTTAAGTTCTCGATAATCAATGCAGAGTCTCATTGATCCGTCTTTCTTCTTAACAAACAGAACAGGTTCTCCCCAAGGTGACTCACTAGGGAGTAAGAATCCTTTATCAAGATTCTCTTCGAGTTGCTTCTTCAATTCCTGCAACTCAATTGGGGCCATTCTATATGGTGTCTTTGAAATAGGCAAAGCACTCGGTACGAGTTCTATTGAAAACTCAACTTCACGATTAGGTGAAATACCTAGAAATTCCTCTGGAAAGACATCTTCAAACTCCCATATAATGGGAATACTCTTAATCGCAAGTTTCTCACAAACCATTTGAGATAAATAAAATTCATTTAGTTGGATCAAGACCCATAAGATTGAAGAAATTTCCACTGGAAGGTTATGTTCATCCTTGCATTGATAGACGATCATAGATTGATCTGGAATATGAAACGTGACTTACCTTATTTGGAAATTGATATGAGCTCCATATAAAGAAAGCCAATCCATGCCAAGAATCACATCAAATTCCACTATAGGAAGGATCACAAGATTTATAGGAATCACTTTACCACAAACTTCAATCGAAGAAGAATTATAAACTTTTGATGCGACCATTGTGCCATTAAGAGTTGTCACAACCAACTCAACGTCTAATTGTTGAGGTAATATGGTGATAACCTTAGAAAATTCTTCAGAAATAAAAGAGTGGGTGGATCCAGAATCAAATAAAAAATTTTATTCTTTAGTGTGGATGGTAAGTGTACCTCTCACAACTTCGTTGTCATACTCCACATCGCCGATAGTAATTGCATGTTACTTTCCTTTGTCTTCAGCCTTAAGGGTTTTTTGACGTTGATCATCATCATCAACCCTTGGATTTGGGCATTGATTGGCGTAATGACCCATTTCCTTGCACTTGAAACATTGAAGTGTAGTAGGTTCATTCTGTGTATCCCTTCCTTTGTTTGCATCATTAAACATCTTCTTCACATTATTTCGACATTCAATTGCCTGATGACCTTCTTTTCCACACTTATAACATTTTCTTGACCCCTTAAGACAATTTCCTCCATTTTTCTTTCCCCACTTTGAGCATAAGGGAAAACTCATCTTCTTTTCAGTGTGGTCTTTAGATTTTCCTTTGAATACCATTTTCCTATTCTTATCAAACCCATGTGACTGATGGGTTACACCAACCACCATCTCAACATTGAGAGCACATCGAACAATTTCCTCATAGCTATTGAAGTCCCTTATGTCTAACACCCTTAAAAGACTTGGTTTTAAGCCACTAAAGAATCGATCGATCTTACTCTCAGGTTGGATAATAATTCCAGAAGCGTACCTTGCAGGTCTTGTAAAATTTTCTTCGTAGGTACCAATGGATTCATCATCCTTTTTCTTTTGTTCAAGAAACACCTTCTCCATCTTTGTTTGAAGAATACGAGGGAAATAATTATTAAAAAATAATTTATTGAACTCGTCCCATTCCATGGACTCAATTTCATCCCTTTGCCTTATATTCTTAATAAGATTCCACCATTGATCATCATCACCTTCCAACCGATATACTGCTAAGATGACTTTATCATGTTCAGAATATTGAAGAACTGAAAATATCTTTTCAGTGGTACTGATCCATTGTTCAGCCACTAATGGAGAAGAAGACCCACTGAATGAAGGTGGACGCTACCTCATGAAGGATTCGACAAAATGTTTCTCCTTCCTTTGCTCATTTGGAAGTACATCATGGTTTATAGCTTAAGAAAGTTGTGTGAGCATGGATATAATATTTTTCATTCCAGCTCCCATAACGTTTGGTTGCTCAGGGGGACAATCAATACATTGCCCGTCGCATTCCGCATTAACACAGTTTCTTTCGGTTCCAGCCATTGACTAAAAACAAGTAGAATAGTGTGAGAAACAGTAATTATAATAGGAAAACCACATAATCAAGAATAAAATTTCACACTTAAGGTCTTATCATTGATTGTTCATGGCCATTTCTAAAACACTACGATTGTGTTCTATCCTTAGACATATCCTTAGGCTTCTTACTAAGGCTTTCACATCCTAGTTTCCAAAGGTTGACTATACCTTTCCTCTGATACTAACTATAACGACCCATACATTACATAAATGGTTAATACTTCAAAATTGAAGCATACTTGTCACAACATATAACAAAACCATGAAAGGACCGTATAGGTATAGTTTCTTTAGAAACTGGGAAACATAAAAAATTGGTTCATAAATCATCTACACTATCTCCTATTTATTTCATCATATCTATAGTCCCTTTTTGGTAAATCTTACTTAATAACCTTCTTCCTAACCTGGGGAAAGAAAACATACAAAAGGGTGAGCTCAAATGCTCAGTAAGGGTAAACAAAAGAAATATCAATCACATCAAATTTATAAGAACATAACATTTTTTAAATCTTACCCTGCAAAAGAGATCATAATTTCATAACATGGGATAAATCATGGTAGTGAAATGTAATCCCAATAATCATAACTTAAAAAATGAAACTTTGTGGCATACACACATAATAATAGATAATCATTTCTTATTAGTCAAGACTCATATCCAATACTATCTTAGTGGACAAAGTCCATTTCTAAAACGATTTCACTCCTCGTTTTAGTCCTATTTCATTGAACCGGTTTAACCTTCCATTTCAGCCATGTCTATATCATGAGATATAAAATCTTTACCCAATACATTGGAGGGATATATAGGTCCCACCCATATCATAATGATACCATTCTTATGTGTGCCACAAAATCATAAACCATACATCATAGCATAACCCATGTAATAAAAATGGAAATCATAAACATTATGACATCATAAAATAATTCATATAAGATAAAGAAATTCATAAAATATTTTTCATCACAACAAAATAAAATCAATGTAATAATAGGGATAGAAATATAACCCTATATTATCTTAGATGGAAAATAATTTTGATAAAACACTTGAACTCCATTCTTGAGGAAAATATCCTTTCTACTTCAAAAACACTTTTCCTTTCTTAACATGTCATACAATTCTAAACTAAAAGAAGTTGATTAAAAATAAACTTGAAAACTTGTAAAGGAAGCTTCTTGGAAATAATGTTTCAAAAATCCATTCATTCCGTATAAGTTAAAAAACATTCTTCTCGTACTTTTGTCGGAAAAGTCAAAAATTACCTCATACGAAAAACGACAAAAGATTACTTTAATATATTTTACTAAAAACTCACCGAAGGGTAAATTTGGATTGAAAAAATTTTAGGTGGATGGAAATAATATTACATATTGAGGAAACATGGATGTGGATGATAAAATACACCCCAGTAAATTCCAAAGTATAAACAATCTCGGATAAAAATGAGATTGTGATATTTCCCTTACCTCAGGTCCGATATGCTTTGTACATGTCCGAAACTCCGGTATAATGATTTAAATAATGTAATTGACTTATTAAAGAATCATATTCATTGTTATGATACCGTATATGGTCATATTCTTAGCTTCTTATCAGTAATATTTCATTACTACTTGGTATTCAGGTGTTTATTAATTTTTGTTCTTATACGTGTTTTGTCGAATAAATTCTTATTACTCTTAATAGGATATAGATAATTCATTTAATGAATGTTATTAGTGTAATATATATCATATTAAATCATTCAATACATTTATATAATCATTATTCAATGAAGATCATATAGAACGAGTCACATCACATCTTGGAGACGGTAGGCGGTACGTACGCACGAGCGATGATATCGTTCCCATGCTCGTGGAATTGTATTGAAGTGTATGTATACTATTTCAGAATCAATATAACTTTCAAATAATCATATATAGTTATTCTTTACACTATTATACCCATCCAAGTAAGGTGGTGGTTTAAAACAGATTACACCACTGCGTGGAGACGGTATTCCGTACGTACGCACGCGCGGTGATTTCGTTTTCCCTAGGATGGATAAGAGGTGAAATAGGGTTGTTTCATATTTATAATAACATATACTTATATGAGGAATACTGATGTTATTTCCTCATAATGAAACAACTAAAGAAGTGGGAGTAGAAGAAGAATGGAACTTGAAAAAAATGGTAGAAGGTATTACCTCTTTCTCGAAGTGCCTCCTTTAAACATTCTCTTAAGGCACTAGAGTCGGTCTTTTGATAAGACTAGTACCTCTAGTAGGTTTCTAAGGAAGTGGGGAAGTGAAATGGGAAGGGTTTGGACAAGCTTGAAGGCTAAAATTGGTGTGAAGAAGAGAGGGAGGATGTTCCCTTTTATAAGGGAGGAGAGGGGTACCATTGGAATGTGTGGAAATATTATTTTATTATAAACTTATCTTCGATTTAAAAAGGTCCAAAAATCATTAAAGATGAAGATAAGATGACACATAGTTTAAATAAAATCATACAATCAGAATTGGACATGTTTTGGGAAATATTTTAATCATTATAATCTTATTTATTTAAATCATTTATTAATGAGGTAAATACTTCATCATTATTGTGTCATAAATAATTTAATTTATTTGGTGTCTAAAAATTATAAACAAATATTATTATGTAGGAAATATTTTTAGCTTTCCAATTAATATTTATAGTCGAAAATATAATTTATATAACCCCTTATAAAAATTAATTACTTAAAGATTTTTGTTAATGTCAATTCTGTCTTTACATTAAATTAATTAATCGAAACTGTCATTGTCACTACCAAGTGGCTCAATGGGGTCCCAAAATCAACCCAAGGATTCCCATGGTCGTCCAATACTAATACAATAATGTTAGGACAAGTTTCAAGGTAATTTTGAATTATTATAATATTCTTTTAACCTTGAATTACCCTATTTACCTTTACCCGTAGTAAATAAAAATTACCATAGTTACTATTCATAATATCAGAAAAATAAAAGTAACCTATTAACATAATTTAGAACCACTGATTCAAAATATGGAATCCATTTTTCAATATTCAAATCACCGAAGTTTCAGTAATTAATTTAAAATTAATCCCGTTGTTAAGAAAATGGGTTTTAAAAGTTAAAACATTGCCAAAGATTGAAATGTTTTTACCTATGAATTCAATGTAAAATTATTTATAATGACATATATTATATTAAATGGTAAAAATCTATTCTATTTATACTTTAAAAAAATTCAATATTATTATTTAACCATATTAAGTATTGCGATGAAAAAAGTTGTTTTTAATTAAAATATAGCGTGTTTTTACTATTTATTAAAATATGAAAGTTATCAGAATAATATGAAAATTTTATGCAAAGTAAATTTTTATATCCTGATTCTAAAGAATGATTTTATTTTGTCAAATTGAACTTATAAACTTGTCAAAAACTAGATTTAATGTGGTTGCGCCATCAAAAGGCGGTAAAACTGCATTTTTTGAAAAATACTTCTTTTATCCAAAAAACTGATTTTGTTTTCATACCTCATTCTAGAAAATGCATAAGATGAATTAAAATGTTATAAAATTAACAATTCAGTTAATACTATTCATAACGGATAGTATTATAATATATCTTTGTTTAGTGAAACTCGGTATTGCGTACGACGCAAGCTATCGAGGAAGGCCGCTGTTGTGTGTAAAGCAAGACAAGCTAGTGTTGTGTGTAGTGAAGGATTCCTTTGATGATTTATATAACATAAAAAAATATTTCTCATAAAAGTCTTGGGTGTTACATTTTTCCCCCCTTAAAATGAATTTCTCCCTCAAAATTCATCACTTCGTAACAAACAGATGAGGATACCTCTCCCTCATCATATCCTCAAGTTCCCATGTAGATTCTTCTAATTGGTGGTTACTCCATAAAACTTTCACTAAGCGTGTGGTCTTGTTCCATATGAATTTTTCGCTACGATCCAGAATCTCTATCGGATGTTCTTCATAAGAAAGATCTTGTTCCAGTAGTATAACTTTTGAGCTGAGTACATGTGAAGGATCAGGTTTGTACTCTCTCCGGAGAGATACATGGAACACATTGTGAACTTGAGATAGATTCAGTGGAAGCGCCAATCGGTAAGATACCTTCCCAACACGATCCAAAATTTCAAAAGGACTGATATATCTGGGGCTTAACATTCCCTTCGTTCCAAATCTCAATACTCTTTTCCAAGGAGATATTCGTAAGAAAACTTTATCACCCACTTAAAAATCTTGGTCTTTTCTTCAGTTGTCGGCATAACTTTTTTGTCGACTCTGAGATGCTATTATTTGTTGTTGAATAGATCTGACCTTTTCTGCCATTTCATCAACATGATCAGGTCCTAATAGATTTATTTCCCCCACTTCATCCCACCAATTTGGAGTCCTACATTTCTATCCATAGAGAGCTTCATATGGAGCCATCTGAATACTGAAGCGAAACCTATTATTATAAGAAAATTCCACCAAAGGTAGGTGTTGATACCAACCACCTTTGAAATCTATTGAGAAATATCTCAACATATCTTCTATAGTTTGAATTGTCCTCTCAGACTGACCGTCTGTCTGAGGATGACATGAAGTGCTGAAACTCAACTCTGTATCTAGAGTATGCTGAAGACTTCACCAGAACATTGAGGTAAACCTCGGATCCCGATTAGATATAATAGAAAGTGGTACTCCATGCAATCGTACCACTTCCTTTACATATATCCTGGAAAGCTGATCTAGAGAGAAATCCTCTCTAATAGAAATGAATTGTGAAGACTTTGTAAGACAATCAACTATGACCCAGATAGCATTATTCTGTTTGGATGTTTTAGGAAGTCTAGTGGCAAAGTCCATAGTGATGTTTTCCCATTTCTATTTAGATATGGGTAATGGTTGTAACATCCCCTTAGACTTCTGTCTCTCAGCTTTAACTTGATGACAAACAAAGCATCGAGAGAAATATTTAGCAACATCTATTTTCATGCAATCCCACCAGAAGTACTCGTTCAGGTCCCTATACATCATCATGCTTCCTGGATGAATATAGAATGAAGAACTATGAGCCTCATCATGAAGCTACTTCTTTAATTAGGGGATGGGAGGAACACAAACCCGATTCTTGAACTTTATTATCCCATCACAATAAAGGTTGGAT
The DNA here is from genome assembly GCA_963277665.1 of Viscum album. Lineage (NCBI taxonomy): Eukaryota > Viridiplantae > Streptophyta > Magnoliopsida > Santalales > Viscaceae > Viscum > Viscum album. The sequence goes on along the minus strand of OY728158.1, from coordinate 1,457,299,364 downwards.
TCAGGAACATTTCTCACCTTCTTTTGTAACTTGACATCTTCTTTCTCCGCCTCTTTAATCTTCACATGTATAGATGGTTGAACACTCATTTGAGAAAGATAAGATTTTCCCATTTCATTGTACTTCCAAGATCCATCCTTTGTAAATCCATAAATATTGGATCTTTTGTTATCCTCATCATGGATAAGCTAGCATGGTCTTGTCGACTTAATGCATTTTCCACCTTGTTTCATTTCCCAGGTTGGTAATTAATTGAGAAGTTGTAATCCTTAATCATCTCCAACCATCTTCTTTGGCGCATATTCAGGTCCTTTTGTGTGAAAATATACTTCAAAATTTTATGATCAGTATAAATGTCACACTTTTCTCCATAAAGATAATGCCTCCAAATCATTAAGGAAAATATTACCGAAGATAACTCCGAATCATGAGTTGGGTAATTTTGCTCATGGATTTTCAACTGTCGTGAGACACAAGCTATCACCATATCATTTTTCATGAGAACACATCCTAGTCCCTTCTTGGATGCATCACTGTAGATCACAAACCTTTCTCCACTGCAAGGTAGTGTGAGCACAGGTGCACTGGCTAACCTTCTTTTTAGCTCTTTGAAATTTTCTTCACATTCCCCCATCCAAACAAACTTAACTCCTTTTTGAGTTAACATGGTGAGTGGGTTATATAACCTTGAAAAATCTTTCACAAAACATCGGTAATATCCATCCGATCCAAGAAAACATCGGATCAGTTACTGTTGTTGGTCTCGACCATCTTTCGATAACCTCTGTTTTTGTTGGATCCACAGATATCCCCTCTTTTCAGATTACGTGACCCAAAAATGCAACTTTTTGAAGACAAAATTCACACATGGTAAATTTGGCATAAAGCTTCTCCTTTCTTAGGGTCTTTAATAAAATTCTCAATTGATCTTCATGTTCTTCCTTGCTCTTTGAATAGACAAGAATATCATCTATTAAGACTACCACAAAATGATCATGTTAGTCTCTAAAAACTCTATTCATCAGATCTATGAAGATAGCAAGGGAATTAGTAAGACCAAATGGCATCACTATAAATTCATAGTGTCCATTCCTTGTACGAAAAGCTGTCTTTGGTATATCCTCCCTTTTGACCCTTAATTGATGAAACCCTGAATGAAGATCAATCTTGGAAAATTATTGAGCTCCGTGTAGTTGGTCAAATAGGTCATCAATGCATGGGAGAGGATATTTGTTCTTGATAGTGATCTTGTTAATTTCTAGATAATCATTGTAGAGTTTCATTGATCAATCTTTCTTCTTAGTAAACAGAACAGGTGCTCCCCAAGGTGACACACTAGGGCAAATGAATCCTTTATCAAGATTCTCTTGGAGTTGCTTCTTCAATTCCTGCAATTCAATTGGGGCCATTCTATAAGGTGTCTTTGAAATAGGAAAAGCACCCGGTACGAGTTCTATTGAATACTCAACTTCACAATTTAGTGGAAGACCTGGAAATTCCTCCGGAAAGCCATCGTCAAACTCCCGTACAATGGGAATATTCTTAATCGTGAGTTTCTCACCAACCATTTGAGATAAATAACCTTCATTTTTTGGGATCAAGACCCATAAGATTGATGAAATTTCCACTGGAAGGTTATGTCCATCCTTGCATCGATAGACAATCATAGATTGATCTGGAATATGAAATATGACTTCCCTTCTTTGGAAATTGATATGAGCTCCATATAAAGAAAGCCAATCCATGCAAATAATCACATCAAATTCCACTATAGGAAGGATCACTAGATTTGCATGAAGCACTTTCCCACAAACATCAATCAGAGAAGAATTAATAACTTTGGATGCAACTGTTGTGCCATTAGGAGTTGTCACAGCCAACTCAACATCTAATTGTTGAGGTAATACAGTGAAACCCTTAGAAACATCTTTAGAAATAAAAGAGTGGGTGGATCCAGAATCAAATAAAACATTTGCTACTTTAGAATGGATGGTAAGTGTACCTCTCACCACATCGTTGTCGTACTCCACATCGCCGATAGTAATTGAATGTGAATTTCATTTTTCTTTGGACTTAAGGGTTTGTTGACGTCGATCATTATCATCAACCCTTGGATTTGGGAATTGATTGGCGTAATGCCCCATTTCCTTGCACTTGAAACATTGAAGTGTAGTAGGTTCATTCTGTGTATCCCTTCCTTTGTTTGCATCATTAGACATCTTCTTCCCATTATTTCAACATTCAATAGCCCGATGACCTTATTTTCCACATTTATAACATTTTCTTGTCCCCTTAAGACAATTTCCTCCATGTTTCTTTCCACACATTGAGCATAAGGGAAAACTCATCTACTTTTCAGTGTGGTCTTTATATTTTCCTTTGAATTCCATTTTCCTGTTCTTATCAAACCCATGTGACTGATAGGTTACACCAATATCCATCTCAACCTTGAGAGCACATCGAACAATTTCCTCATATCTATTGAAGTCTCTTATGTCTAACGCCCTTCGGAGACTTGGTTTTAAGCCACTAAATAATCGATAAATCTTACTCTCAGGTTGGATAAAAATTTCGGAAGCGTACCTTTCACGTCTTGTAAAATTTGCTTCGTAGGTACCAACAGATTCATCATCCTTTTTCTTTAGTTCAAGAAACTCCTTCTCCATCTTTGTTCGAAGAATACGATGGAAATACATATTGAAAAATAATTTCTTGAACTCATCCCATTCCATGGACTCAATTTCATCCCTTTTCCTCGTATTCTTAATAATATTCCATCATTGATCAGCATCACATTCCAAACGATATATTTATAAGATGACTTTATCATGTTCTAAACATTGAAGAACTGAAAATATATTTTCAGTGGAAGTGATCCATTGTTCATCCACTAATGGAATAGAAGACCCGCTGAATGAAGGTGGACGCTGCCTCATGAAGGATTTGACAGAATGTTTCTCCTTCCATTGCTCATTTGGAAGTCCAGAATGGTTCATAGCTTGAGAAAGTTGTGTGAGCATGGCTTCAAGATTTTGCATTCCAACTCCCATAACATTTGGTTACTGAGGGGGACAATCATTACATTTCCCGTCGCATTCCGCATTATCACAGTTTCTTTAGGTTCATCCATTGACTAAAACCTAGAAGAATAGTGTGAGAAACAATAATTATAATAGGAAATCCACATAATCAAGATTAAGATTTCACACTTAAGGTCTTATCATAGGTTGTTCATGGCCATTTCTAAAACACTAAGATTGTGTTCTATGCTTAGACATATCCTTAGGTTTCATACTAAGGCTTTCACATCCTAGTTTCCAATGGATGACTATACCGTTCCTCTGATACCAACTATAACGACCCATACATTACATACATGGTTAATACTTAAAAATTGAATCATACTTATTACAACATATAACAAAACCATGAAAGGACCATATAGGTATAGTGTCATTAGAAACTGGGAAACTTAAACAACTGGTTCATAAAGCATCTACACTGTCTCCCATTTATTTCATCATATCTATAGTCCATTTTTGGCATATCATACTTAATAACCTTCTTCCTGATATGGGGAAAAAACATAAAAAATGGTGAGCTCAAATGCTCAGTAAGGGTAAACAAAAGAAATATCAATCACATCAAATTTATAAGAACACAACATTTTGGAAATCTTACCCTGCAAAAGAGATCATAATTTCATAACATGGGACAAATCATGGTAGTGAAATGTAATCCCAATAATCATAACGTAAAATATGAAACCTTGTGGCATACACACATAATAATAGAGAATCATTTTCTATTAGTCAAGACTCATAGCCAAGACTATCATAGTGGACAAAGTCCACTTCTAAACCGAGTTCACTCCTCATTTCAGTCCTGTTTCACTGAACCGGTTTAACCTGCCGTTCCAACCATGTCTATATCATGAGATATAAAATCGTTACCCAATGAATTGGAGGGAGATATAGGTCCCACCCATCTCATAATGATTCCATTCTTATGTGTGTCATAAAATCATAAAACATACATCATAGCATAACCCATGCAATAAAAATGGGAATCATAAAAATTATGACATCATAAAATAATTCATATAAGATAAAGGAATTAATAAAATATTTCCATCACAACATAATCAAATCAATGTAATAATAGGGATAGAAACATAACCCTATATTATCTTAGATGGAAAATAATTTTGATAAAACACTTGAACTCTATTCTTGAGGAAAATATCCTTTCTACTTCAAAAACACTTTTCCTTTTTTAACATGTCATACAATTCTAAACTAAATAAGTTGATTAAAAATAAACTTTAAAAAATGTAAATGAAGCTTCTTGGAAATAATGTTTTAAAAATACAATCATGTTGTATAAGTTAACAAAAACATTCTTCTCGTACTTTTGTAGGAATATTCATAAATTTCCTCGTATGAAAAATGACAAAAGATTTCCCTTTCATATATTTTTCTAAAAACTCACCGAAGGGTAAAATTGGAATTAAACAATTGTAGGTGGATGGAAATAATATTACATATTGAGGAAACATGGATGTGGATGATAAAATACACCCCAGTAAATTCCAAAGTATAAACAATCTCGGATAAAAATGAGATTGTGATATTTCCCTTTCCACAGGTCCGATATGCTTTGTACGTGTCCAAACCATATATATAATGATTTAAATAATCTCATTGACTTATTATAGAATCATATTCATTGTTATGTTACCATATATGGTCATATTATTAGCTTCTTATTAGTAATATTTCATTACTACTTGTTATTCGGGCGTTTATTACTTTTTGTTCTTATGAGTGTTTTGTTGAATAAATTCTTATTACTATTTATAGGATATAGATACATCATTTATAGAATGTTATTAGTGTAATATATATCATATTAATTCATTCAATTCATTTATATAATCATTATTCAATGAAGATCATATATAACGAGTCACATCACATCATGGAGACGGTAGGCCGTACGTACGCACGACCGATGATATCGTTCCCATGATCGTGGAATTTTATTGAAGTTTATGTATACTATTTCAGAATCAATATAACTTTACAATAATAATATATAGTTATTATATACACCATTATACCCATCCAAGTAAGGTGGTGGTGGAAAACAGATTACACAACGTCGTGGAGACGCTATTCTGTACGTACGCACGCGCGGTGATTTATTTTTCTGTACGATGGATAAGAGGTTAAATAGGGTTGTTTCATATTTATAATAACATATCAGTATATTAGGGATACTTATGTTATTACCTCATAATGAATCAACTAAATAATAGGGAGTAGAATAATAATGGAACTTGAAGAAAATGGTAGAAGGTATTACCTCTTTCTCGAAGTGCCTCCTTTAAACTTTCACTTAAGGAACTAGATTTGGTCTTTTGATAAGAACATTAACTCTAGTAGGTTTGTAAGGTATTGGGGAAGTAAAATTGGTAGGGGTTGGACGAGCTTGAAGGCTCAAATTGGTGTGAGGAAGAGAGGGAGGAGGTGCCCTTTTATAAGGGAGGAGAGGGGCACCTTTGGAAAGTGTGGAAATATTATTTTATTATAAACTTATATTCGGTTTCAAAAGGTCAAAAAATAATTAAAGATGAATATAAGATGACTCATAGTAGAAATAAAATCATCCAATCAGAATTGAACATGTTTTCAAAAATATTTTCATCATTATAATCTTATTTATTTAAATCATTTATTAATGAGGTAAATACTTCATCATTATTGTGTCATAAATAATTTAATTTATTTGGTGTCTCAAAATTATAAACAAATATCATTATCTAGGAAATATCTTTATCTTTCCAATGAATATTTATAGTTGAAAATATAATTTCTATAACCCCTTATAAAAATTAATTACTAAAAGTTTTTTGTTAATGTCAATTTTGTCTTTACATTAAATTAATTAATCCAAATTGTCATTGTCACTACCAAGTGGCTCAATGGGGTCCCAAAATTTACCCAAGGATTCCCATGGTCGGAAAATACTCATACAATAAGGTTAGGAAACTTTTCAAGGTAATTTGAAATTATTATAATATTCTTTTAACCTTGAATTACCTTATTTACCGTTAACCGTAGTAAATAAAAGTTACCGTAGTTACTATTCATAATATCAAAAAAATAAAAGTAACATATTAACATAATTTGGACCCAATGATTCCAAATATGGAATCCATTTTTCAAAATTGAAAACACAGATGTTTCAGTAATTAATTTAAAATTAATCCCTTTGTTAAGAAAATAGATTTTTAATGTTAAAACATTGCCGAATATTGTAGTGTTTTTACCTCTGAATTCAATGTACAATTAATGCTAATGACATAAATTATATTAAATGGTAAAAATATATTCTATTTACACTTTAAAAACATTCAATATTATAATTTATCCACATTATGTATTATGATGAAAAAAGTTGTTTTTAATTAAAATATAGTGTGTTTTTACTATTCATTAAAATATGAAAGTTGTTAGAATAATATGAAAAATTTATCCAAAGTAAATTTTTATATCTTTATTCTAAATAAGAATTTTATTTAGTCAAATTGAACTTATAAACTTTTCAAAAACTAGATTTAATGGGGGTGCACCATCAAAAGGCGGTAAAACTGCATTTTTTGAAAAATACTTCTTTTATCCAAAAAACTGATTTTGTTTTCATACCTCATTCTAGAAAATGTATAAGATGAATTAAAATGTTATAAAATTCAAAATTATATTAATAGTATTCATAACAGCGAGTATTATAATATATCTTTGTTTAGTTAAACTCGGTATTGCGTAGGACGCAAGCTATCGAGGAAGGCCATAGTTGCGTGTAAAGCAAGCCAAGATAGTGTTGTGTGTAGTGAAAGATTTCTTTGATGATTTATATAACATAAAAAAAATATTTCTCATAAAAGAATCGGGTGTTACAAGGCCTCTATGATGAAGTGAGGGAATTTGAGAGAGTATTTGGGCAGATTTTGGCCGATCCAAAAGGCTTTGAATGTGTGAATTAATGAGAAGGGGGAGTGCCCTTTTATAAGGGGGGGGGGGGGGGTGAGGGGCACCTTTGGAAAAGCTAGAAATATTATATTATAATAAATTCATATTTGATTTCTAATGGATCCAAAGTGGATTATTTAAAGTTTAAGGTGGGGATAGGTCAAAAACCACTCAACGAATAGAATTTAGGTATGTTTGGGTTACTATATTAACCTTATCATTAAGTATTAACTCTTAGTTAATTAGTTTCTCTTTTACAATGTCTTTTTGTATTTTTATATTATATGGTTAATAAACTAACTATATACAGCCAAGAGTTCCCCAACTGGTCCATTAACTATACACCTATCATGATATAAGTCTCTTGGCTGATCCTTATATTTTTAGGAATTTAATATCAATTAATAATATAATATTTGTTTTAAAAACTCTTTTATGTCAATTTTGACACTATTCAATAATTGATTTTTGAAAAAATCATAACAAAATTATTACATCGAAAAGAGTTACATAAATCCTTCCTAACATTTCATATTAACCTATAAATTAAGTGTAATTTATAAAATGTCTCAAATTATAATCATTTGGGTATCTACAATATTAATCATTTTGATTTTTCACTATTATTGTAATTAATGCATCACCATTGTGTCATAAATAAATTAAATTATTTAATGTCTAAAAATTATAAATAAAATACCATTATATAGGAAAACGTTTTATCCTTCTAATGAATATTTATAGTCTAAAATCCAACATATATAACCCAATGTAAAAATTGTTTTTCTAAAAGATATATGCTTGTGTAATTTTTGTATTCAGTTTAACTAAATTAAAATAAAGTGTCCCTATCAATTACAAGTGGCACCATGTCGCCCAAAATCAACCAAAAGATGCCCATAGTCGGACATGTATCAACCAATAAGGTTAGGAAACGTTTTAGGGTATTTTTGTTTATTATTATAATATTATTTTTTATCCCTTATTTACCGGATTTACCCTTTAACCATGGTAAATAAAATATTTACCGAAGTAATTATTGAAAATGTCTAAAAATATAAGTTACCTATTTACACAATTTTTAAATCCTGATTCCAAATATGGAATCCATTTTTCCAAATTCAAAACACAGAAGTGTCAGAAATTAATTTAAAATTAATTCCCGCTGTCAAAACAAAAAGCGTGTTTTTAAGATATAATAACTATCAAAATATTGATACTTGTTTATGTTTGGTTTAATTGTGAAATTATGTCCAATGAACAACATTGTATTAAATTGTAAAAATATATTCTAAATATACTTTAAAACAACTCAAATTCAAAATTTATCACTACTAATTATTTTGATTAAAAAAGTTGTTTTTAATTAAAATTTAGTAATTTTCACTATTCATCAAAATATTAAATTTATCTGAAAAGTACCAAAATTTCACCTTAGGATAAATTCGATACTACGATTCCAAAAATGAAGTCCATTTTGAGAGAAAAAATTTCCACAATTTTAAAAAGTAGGTATTACTATTCATAACGGTTAGTTTGATCGGTTGTGGTGATTGTTAGAACTCCATGTTGCGTACAACACACGCTATTACATTATTCAAAGAGAAGTGTACTGTAGAATCTTGGGGTGTTACACATATATCCCAGTAAATTGGTTTATCTTGAAAAAAATTCTTGGGCCACACCCAATAAACATATTCTTGAAAGGTCTCTAGTTACACTGAAACACTTTAATCTGAGATGAAGTGACCCAAGAAATGAACCTGATCCATCCATGATTAATTTTTCAATATATTAGAGTATATCTAATGTTCCCTCATATTACTCATGGAAATATCATGATGGTGGGTATTATGATCATGTTTCCTCTGTTACCCTAATATTTCATCAAAAAACAATACCACAAATTGAACTATGTATGGGTAGAATATTCTGCTCATTGAGGAAACAAATACTACCAGAGCGTTATTCAGCCTGAACAACATCATACCAAAATCATAAAGGCCATTCTTACTTATTATAGATTTCCATGGTGTATCAAAATGTTGATATCTTAACTGAGGATAACCTATACTCAACTCAATCATACAGAACATTGAGGCTCACCTCAATATTTCAATAATGTGGTTAATAGATGGAAGATGATATTGGATCTTCACATAATATGATTTAACATCCTGTAATAAAAATATTATTTCAACATCCAATAAATATTCATTGAAAAAATACTTTAGAACAACAATTTTATGTACATGGATCGATATAACCCTCTCATTCAACTTTTCTATATCATTATTAAGCTCATGAATCTCTTTTGGTGGCATTGTGTATGGTGAAATTAAAATTAGATTAACCCCACTCATGATATTTATCATAAAATCCATATATACCTTAGGTGTATGCCTTGATAATTCTTAAGGAATAAAATCCTAAAATTGATCCACTACAGGTGTAAAGAAAAAAGGTTTCACACCCCCATCATCTAGTAACAATCTTGCTACCATTATGGTGAGTGCCCCTAGTTGCTGATGAATTTCCCGGTATGACCATCCATGATATCCCATTATCCTTAATGAACATAATTATCACCATTAAGATATGTATACATCACAATAGTATTGCTACAAGAAATGTGGGTTCATTATGCTACTAACATGTCCATACCCAAAATCACTCAAAGCATGACATGTTAAGGATGTAAATATCCCTACAGAAATGATACTTCTCATCACCAAGATAATACCACTTGTGTAATCAAATTTTTATCAACCATACTCTTAATGGTCTATCTGTCTTTATAACCCCCATCAAAAAATAAGCTTCCAGGCTCAACCCATTCACATTTTTTAATGATATAAAATAATTAGTGTCACCAGTAACAAAGTAGGCACTAGAAAGTGTAGAGGTTACAAGGATAATACCAATAACTATCAATGGTACACCCTCAAGATCAACTTTTATAGGATTAAAAACATAAAAAATACCTACCCTTATACACTGTGATGAAATCAAATTCCCATGGGCATCACCACTCTGCTGATGCGAGTTCTCATGTATAGAAGTAACACATACGATACCTCCACTAATCAAACTAGTAAAACTATTATTGCATGACTGATATAGTGTAGAATATTTAAGTCCCGTACTATAATAATGTCAATACTCTATATCACTACCAATCTATTATAGGATCATGTATAACCAATGTATATGTCCCATCCTTCCGCCAGTTTAAAAATGTATTGTTGGTCATCAAACAATTCTAAAAAAGTGACCCAACTTACCAAAATTGTGGAAGATCACATTGGTAATTTTCTGACTGAACGACCATTCCCCCAACCAATATTATTTCCAATTCCATAGATAAAATTCACATAACTTCGTATCCAACTCTTGTAAGATATACCAATTTTTTCTCTAGAAGAAACTACATACATCTCATAGGAAACATCCTTCGGGTTTCTGTCATAAAACAGATTCTAATTCACTACCTCTGTAAACTATTTATCATGAATATGTTAAACATGGACTTAATATTACATTTAAGTCAATTTTGGAACATTTTTCTGTAGTCTCTTCATCTCTTAGAAACATTAGACTACTAAAATATAAATCTGTAAAGAAACCTGTATATCCCAATAAGAAAATACTCCCCATAGCCAACATCATCAACATAGCTTTTGAATATTTATTAAGAATCTTAGGGTAAAAGTCCTTTAACAATTTAAATTGAATGTCTTTCAATGTCATATTCGATAGATATACATTTTGAGTGTGTAGGTCCAACCAATTCATATCATGACTATGTAAATTATATGAAAAATATTTTACTATATTCTTACTAGGAGACTCTAAGTGATAAAGAATCATTTTGATAAACTCATTCCCGAACCAAGAGGCCTAATGTCCACCTTCTTTGTTGAAATTCATATGGTTTTATAACTTAAACACCCTATATAGGTATAATATACTCTTTAAAACCCACCATGTGTGCCATTATATAAACTAAATTAATCAAGAAATAATTAAATAGAACATCTCTTTATCATTCTCAGCCGAAACTATCAGTTCCTCGGGTTCCACTTCTAGAGGATCTTTTCTATCAATGTCATATTTCCATCATAGATCACTAAGCATCATTATGGAGTCGTATATCTAAAATTCCAGGAACTTGTCTTAAGGCACATTAACAATTATAAAAAAATTTATATAAGAGGTATCCACATAAGAAATAATAATTCTGCCCTTATTCCCCAACACATGATAAAAAAATCACTATCACTACCCTCTACCAATCATCACATAGTTCATTTTTCATATATGGTAACACATAATCACAAATAATGTTTTTCATTAGACACCCATTTTCCCAATTTTTTTCATCTTTTTCAAAATTTCAATTCCTTATTAGGAACCATTTCTATTTTAATTACAGTAGTTAGGAAAAACATTCAATTTCAACATCTTACCCAAGCCCTAATTTTCAGTGATTTCCTAAAAAATGCATGTCACAATAATTATTAGTTTCCTCTAATGATACATGTATATCATTTCTTATTCCAAACTAGGAAACAAGTAAAATATAAGAAAAATAAAAATTCAATAATATCAGAAAACAAGTGTGTCACCCAATATGAAATATAATTAAACTATTACAACATATATAAATAATGAAAATAACACCTTGGGGACATTGGTTTCCCCTATATATGGGATATCTAATCCCATGCATGAAATTATGTACAAGGCCTAACACTTCCTCGTATCCATTATACCTTTATAAAATAGTAATAAAAAAAAATTAAAAAAATTATATATCACTACACAGTAACCTTCCAACCAAAGTTCCACATACTAATACCCTTATCTGTATGGGTAAATAACCCCAAGAGAACCTCCCATTACACCAGAGACTACCTATTAGTATCAGGTGTCTAATATACAACAAGGAAAGAAAATAAACTATTTATCAAAGTAATAGAACTTTTAAAATAGATATCTAATAACAAAATGATAATATCCATATCTTCAATAATACATGTATCACATGATGACCAATACATGTGTACAATATCAGAAACAAAAAAGATGATATTTCATTAACTAATATGTCTCTAGTGTCAAATGAAAATCCAAAATAAACACACCGTGAAACACCTAAGTGAGGCCCAAAATCATGTATGGTTACATAATCCATTATCCATCCCAACCCAACCATCTAACATGGGCCTCCTTTCCTTATCCTATATTGTAAACCCGAATTTTATTCATGTACCAATTAAGAAACTTGATTAAGCTATGATTACAAATTTGTATCTAACAAAAAGTAGTGTATAAAAACATATCTACTATATAGTTGTGTTTGTAGTTGTAAAAATAAAAATGAAAAACAAATAAAGTAAGTATTTTATGTATTTAGTTATTATTTACTTAATAATATTCATTTCCTTAGGTCCATAATGACACCCGTACAATCAATACATGCTTTATCATATGTTTGAGTATGAACCATATCACATAGAGAATAAATATTCACATAATTGATTGGTTTTTATTCATCATTTAATTTGAATTAATATCACAACTATTTGGAACCATAGTTGAAATATAATATCTATGGAGTAAATCATAATTTCTAGCACTCCTTGGGTGTTTGATGAAACTTTCCATATCCCAATCCTCATGGGTATTTAGAGAATCAGTCCCTACCCCATATAATAATATTCATATACATGCTTTTTATCCTAGAGAACCATTTCTAGAACTGTGTGGTTATATAGAGCATCATTTCATGTTCCACACCCTTTTTATCAATCCATATCATTTATCAAATGTATCACTTTAAAAAAATTAATCATTGTTAACCACCTCATGAATATTTCACCTCATTTTATTCAATTTCAATTCATAAATAAATGAAAATTATTTACATTAATCAAATTTAAAAATATGAACATTTCACCATTAAACCACCAATCAACATTTATAATCCTAACCATTTTACCTTTCATGTTTAAGAGAAACATCTATTTATTATTCTTGTTAATCAATTATATATCTGAAAAATCAATGAATTACACAATCTCATTTAACTAAAAAAATTGATAACCCAATAACCCATCAATTTCATAATTACATAATTCCATTGATTAATTAATCAGTTAATTAAACCAATTAATGATTCAATTTCCAAACATTCCATCTAAATTTCAAAAAAATATATATATGTAATTGATATTCAAGACTATGAGAATTTAATTTTAGACCACTTGCCTCATGATAATTTATAGACTCCTTCCAATTGAATTCCTCAAATTAAGAAGAAATTTTCCATTTCACAAGTAAGAATGAGATGTAGTTCCAAAAACCATGATCCATGATCAAAATGAATAGATCTAAAAAAACCTAGATCTTACCCCATCACCAGTGGAGGAAAATATTACATTAAATGTTGAGATATATACTATATACATTAGGAAGATACCAATTGGAATGATAGTCTCTTACAAATATAGGAAAAATATCAATCAATTAGATCATCGAGAAGCACATGGAATCTTTCCAAGAGCCTATAAAACCATGATAAATATATTAGGGTTTAGTTGGGTGGAATTAAGGTGTTTTCTGGGGGGGGGGGGGTTGATGAATTTTAAAATAATTGTTTTGTGAAATAATTCAACAGGATGAGCTTCCAAGGCGGTAGCTTATAGTTTTGAAAACCGTACACCCAAACTGTGCTCCTCTTCGATGGGGGTGTGGTTTATACTATGAGGGTGCACAGTTTTACAAACCATGTTCTAACCATGTAATCACCTATTTACTAGTTTTGGTCTTCTTAATAGGGGTATGTGGATGGTTTGGAAAAATAATGCAACAACTTTTCACTAACAATTCTTCTTAAAAATTTAAAAATTTCCTCCAAAAACATATGTAAACAAAAAAACAACCAATGATGTCCCCAAAATTGGTAACAGAGTGTATATAAATGAGCAACATAAATTTCCACACAAGATCAAGATATTAAAAATGTCAAAATGAAGATATTAAATGGACATTTCAATCAAAACAGATAATCCAAGACATATTTAATTAAGAGGAATTAACATAAATAGATGCACTTTCATGGGGCTGGAAGAAGATGAATTTTAAAACTCAACCCATCTAAATATTTCTTTTTTCAATTATTGAGTCGAAAAATTTGTAATCATTGATGGAGTTTTTGTTCAACGGATTGCATTTGAGGACTGTAATCATTTGAATATTTCTTCAAATGTACTCTTTGTCTAATAAAGGTTTTGATCAGGGGTTTCTATGGATTCAAAATTGACTCGATCCAATCAAGATAATTGAGGGATTCTAGAGGAATGAATGTAGAGAATATTCCGATCAATGTGATTGAGATATTTATTCTTGAAAAAGTAAACATATTAAATTTTGGTTAAAACAATATAGACCATAAATTAATGGTTATTGAATTCATTTATAATGATGTTTAAATTGTACTTATATCATTTATACTGGTATGCCAGTTTAACAAATAAATTTTTAGTAATTAATTTTACTTGTTTATTCATGTTGTTTTAATTCTGTAGTGAATTTGAAAGAAAGATTATTCTAATAAATGATACTATAAATTTATTTACTAGTTATACCCTGATCCTTTTTTAGTAATCTAATCATTAGATGTATTCTGAGATCAATGAAAATAAAAAATAGGTTTTCTGTTAATTTGTTTTTATTACAACCACTTACCGCCACTCTTAGAAATTATCTACAATTATAGTATAAAAAATGGTATTATAAAAAAATATACTTCTTGATATATTGGTTATTAATTTTTTATCATTATAAATTTTAAAATATTTGGATGAAATTTTATTAGAATTTTTTTTTTCAAAATTATATTATAATATCTTGTATATTGAAGAATGATTTAGGTTTTTTAAGATTACATGGTTAAATGTTGGTACACTTGAAAATATAAATACTATAATACAAAAAATCCTTAATGGTGCATATTATGAGTACTTGAGTGAAATAATAAAGATAATTATTATTAAATTGTGTATGATAACATTGTAGTGTTTATTGGAAATTAAAGTATTCTTGGGAATTATGTTTCTCCTATGAAAAGTCAGGGAAACTTCAAAAAATAGCAAACCTATCGGGTAATGAAAACTTTTATATTTTCGATGACTATGAACATATACATTCAGATATGTTCTTATGAAGTTGGAAATAATATTTGGAATATATTTTAAGTTACACATTTTGAAACATCTAATGTAACTGAGACTAGTATATTAATGATAAGAGTAGGCTATCAATCTTTTAATTTTCTACAGGTTGAATTTTTAGTGTTGTTGCATCTGAGATTCACTAAAATCATGAATACTCTTCAAAATTTTTATATAATGATCTTAAAATTGAATTTTTAGTAGAAAATATTATTGAAATAAATGACAGAGAATATGAATCAAAATGAATAGGTTTAGATGACATGGGAAGGATACAAAATCTTTCTTTGGATTATTTGTTAGTACTGTTATGAAACATTCTTGTAGATTAAAATTTTATCCAAGAAAAGATAATTTAACATAATAAATGAGTTTATTTTACATATACATTAAACATTTCTAATAACATTCTTCAACTGATAATTTCTCAAATTCATCAATAATAAATAATGATATAGTTGAAACATATAGTAGTTCTTTATAACTATCCGAGAATGAATGATCAAATTTATTAAATAAAATTAATTAGATAGTTTGGAAAAAGAACACTAATTATATTCATATGAATAATAAAAAAGATTAAAGTAATAATAAATATTCCAATGAAGTTATCCATTATGAATTCATAAATCCTGTTCATATTATACGAGTCTAACCAACACTAAAATGAATATAAAATACCTATTATGAATTCCGAAAGGAATTAAAATAAATAATATAAAAAAAATAAAGAATTTATGATGTATTTAGAAAAAAATAATGATAGTGGTGGAGATATTTCATCATAGAATTCAACTAATTTTGAATGCTAGGTTATGAAGAAAATTTGATTCTATGATGGGATACCAAAGTGCAATAATTTTTTCAAGGAAAATGTAACTTCAAAATCATTAAGAAATCTTAAATTAAATTAAAATTCACTTCAAACTGATAATGATTTAAATTATGCATATTTTAATTATGAGTAGTCTTCATTATATGAAAATAATTTCTTATATTGTATTTCATAAGTGACAAGAGTCTTAAAAATATTATTAAAATTGAATTTAAATATAACTATTGTTTTGACATTATTGGGGAAAATATGCTCAATAGATATCATTGTTATCTATATTAACCACAATGATATTTAATATTTTAAAATATGAGTATAAATACAATTATGAGAAAACTGATCATTCTAATGAATCTCAAAACATATTCTTGAAAAATTTAGTTTGTTAATTGATCTATAAAAATATAATTCATATAAAAATTATAATGATGAAAATAATTTATTTTTAAAACAAAATTATGATAAATATAGATTAATTAATATTTTATTATTGTTTAACACTAGTGTAGAAAACATTTTTAATATTTATAGACACATTAAAAATCATATAGATGTATTTGGATTGGTTTATAATAAAAAAACCATGTTTCAAAAATAAATACTTTTCCCCTAATGTTTTCTACATTGAATGAATTTTCAATGTTGTGGAAATATTAAAAAAAATCATTTAAAAAAAGTTCTATATTTAGGCTATCATAAATATAATTAATCAATATAATTAACATCTTCTAAACGTATCAATGTTGTATAGATGTGGATTCCAAAAAATATTTCATTCTTATAATACCAGAAATAATCATGTTTTTGTTTTGGAATAATAATCATTTTGTTTTCATGAAAATAATAAATGAACTTACAATATAATATGGTACATTGATAGTGGTTGTTCTAACCATATGATTAAAAAAATAATATATTCTAGAGGATTATAAAAATTATTGGTGGAAAAGTTAGCTATCATGATAATTCCCAATGATAAATTTTACGAATACGTAATATAATTAATTTTGGAAAAGATATAATTTAAATTGTTTCAATTTTTGTGGGTCATATAAATAAAACTACTAAGAATAATTAAATTATGTGATAATATAAATCTTGAAAACTTCAGGAAACATAATTTTTATATTCATAGATAAAAATATGAATTTATTCTTTATTCTAATTGACATGAGAATGATTAGACACTAAAATATGAAGATCATAGGAGACAAGATCTACCTTTACATATTACAATGGTATAAATATCATGGTTATGGAATAAAACATTTGGACACTTAAATGCTATAACATTTGGGAAAATATCTAATAAATTAATATTTAAATATGTACATAAATATATGTTTGATAGTTCACGATTTTATGATCCCTGTTAGTTCAAAAATTATCACAAGTCATTATTTAAATAAGTTAGTTAATTCTTGAAATATTATTTTTTACTGTTAGTGTAGATGGATATCATTGGTCCTTAAAAACCTATAACTACTGTTGGAAAATACTATGTATATACATTAGTTGATGATTACAATAGATATACAAAGGTATATTTTCTACCAAGGAATTATGAAGCATTTCTCTATTTTAAAACATTTTTATCCCAAGATAAAAATGAGAAAAATCTATCCTCGATAAATCCCCATAGATAATGTAGTTGATGAATTTTAGTTTTCCATTTTGAATCATTCTGTAACAAATGGTTAAAATTCATAACATTTACTCACCTATAAATCTAATTAAAATGATGTATTTGAAATACGAAACATAATTATTTCGGAATTTACATGAACTACAACTCCCCAACCTCAGAATCCAAGAGGAGATGACTTATTTTATTACACTATCTTGATTGCATGGAATAAAATCCTTAAATTCCAATCACTTTATATGTATGTGAAATATATATTATATATAGGATACACAAAATATACTATAAATGATAAAATAAGAACACTATAAATAAAAAATAAAACAAAATTGTGTCCTTGAATGCTAATTCAATGATTTTTTCATCATAAACTAGGGAAAGGAAACATAATAACGGTGATCATAAATTTACTACAAGGTTAAATAAATTGTAATAAATAATTAATCAATGAGAATAAAATAACATGGTAAGATATTTAATTGATAAAACATTCCATTAAATTGACTAGATAAGTAAAATTCAATATGGAAAGGTAAGAAACTGAAACACCTGAAAGTTATTCAATGAACTGATAATTATTTGTATCCATAGATATATTGACCCAAAATATAATAAATGAATAATTAATAGAATTAAATTATAGAAATTATTAATTATCGTACTCTATGTCTCCTCTGTTAATGGATCTAGTAAAATAATTAACATTCAAATTTTTTTTAGATATTGGTTAAATACGTGTCTATTTGGGCCAACTATTTCATATCACGACACTTTTGATTCATTAAGAGGCTTTCATTTACTGGTCCCCAACTTATTGGGATAACATTAAACGGTCCCCAACCTATGTATTGAATGTGCTAATAATTTCACATATATCAAATAATAATTTTTATTATAAAAAATAAATATAAAATAATTAATACAGATTTATCAATAGTACCTCAGAGGAGGATAAGTAACAAAAATGATGGTTTACATTGAAACACTCTTGAGGAAAAATAATATTTAAACATTCTAATGTGTCCATTAACACAGTTATAAAAATAAATAATAATTCCCCATGAATTAAATGAAACTAATATTATCATGAGAATATGTAAATTCGTGATATAACTTGTAAAAGGTTAGTATATACACTAAATAATGGTGAATTGGTTTATAAACAAAATAATTCTAAATGGAAAGTAAATTGAGGTGAAATCCCTTACTATTTGAGTAGATTTTGAATCATGGGATCAATGAAATATTAATAATGAATTAAAAAATTTAATATCATGACATAATAAGAATAGTGATATACCATTGAAAATGGGAAGCATTTATACTACACAAAACAAGTGAGTGGTTGGGATGACTTTTATCGCACATGTGTAAAAAAGAGTGCTAAAAATACCTGAACATAACCTTTATTTTGATATATGATATTTATCCTTTTTTAGGGGTTTAAAATTTGATAACAACTTATTACAAAACCCTATTTATGTTTATAATATAATAAATTAATTTCTTATAATAATTTATTACCCTTTTTTAACCCTCTTTCTTTATGTTACCAATGGATGCTCTTAATTTCCTAGTTTTCCCATGTATGTTTTTATATTTTATTTCTTATTTATATTAATTAGACCATTATTTAAACATATATAAAATTTCATACATTAATTTATTATCATATATATTCTACATATATGAATTTTTAGTTTTCCATTATATTTGGATATTAGAAATGAAGTGCACCGTTTATGGAGAAAATAGGTCATACGTAAGAATGAAAAGTACATTCATTTCATAATTGTATTAAAAAATTTAAAACCAAATGATACATATGTATATAATAATTACTTTTTTATATATATTATATATATTTTATATTGGAAAATTAATACAACTATTTATATGTTCCATGTGTGGCATGAATGATTCTTATCACTTTGTTGGAGCGGTAGTCCAGACTTCCTCAAGATAAATTATATTATTTACACAAGATGGAAGAAATTATGGTACATATAAAATAAATATTAATTAATAATAAAGACATTATAAATATCATATATAACATATATAAAAAGAGTTTCCATCATAATGGAATCTATGATAGGTGGTAATGTCAAAATGAACAATCATTGTTTTGTGTGGTAGTAATTCACCACACACATAAATAGTATGTTCGTTCCTCATTTTATAGTAGTATGTGTATGTGTAGGTAAGACACATTACATAAAAAATTATAGTATATTTATTATACCGATGTATTTATATAATTATGTAATGAATATATTTTAGGATGTGGATAATTGAAATGAAACTACAATGCTTGAGAGAAGACGTTACCTTTTAATATGGTATCTTTTGTTGTGTTTTAGAAAAATAATTCCACGGAAGGATTTCTGCCCAAAGGGTTGATTTAATGTATATAGTAGAGATTTTAGGAATATATTTGGATATTTATATGCTGAAATTGCATTCTTTAAGAGGTTTGAGTAATGGGGAGAGGTGGCGGCCTATTGTAAGGGAGAAAAATGACAAACTTTTTATTTTTGAATTTGTTTTGTGTACACACGTTTTTACCGAGACGACATACTCAAAAACTATAAAAAATAAATAATTTAAGGTTAATTTAGTAATAATGGACATTATATTTGTTTTGGACATGTTTCTAGGTCACATATGCCCTTAAATTAATGGGTTATCCCATTGTTAAGCATTATTTTACAACAATAATTTTAATTAATTTTAATTACATTTACTAGTAGTATTGGTAAAAAACAATGTTTTTTTATTAAACAATATACATTATTTTTAATGCAAATATGAAATCTATTTTTCCAAATTCCAATGGTCTAATGGAATGAAATAAACATAAAATTAGTCCCACGTGTTGGATGACAATGTGGGTTTTTAAAGTAAAAATATTCGAATGTGTTCTATATTTTAATAATTAATTTTAAAATAGAAAACTATTCCAATTAAATAAATTTTATTAAATAATTAAAATATTATAATACTGGACATTAGAAATAATTGAAATTATTATTTATCATTACAAATAAATTAGATTAAAAAATAAATTGAACTAAAAATTGTTATTTTGTAACTATTAATAAAAAATAAAATGTTTCAAAAAAATATCAAAAGTTAAACCCAACACAATTAATATGTTTTTCTATGAAATATGAAGTTTATTTTTATATATTAAAATAATTAATGTTTAAAAATTAATATTTAATATGTGTTATCTTTTAAAAGGTGAAAAAATATCCATTATAAAATTTAGGTATTTACATGTGAAATATAGTTTGTTCTTATCTTGTGCTTATCGAACCTAATGGATGAATAAAAAATATATTTTATTTAATATATATAATATATATTAAATAAAATTTAATAAATATTTTTAAATATTTATTTTTATTTAGATAAAACTCCTTTAGTATCATAAAAATAATAGTATTACTTTTTATATCCAATTGGTTCTTCCATTTCTTTCTCATTTTTTGTTAACCTAGGAATTAATTTTAAATTTATATAAACCATGAATTTTAATAATATATTTAATGTTATTCATAACCAAATATTTTATGTATATGTTATATAATATAATATTAAATAATAATATTTTATTAATACATTGTTTTTTGGGTGGAACATGATCTTTCGTGTAACACTATATATTGAGGAAGGCCACTATTGTGTTCAGAATAAGAGAATAATGTATTACATAAATTGATATATATATATATATAATATTTAATCGTAAATATATTTTAATGTATTAGGGTATTATATTCTCTTATATGTTTGGTGTTGTGTGTCATGGACGCTTTTTAATATAAGGTTATTACATTATAATTTTGAGGTGTTATATTCCCTCCACAATACATAATATATATCTTCTAAATTGAAAATTGATATTAGTGATAGAGGGATTGAAAATAAACATTTCTTCAATGAACCAAATCATAACAAGGGTTAATACCACATATTCTTAATTAGATAGAATAGAAAGTACAATGGTCAAATAATAGGTCCCTTAGTAGGAAAAAGGTGAAAAAATGTAAAATGGATATAGAAGAAAAATTCAAAAAAACATTCTGATGGTTATTTATTAAGAACATGTTCAATGAATGTTTTGGACCAAAACACCATAAAATATATTTTTGAGTAAAGGTCATTGATATCACCAAAAATTTTGATAATAAGAAACCATTTTTGTTTCAAATCCATTTTATATCTATAGTTTTTAAATTAATTAAGTGAATTAGAATATATTAAAATATATATTTCTATACACATAATATTTTACATTTACTACATCGTGAACTATTTCTACTTCATCTATTATCACATGATGATTATTATAGGAAATTAGTACACTGACCTCTAAAATATATTCCAATTATCAAATTAAACCATTTGATAAATAGTTAACATTTAAAAATATTATAATACAATAAATCCTGATGTAAATTTATAGAATTTAAAAAATGAACTTGTCACTAGCCTTTAATATACACGGAGTAGAATTAAATTTTCACAATCCAAACATTTGAATAACTTCATCATGTATCCTCTTGAAATATCATAATAACTCGAATTACCATAATATATTATTGGAAATATGCATTATTCATTATTTAAAAATTAAGATTCATGTTAATGGATATATTACTTAAATCCAATAGTTTGTTAAATTTCATCAATGATATCATGGACTACTTGTTAACAAGTCATTATTCATTTAAAATGTGGTCAGTACTTGTCCAAATTAATCATTTCTTTATCATTATCACTACATTAGGAACTTATTAAGGGGTTAAATTCCCATAATAATGTGTTTTCCAAAAAGTATAAATTTCTAATGAATCACATTTCTTGGTACAATTTGACATAATTTATAAAATTCTTAATGAAAAAGTATCGTAGTACAATCCTCCTATGTTCAATAATTCTAATATCCAATACATTGCTGATAAAATATTCAAATTACATAACTCATTTATAGTCATATTAATCATTAATTTTCTTTTTCGGAAGTATAATAAGTCGACCATTATCCAATAGTATCATTTGGGGTACATTCATTTGACTCATGGGACATTGAATGCCATAATGTCTTATCTCCAGACAGTTAATGCAGTGTACATTGTAAACCTTTTTCTTTCCCTTTAAATCATAAACTGGGTTTCCTTTTTCTCTACACATATAGAAAACCCTCCATTCTATAAGGTATGTAATGTGGTTTTTCTAGGAAAAATTATCACATGTTAGAAAAAACATCATTCTCATCATCCTCTTTGACTCAATCCCTTCTTCATAGTGCATAAATGGTATCTGCTTGTCTTGGTTTCCATCGAATACATAAAATGTCATAAATTATTTACCCATATCATTGTCATATAATAATATTTCCTCATATTATGATAATTTTTAGGAGACTATTTCCCATAGAATTATTTTCTTAAGGCTATGAAATATTTGTTCATTCTTACTCTTTGGATCACATGAATTGGTGGAGTTCTCATTCCTTATTCTAGGTGCCATTTCTAAACCGTGGAATATACTAGACTAAATCATAACATTAATGTATAATTTCAAATATGATATAGCTTATAAATGTATGGATTGTAAATCATAGAATTAAAAAATAGATACTTTGGGGAAATCAAAAATTCTAAATCCTTCATAATGGTAGGTTTATAAAATGTGATTTATGCTAAGACAATATGGCCTATTTTAGTTTACCATGATACCCTTAGTCTGGACTGGAACACTGTGTTGAAGTTATTAATCCTATACACATCTTTTCTATAACTACAATCTATTGTAGTATCTAGACATATATTTATATCTATAAATACACATATAATCACTACATTACTAAATTTCAAGGATGTTATTGAATAAATATCCTCAATTTCTATCTTATTGTTGTGATCCCTAATCTATGTTTTCTAAATATAATTTCCAATATTTTTTGTAGACATCATATAATACCAACTGTAATGCCCCAAAGCTAGAATCCTAGATTAAGTGTATTATTTTATTACACTGGCATGATTCTAAGGAATAAAATCCCAAATTACTGATTAGTTTAATAGTCTTGGAAATCCAAATTGTGTACATTATAACCATAATACATTATGAAATATAAAATTAAAACATGATACATAATGAAATGAGATAAATTTCATCGTTTAATTATTATTCAATGATTCATCTTCATATCCTAGGGAAATGAAATATAATAAGGGTGATCTCAAATGATCAAAAAGGGTAAATAATGTAGAAGCAATAATAAATCAATGGGAATAAATTAACATGTAATGGTAATTAATTGATAAAAGATTCAATTAAATATACTAGTTAAGGAAAATTCAATATTTAATGGTATGAAACTAAATCACCATCTATTTTATTATTTAATTGATAATTATATGTATCCAATGATATGTCGATACTAAATCTCATAGATGAATAATAACAGGAAAAAATGAGGTAAATGTTTAATTATTGGATGCCATGTTTCCTAGATTCATGGAACCTATATTGTCGAAAACTATCATAATATGATTTAGATATTGGTTAAAACCCTATCTATTTTGGATTTATATTTTGGCTCATGAGACTATTGATGCATCAGGAAGATTTCATTTACCGATCCCAAAACTGTAGGGATCACCTTACATGGTCACCATCCTATTTATTAAATGTCATAAGAATTCCTCATATATTAAATAAATAATATAAATTTTTAAATATCTATATTTAATAAATAATATGGATTTATCAATAATACTTTAGTGGAGGATAATTAGTAATAATAGTTGTTGAAATTGAAAACATCATGAGGGAAAATTATATTTAAACATCCCAAAGTTTATCATAATACCTTGAAAAATTTCAATAGTAATTCAATATTATTTAAATGAAGCTAATAATGTAATTAAAATAAGTACATTTATGATATATCATATAAAAGTGTAGTATATACAACAAATAAATGTGAATTTGTGAAGTCTTAGTAGAAAGTAAATTGAGGCCAAATCCCTTAATACTTGAGTGGATTTTGAGTAATGGGTAACATGAAATATTTACTATCAATTTAACCATTTAATATCATTAAATAAAGAGAAATAGTGATATAGTATAAGATAAGGGGTATTAGTTATTCCAGAAAATAGAATTGAGTGGTGAATATGAAATTTATCTCATAGGTGTAAAAAGTGAGATGAAAATCATATATATTATCTTTATTTACTTGTATTGAATTTATCCTCATGTATAAGGGTTTAAAATATGTTAAAAAAATATACTATATTCAAAAATTTTTTTTGTTATACAATATAATAAATTATTATAAAATTTAATTACCCTTTTTAAAAAATAATCATTATTTTAACTATTTCAAGTGTTAATTTCATAGTTTTTCCAAGTATGTGTTAACTATTCATTTGTTGTTCCAATTAATTAGATCATGATTTAGACAAATATATAATTTGGAAAATGTCAAAATTATCATATAATTTCAACATATATGTTTTTGTAGATTTCCATTATATTTGGATATTAAAAATCAAGTTCACCATTCATGGAGATGCTAGGCCGTATGTACGCATGATCGTTACATTCATTTAATTTTTCAATTAAAAGATTGAACAATAAATTATAAAAATGTATATTATAATTCCAATATAATATATATGTTATATATGTTACATATGTTTATTATAACCATCCTTTAAACATTCCATGTGTGTCATGAATGAGTCATATCGCTTTGAGGGGGAGGTAGTCCACACATCCTCAATTGAAATCATCTTATTTACAAAATATGGAATGTTTAGAGATTTAAATTAAAGATTCCAAAGAATCAGGATATTATAAATATAAAATATAACATATATAAAAATTGTTTACATCATAATGGAAATCATGATTGGTGGTAATGGAAAAATGAAAAATCATTGTTTCATGAGGTAATAGTTCTCACTACATAGAAAAATATATATTCATTACCCATTAGATGGAGGTGTGTGTAAGTATAGATCGAAAAAACTACATAATTTTTTTAGTATATTCAGGATTCAATTTTTTTTATTTCATCATGTAATTAATATATTATATTGGGTGGATAGTTGAAATGATATTAGAGAGCCTGAGAGAAGACGTTACCTCTTAATTGGGTAACGTCATTTTTTTTGTACCAAAATGATTTTTTGTTAAGATCAATGCACAAATGGAGGAATTAAAATAGAGGGGGGATATTTTTGGAACCTATTTGGGTATATATGTTTCGATCCTATGTGGTTTGAGTCATGTGAGGAATGGGGACATTTGGTGGCCTTTTATAGTAGAGGAATATGACTCACTCGGTATTTTAGAAAATAAGTTAAGAATGCCCATGTTTTTACATAGAAGGAGTCTTCTAAAACCATTAAAACTCTATAATGTAAGTCATATGGCCTAATTATGGTAATAAAATGGATTTTTGGATAGTTTATAGGTAATTATGGCCCATAAATTAATGGTTTAGTCCTTCATTATGATTTATATTACCATAGAAATTCTAATTAATTTTAATTATTTCCACTAATCATTTTGGTAAAAAATAAAGTTGGTTTTATTATACATTATAATTATTCTAATTCCCAATATGGATTCCATATTAAAAAATTAGAGTCATATAAGAGGCATGAATTAATTTAAATTTCATCATGTGGATTAGATGATAATGGGAGTTATAAAAGTAAAAACATCCAATAGTTTGATATGTTTCAATAATAATTTCAAAGTAAAAATGATTTCAATTAAATAAATTGTATTAATTGATTAAAATATTATTTTAATAGTATTTAATTATAATTTAATGAAAAATTTAAACTTATGAATAAATTAGATGAAAAAGCAGTTTTGAAATAAAATTTATTATGTTAACTATTCATTAAAAAAATTGAATGTATTAGAAGAATATAGATAATTCATCCAAATATAATTATAATTATTTTCATTAAAAAATAAACTTCGTTATAAAATATTGAATCCATTAATGTGTGAAAATTCATATTTAAAATGGGGTTTCCATTAAAATTTGGTAATATTTCCATTATAAAAATATAGTTCATAAATGTAATTTAGAGTTTGTTCTTTTCCTATGAATATTAAACATAATTAATTAATATGAGAAATAATTTATTTTATATATAACACATATATTTCTTATAAATTATTAAATAATTTCAAATATTTATTTTTTTTAATATAAAACCCCTTTGGATGCCTAAAAACAATAATATTTTGTTTATATCAAATTTCTTTTTTATTTTCTTTTCAAATTTAATGGTAAGACATGAATTAATTATATATTTATATCAAAAAATAGTTTTCATATGTTAGTTAATAATATTTATAACCACTAAAAACTCATCTGGTTACATCATATTATATAAAATAAAAATATTTTAGTAACATACTATTATTTAGGGAAACACAGTCCTGTGTATATCGCAAGCTATTGAGGAAGGTCTCACTTCTATGTTACGTGTAATTCCATGACTCTAGTTACCCAATGTCAGTGATATATTACAGAAAATTTTCATTATCACAAGAGATGAAATTCCAAAAGACCGGTCAATTTAGTAGCGTTGGAAGTCCTAGATATAAAACTATGTTTTACATTACATTATAAAATGAAAAACAATAGCATTGTCTCTCCTTTGAACACATCCATCTCCCGTAGAATATCCCTGTAGGTCAATCATAATATACTTCTTCACATGATGACAAAATAGTACATATAAAGTGGTGAGCTAAGATGCTTAGTAAGGATAATAGTATAGCGGAAACATTAATAAATAATCTTACACATTTAAGGCAATGTATAAGACTAAAACATAAGACATTTAAACATAAAATTCAGTAAAATATGGAAAATATAAATCAAATAATGTCATTTACTTATTCAAATTGATATTCTACTAATCTATTAATCAAATGCAATATCAATAGCCAATTTCATATTAATGGAATGTGTAATGCTATACTTTTTAACCACATAGTCAAGGCCTCGTCCCAAGACTACAGATAAGATTTTTCCAAGGCATTATTACAACAAACTAGTTTGTCTCATGAGACCTACAAATGCATCTAGGAACAATAGACGTCTCAACTTGTCACTTATTAAGTCTAATTCATTCCTCAAATGAAAATGTTGAAACATAACAAAAACATTCATCTTAAAACTAGCATATGAAATGTGAATACTTCATCCATAAACCATGAATGGTACAAAAATAACACATCCATAGTAAAAAATATAAAAATCTCATCAATAAAATATGTAAGATTTGCATCGTAATATGTCAACATCAAACAAATGTAAAATCCATCAAAATATGTTGACATAGATGAAATCAACACTATTTGAGAGAAAATCACTTTCTATTTTGAAATCATTTAAAATACACATATTAATAAAATAAAACATTTATTTTGAAACTATTATTAGAATCTTATATGGGATTATTTAAAGGTGTTATAATGGTGTAAAATAGCTGCACTCGTCATTTAAGTTAAAAAAACATTCATTCCTTAATTTTGTCATGAAGGTCCTAAAGAACCTTGTTTGAAAAATGTCAGAAAGATTCCATTATGAAATTTTTATAAAAAGACAAAAATGGGTATAAATTAATTTAACCAATAGTCTAGACAATATTAAATTTTTTTTAAAATATATTTTTAAGAAATGTGGATGTTGATGACAAAGAGGTCCCAGTAGATACTCACATATAACGAACCTCGGATAATGACGAGATTATAGAATTAACCCTTACATAGTATTTTTCCTTGATCGAGGGTACGTTAACCTCATATGTAATAGTTTAATAATTTTTATTAAATTATAAAAGAACAACATACATAAATATGATATTATATATGTTCTTCTAATATTGATTTGTTAAAAATATTTCTGTTGTATCATCATTTCAGGTGTTAACTGATTCGTTTTCCTCTATATGCTTGGTTACACAAGCCATGTTTTTTATGGATAAGATGTATTTGATTCATATACAGAATGATATTGAGTTATTAACATTATTTTTATTCAGAAAATGAAAATAATTTTGGAATGATTACGATGGGGATGGAATCTCATTGCGTTCGTGGAAATGGTAATCCATACGTACAAACGAGCGACAATATCATTATATTGATGATGAAATCATATTTAAGTGGATGGTATATCATATATACAGAATACTAAACATGTAATATTTATTATTTATATCAGTTACACACATTATTATACCCATCCAGATAAAGAAGTGTACAAATAACAAACTACACCACACCGTCGAGACGGTAAGCCATACATACGCACGTATGGTGACATTTCATTCATAATATGGATATAAAATTGAATATAGTTGTACCATATTTATAATAAATCAATGTTTTTATAAGGTAATGGATTTATTATTTCAGTGTAGAAGAAATAATGAAATAGGATGTGGAAGAAGAAAATAGTTTTGAAAGAGGTGGTAGAATTATTAACTCTTCTTCGGGTCTTTCTTTTTGAGTTGACCAAAAAATATATTTAAGTTGACATTCTGGTCAAACTAAATCACCTAGGTCTATGTGACGATATTGGGGATGATATTTGAATAGGGTTTTCCCTATTAAAATGGATTTGGAGGTGTTAAATTAATAGAAGGGAAAGTTCTCTTATATAAAAGTGATGAGGGTTACTTTAGGAAAATCATGAAATATTTTTTTATTATACAATAATATTCGGTATATATTGACTCCAAAATGATTTATTTAGAGGCTTATATGGGTATGGGTCTAAAAACTGTCAACCAATAGGTGTTATATAGGTTTATGTCACCATAGTACCCTTATCTTTTATATGTAACTCTTAGTTAAATAAATTAACTTTAACAATGTATTCTTGTATTATTATAATAAATGGTTAATAAACATACTATAAAAAGCCATGATAACCCAAAGTGGTTATTTATTAATATATATAACATTATATAATACCTTTGGATTTTCTTTATAATTTAGGAATATTACATCAATTAATTTTATAGTATTTTTTAAAATTAATTTATGTCAATTTTAGCACTAATTGGTATTTTATTTTTGATAAAGACATAAAAACATTATAAGTTCGAAAAAAAATTATTTAATCAACCCTAAAATGTCATATTAACCTATAAAATTAGTTGAATTCATATTACAACTGAATTTATATTAATTTATATATTTACAAAATTAATAATATTAATCATTCATTAATTTGGTAAATTCAACATCATCATTGCGTCGTAAATAAATTTAATTATTTAATGTCTAAAAACTATAAATAAAATACCATTATGTAGGTAATCATTTTATAATTCTAAATAATATTTATAGTTTCTTTATTTTATGTGTAGCACTACATTAAATAAAATTTAGTTATGAAAATTTCAATTTAACAATTTTAACTATTTTTTTAAAAAATAATAATAAATGTTATAATCTTGTCCATGTAGACCAGAAGGATCATATTTTATTCATGAGGTTTATCTTGGACGAAAAATATTTATCCTATTTAATTATATCATTATTACAGAAATTATAATATCCTTTTTATCTTTAACTTCTCAATTTACTTTTAACTGTGGTAAATAAAAGTCAATTGTTACTATTCACAAAAAACAATCTATATCTTATTGCACCAAATTTTACTTACTAATGTCAATCATGTCTCTCGGAATTTTAAAATTCAATTCATAGAAGCAGTAAAATTACGTTCTACGAAAATTTGATAAATTTTCCTAGAGGATGGGTATAAAATGTTAAAAAGTTCAATAAAATTTAATATATCTAATATTATTATAAAATGACTCCAATGAATTTCATTGAACATATATAAGTATTATGTATCTATTTTTACCTAAAATAAATTTAAATAAAATAAACAATTTTTTAATAAAAATCTAGTTTTAAATAATAACACAATGTTATTCACAATTCATCAAAAATTGAATGTATTCAAAAATTTAAAAAAATTACCCTTAGCTAATTTTGATACTCAGAATCCAAAAATTAAGTATATTTTTATAAATAAAATTTATAAAGTTTTAAAAAGGTGGGTATTACTATTCATAACTATTAGTTTGGTTGTTGGTGGTGTGTTAGAATTCGAAGTTGCGTAAAACACAAGCTATAGTATTATTCATAAAGATGTGAATCATGGAAGCTTGGGGTGTTACATTCTTCCCTCCTTCAAATAATTTCATCCTCGAAATATCTAGAATTCTTTTTTTTCAAAAGGATTCAGGTGGTTCTTCATCATAAGTTCCTTGGGTTCCCACGTTACCTATTCTATATTATGATTTCTCTATAGAAATTTTACCAAACGAGTCATCTTGTTTCTCAACACTTGTTCTCTTGTATTTTGAATCCTGAAAGGCTCATCACAATTATATATATCAGGTTCAAGTTGAATTTCCTCATAGATGATTACATGTGTTGGGACAAACAAGTATTTTCTCAATAGTGGTACGTGGAACAGATCTTGAACTTTGAAGAGACTTGGCCGAAATTCCAAATGATAAGGTACAACTCAATTCATTATAGAATTTCGAAAGGTCTTATTTACCTGAGATTTAATTTACCCTTTTTAGAAAATCGTATAACACCCTTCTATGGAGATACCTTTAAGAAAACTTGATCACTTACTTGAAATTCAAAATCCTTGTTTTGGTTATCAAAATAACTCTTTTGCTAACTTTTAGTTTCATTAATGCGGGTTTGTATAATATTCACCATTACATTGTTTCTTAAACTAGTTCATGACCTACATGTTTTCATTCCCCAACATCATCCAAACAAGTTGGTGTGCGACATCTCATACCATATAACGCTTCATATAGTGCCATATGAATACATTAATGGATGCTATTGTTATAGGAAAACTGCTACCCGAGGTTAATATTGATCCCACATTCATTCAATTTCATGTGATAATGATCTCAACATGTTTTCTAAGGTTTGAATAGCCTGTTCTGATTGTCCATCAGTTTGAGGATGGTAGGCAGTGCTCAAGCGATGTTCAGTATCCAGGGCCTTCTGAATTATTTTCATGAATCTTGATGTAAAATTGGGATCATGATTAGAAACAATCGTTTAGGGTACATAATGAAGTATTACAATTTCATTAATATTTAGTCTTGCTTAACGTTAATGTGGTAAATCATCTCTTATAGCACGAAAATTTGCTGACATGGTAAGACAATCAACAATGAACCATATCATCATTCTTTCTAGGATTCTTTGGTAGTCCCATAAAAAAGTCCATCAAAATATCATCTTATTTCCACTCAAGTATGGTAAGAGGTTGCATGAATCATCTAGGATGTTGTCTTCTAAAATTCATCTATTGAAAAACCATATATGTTAACACATAATCTGCAATATCCCTCTTTATGTTGTCCCACGAAAAAATGTTCTTTCAAATCTCTATAAATTTTATCGATACCAGGGTTTGTAGAGAAATTGGAGCTATGAGAATCATCCAAAAACTCCCTTTATAGATCAGGTATATTGGGAACACAAAGTCTCTTACCAAATTTCAAAATTTCATCTTCATATACGAAGTCACTCAATCTACCTTCACTCACAGCTTGAATCTTCTTTTGAAAATCTCCATCATCAGTATGATAATTCTTTACCCTTTCTAGTAAAGACGGTTTGAAAACCATTTGAAAAAGTATAGATTTTCAACATCCATGGTTATTACCATTTCCATCATTACTAGATCCATGAAAACAGGATACCCTTCAACTCTCACCTAATTCAAAACTTCACGGTCCTTTCTACTCAAAGCATCTGCCACCTTATTTTCTTTCCCTGGGTGGTAGTGTATAGTGAAATCATAATCTTTTAGTAGTAAAATCCATCCCCTTTTCCTCATGTAGAATTCTTTTTATGAGAAAATATACTTCAAACACTTGTAAACAGTATAAATCTAACATTTTTCACCATAGATATAGTGTCTCCATATTTTTAGAGAAAATATTAACGTTGATAACTCAAGATCATGAGTGAGATAGTTTTTCTCATTATTTTTTAGCTATCGTGATGCATAGGAAAAAACTCTATCATTATGAATAATAACATAACAAAGTCTTTTCTTTGAAGCATCTCTATAAATTAAAATCCATTACTCCTCGATGGTATAACCAATATAAGAGCATTGAACAATATTTGCTTCAGTTCTCCAAAACATTCTTCACATTCTTTTGTCCAATCAAATTTATCACCTTTACGTGTGAGCTTGGTTAATGGGATATCCAATAAGAAAAAATTCAGGATGATACACCGATAATAACCTACTAAAACAATAAAACTGTGTACCTCAGTTTTCTTTGTCAGTGCTGGCCATTCATTGACTGCCCTGGTCTTTGAGGGAGTAATAGTGATTCCATACTTGGAGACAACGTGGCCAAGAAATGAAATCTCTTGAAGCCATAATTCAAACTTTCTACACATCCCATATAATTTATTTCATCTATGAGTAATTAGAATAGTGTGCAAGTGATTTTCATAATCTTTGTAGCTTTTGGAGTATATGAAGATATCATAAATAAATACCACTACAAACACATCTGGATATACCTTGAAAACATTATTCATTAGACCCTTGAAGATAAAGGGTGAATTAGTCAGTCCAAAAGGCATTACTGTAAACACGTAATGCCTATACATGGTACAAAATTATATCTTCAGAATATCTTCTTTCTTCATACACAACTGATGATATCCATATCAAAGGTCAATGTTTAAAAAATATTGTGCTCTTTGATGGTGATCAAATAAATCATCAATTCGACGTAGGGGATACTTGTTATTAATTTTTATAACATTGATCTACCTATTTTCAATGCACAACCTCATAGATACATGTTTCTTCTTAACAAAAAATAACAGGTGCACCCCATGGAGAAACACTAGGGCTAATAAATCCCTTATCACTGAATTCATCTTGTTTTTTCTTTTGTTCCACTAATTCCAAATTGGCCATTATATATGGGGTCTTCGATATGGGACATGAATTAAGAATTAAATGAATGGAAAACTCAATTTCTCATTCTGGAGG
Organism: Viscum album; assembly: GCA_963277665.1. NCBI lineage: Eukaryota > Viridiplantae > Streptophyta > Magnoliopsida > Santalales > Viscaceae > Viscum > Viscum album. The sequence continues at coordinate 1,457,265,463 of OY728158.1, read as the reverse complement.
AAGTCCAGGTAAATCCTCTGGAAAAACAACAACATATTTTTGAACAATATAAACATCCTCTAATTGAAGATTCCCTTCCTCACCCATAGTTATTTCACATTATTCGTCCCCAATAACTGAATTTAATAGATAAACTAGGCATGGATATAGAAAAGACTGTGACGGTGAAATTTCTACTCTAAAGATAAGGTACTCCTTATGATCATCAAAAATTGTAACCTCCTTCTTTGTAAAATAAATTTTCACATTGTGGTCTGAAAGCCAAACCATACCAGGGATTATATCAAATTAAATCATGGGTATGATGATGAGATAAGACAATAATGAATATTTATATGCCTTAATGGGAATGTATTCACAAAACAGGTTTTCAATAATACTTCCCGTAATAGTTTTTACTCACAATTCCATTGTGAAATAAAATAGGAAATATTTAATTTTCATAGAAAAATGAGAAGATATGAAACAATGCGATGATCCAGAATCAAATAATGCATTGGAAAAATCTGAGAAAACCATTAAACTACATACCACCACATCTTTAGAAGCTTTAACCTTAGCTGTAGTGATCGCATAAGCATGATCTTGCTACAATGGACTTTTCTGAGGTAAGATTCATTTTCAGTTTTGACTCTCATTTGAATAATGCGCTATTCTCTTCAATTATAGCATTCAACATTGAAAACCTATTTGTTTCCCTTGAAATAACAAGCTTTGTGGCCTTTTTGACTAATGTTCTAACAGAATACCATTCCCTTTAGGCAGGTACCATAGTTTTTCATCCCACATTTACCACATCACAGATATTCATCTTTTCCCTTCATACCCTTGTTTCATTTTTAATATTGTTTAGCATATCTCTTCTTCTGTTTCTTTTCCTTAAAGTCATACGACTTAGATAATTATTTTTTGATCTTGATAGAAAATGAAAAATATATTCATATGATGGGAAGGATTGAGAGACTAATACTCGAAGGAGAAATGGTTTTAACCCATCAATTAATCGATCAATATTTCTCTCTGGGTTAAATATTTAATCTGTTTCATGCCTTGCTAACCTTGAAATGTAAGCCTCATACCTTGCGACATTATCATCCACCTTTTTCATCTGAATTAAACATTTTCTTTCTATATCCACTTGATGTAATTGAGGAAAGAATTTTTCTATGAAAATATCTTCAAACTCCCTCAATTCCATATTTGATATTTCCTCATCCTACTTTGTGCTTTGAATTAATGACCACCATTGATCTGCATGAACCGTGATGCAATAAAATTCCATGATTTTTTTTTCAATTTCGCTACTTCCAAAGCATGAAACATTTTCTCTAAGGAACTTATCCATTGCTCAGATAAAAATGGATTTGTAGTCCCATTGAACATTGGTGGTTAGTGCCTCATGAATTGGTCTAAAATCTTTCATCCGTGTTGGGGATCAGGGTGCTATATATGGGTAAGGTTATTATTCCCAACCTAATTAAGTTATCCTAATATGGTGATAAGATGATAAACAAAAGTTTCATCACCAGATCCAAAATAAATATCTTGAGTAGGATGGAAATTCTTACATGGAATACACGCATTGATAAAATTTCCATTTCATCCACTAGGGATCATTTATAAACAATATCATACACTAGATTAGTTTAATAATCACAATACATAATTCCAAAAATGCAAAACACTTAAAATTAATTGAATTGTTAATGGATATAATCCATAATCACATAAATTTATTCTTTTAGGAGGTATATACATATAAATACTTCATAATGGTTGGTAAAAAATGTGAATTATTCTAGGAATATCGCCCAAGATTTTCGTAACCAATAGTGCATCAAGACCCATTTTCATGTACCCGGATACCCCAGGTCAAAGCCGAAACTCATTGACGATGTTTTCACTACCGGGTACATCTGTTCCAGACCTGCCTATAACAAATTCTATCCAGATAGTGATATATTCCTTGGAAAATACACAGAATATCCACATTACCAAAATTCTAGGAAGTTCTATACAAATCATCAAAGTCTCTCTTTGGGTAATGTTCTCTAATTAGAGTTTTTCTAAATCATTCTTCCAAGGTTTGTACTAAACATACTTTGATACCATCTAGAGTTAACCAACCGTAGTTACCCCGAGTTATTGAAATATTTCATAACATTGGCATGATTACAAGGATATAATCCTGATATACCAATCTGTTTAGTAGTCTGGGAAGTACTAGATATATTCAAATGTTTTACATTATATTGTGAAATAAAAAAACAAAATTCTGTCTCCTTTGAACACATTAATATTTCTTATATTATCCTTAAAAGTCATTCATAAAAAACTTATTCACATCTGGGGGAAAATAAATCATAATAAAGGGTGAGCTCAGATGCACAGTAAGGATTAAAATATAGATGAAACTTTCATAAACAAGCATAAACATTTAAGGGAATGTATAAGACTAAAACCTAAGAATTTTAAACAGAAACATCAAAATAATATTGAAAATTTAAATCAAATAATTCCATTTACTTATTCACAAGGATATTCTAAAAGTCAAATAATCACATGCAATATAAATATCCAATTTTATATTGATGGATTGAATAATATCCGACATCATAACCACATAGTCAACACATCATGCTATGACTAAAAATAAGATTTTTTTCAAGGCCTTATGCCAATACACTAGTTTTTCCCATGAGGCCAACTGATGCATATAGGAGATATAGTGGGATCCACCCATCACTTACTAAGTCCAATGTATTCCTCATATGAAATTGTTGAAACATAACATAAAGATTCGTATTAAAACTAGCATATGAAATGTCAATAATTTATCCATAAATAATGAATGGTATAAATATAACACATCCATATTCAAACATATCAAAAAAAAATTCAATTCAATACAGATGACTTGTATCATAATAAATCAATTTCAAACCAACTGTAAAATCCATCAAAGGATGTCGACATAGATGAAATAAAAACTATTTGAGAGAAAATTTCTTTCTATTTTGAAACCATTTAAAAGTAAAATATTTTAAAAGAAAATATTTATTCTGAAAATATTATTATAATCTTTTATGGGATTCTTTAAAGATGTTTTAATGGTGTAAAATAGATGCACTCTCCATATAAGATAAAAAATCATTCTTTCCCTAATTCTGTCGAAAAGGTCGTAAAGGACCTTGTTTGGAAAACAAAGCAAAGATTGCATTATAAAATTTTCATGAAAAGTAAAAAAGGGTATAAATGAATTTAAACCATAGTCTAGTAAATATTAAAAATGTTTTTAAATATATTTTTAAGAAACACAGACGTGTACGATAAAGATGTCCCAGTAGATACTCATGTGTAAACAACCTCAGATAATGAAGAGATTGTTGAATTAAACCTTAACTTGTACATTTAATTGATAAAGGGTATGTTAACATCCCATATAATAGTTTAATCATTTCTATTAAATTATATATGGACTACATACAAAAAAATATGATATCATGTATGATCTTTTATTATTTCTTTGTAAATAATATTTCTGTAGTATCATCGTTTCAGGTATTAATTGATTCATTTTCCATTATATGCTTGGTTACATAAGCCATGTTTGTCATTGATATGATGTATTTTACACATATCTAGATGGATATTGTGTTCATAAACATTATTTTTAATCATAAAATAAAAATTATTCTTGAATGACTACGATGGGGAATGAATCCCGTCGCGTTCGTGGAGACTGTAATCCGTACGTACGCACGAGTGAAAATATCATTATATTGATGGTGAAATCGTATGTATTTAGATGGTATATCATATATACAGAATCCTTTAAATGTTGTATTTATTGTTTACATTAGTTACACTCATTATTATTCCCATCCATATAATAAAGTGTTTGAATAACAAACTGCACCATGACATGGAGACGTTAAGTCATATGTACGCACAGTTAGTGACTTTTCATTCATAGGATGGATAGAATAATGACTATAGTTGTACCATATTTATAATAACATAATAGTATGTATAATTTACTAGTGTTATTATTATATTATGTAATAAACAATCAATTAGTAAGTGGATGAAGAAAAGAACTTGGAAAGAGGTGGTGAAAATATTTCCTCTTCTTTAGGTGTTTCCTTTTGAGTTGGTCAAAAGGGCCCCTTAGGATGGATTTTTGATCAAATTAAGGCCTCTAGGTTGCATTGAGGTAGTTTGAAGGGTATTTGAGTAGGGTGTGGCTGGGCCAAATGGATATGGAGGTGTGAAATTAAGAGAAGGGTGAGTACCCTGTTATTACAGTGGTGAGGGTCACTTTAGTAAAAGTTAGAAATATTATTTTATTATACAATCATATTCGATTTATAATGGCTTAAAGATGATTTATTTCTAGTATATGGTGTGGATGAGTCTAATTATTTTAAACCAATAGGTTTTAGACATTCTTATGTAACCATATTAAACTTATCTTTTAGATTTAACTCTTAGTTAAATAGTTTAACTTTTACCATGTTTTCTTGTACTATTATAATAAATGGTTAATATACTTACCATAAAAATAAAAGAGAACCTCAAGAGAATAATTATAAATATATATAAACTGATCTAAGTCCTTTGGCCAATATTTATATTTTTAGGAATATTATATAAATTAAAAATATAATATTTTTTAAAAACTCATTTCTGTCAATTTTAGCACTATATGGAATTTAATATTTTTGAAAGTCATATATAACTTCAAAAACAATTTATTTAATAAACCTTAACATGTCATATTAACGTATAAAATTATTTTAATTCTACAAGAGTCTAAATTTATAATTATTTGGATATTTATAATATCAATTATTTTAATCATTCATTAATAAGGTAATTACTACATCATCATTTTGACATAAATAATGTTTAATTATTTAATGTTTGAAAAATATAAATAAAATACAATTATGTAAGAAATAATTTTATCTTTATAATGAGTATTTTTATCTTAATTTATTTTATTTGTAAAACAACATTTACAATGTTTTATTTATGAAAATTTGAATTTAATACATTTAACTCTTCTTTATATAAAAAAATTATAAATGTCAAAATATAATCCATGTGAACCAAAAATATGAAAAAAAATTCCTAAGGTTTATTATGATTGAAAAACACAAATCCAATAGAATTATGACATGTGTTAGGGTAATTATAATATCATTTTTACCATTAATTACCCGAATTACTTTTAACCATGGTAAATAAAAGTCAATAGTTATTATTCCCCAAAAATTATTTTAATCTTATTGAATCACATTTTACATACTAATGTCAATTGTGTCTCCCAAATTTTATAAATTTAATTGAAAAATGTAGTGAAATTACATTTTATGCAAATTTTAAAAATGCATTTAGAAGGTGTGTCAAAGACTATAAAAAGTTCAAAAACAATTTATATACCTAATATTATTATAAAATGACTCCAATGAATTACATATGAAATATATATGTATTATGTATCTCTTTTTACCAAATATAAATTTAAATAAAGCAACTAATTATTTAAATAAAAAACCATTTTTAATAAAAAACATATTGTTTTTCACTTTTCATCGAAATTGAATATTTAAGAAAATACAAAAAATTCATCCTCAGCTAATTTTGATATTCCTAATCCAAAAAAGAAGTTTCTTTTGAAAAATAAAATTTATATAATTCCAAAAAGTGGGTTTTAATAATCATAACGGCATGTTTGGTTGGACGTGGTGTGTTAGAACTCAAAGTTGTGTACAACACATGCTATTGTATTATTTAAAGAGAAGCGTACCGTAAAAGAATGAGGTGTTACATTATAAATGATAACTCAGTTTTGTATGAGTTGAAATATATATAGAATATATTGAATAATAAATGTATTTTAATATCTTTCTAATATATTCCCTTACACGCTTAGTCTCAAGTGGAATGCAAGTTATCGAATATAGGTTTCTTACTTTATAATTTTTGAGTGTTATAAGAACAATGCAATGCAAATGCTCAATTTCTTAATAATTATTTTTTGAAGAATTTAGTAATAACTATTATCCCATAAATTAGGTTTTAATTATACCATTTAATAGTAATACACCTTATAATTTTTGGACCAAAAGAAAAAAATCATACATCATACATCATTATTTATGGATAAAAAGTAATCAATTTGAATAATAATGTTAATTTTCAAAATATTTCCCTAAAAAATGATGATGAAATATATTTTGGTTAGTCTACAACTAGAATGGATTATGGATTTATTATTAAGAACATAAGTACTATTTATTAAATAGTAAATGTTAAATTTAGTGAAACTGATCCTTTTCGTTTCATGCAACATATAAAAACTCTTCGGATGTAATTTCATAAACTAATTTTCTAAAATGCTGGAACTTTTTCACTTTGAGAAAAAATAACAGAATATATTTATGATGTTATACATTATTTATAATTTCAGCATATTTTAGAAGAACATATTTTTTTAATCCAATGATATAAATTGACTATTAGGAATCATTCAAATGATAATGTCACGTGTAATGTTGATCAAACCGCAAAAACAAGAAGTTCCTAAAGAAATAAAGTTGAACATTGTGAATTATTATGATAATTAAATACTAAAACATCTTTAGAATCAATAAGTGTTTAATATTGTATAAAATATACTCAAGATGAACTCAAAAGTTTTGAAGGTAATCATGTTGTGGAAATAGTGAAATGATCAAATGGTACTTCAATAGTTAGTGTAAAATGGGTTTTTTGGAAGATGTGTGATGAAAATTGAACTATTGTAATACATAAATATATAATTTCTAAATATGGTTTTATATAATAGGAGGGAATATAATATGAATAAATTGATACCATGGTATCAATAATTGATACTATACATATTCTTCTAGAATATAAAAAATTAAATAATTTAGAACTATTTCAAATGAATGTGATGTGTACTTTTTATAATCAATATGTATAGAAAGAATTTTATTTTAAATAAACCACTATATTTGAAAATAAAAAATTCCAAAAAAACTTTTATTTCACAATAATAAGTAACTCTATAAACTTAAAAATACCCTATATCATATTAATATTAATTGTCAATATTTTTATTACAAAACAACCTTGTGAAAAGAGTTGGAGATCCAATAATTTTTATAAATTTTCTTTCAAAAAAAATAATCATTGTTCAAAATTATTTCCATCGAATTACATTTCGTTAAACTATTTTTTCATAAATTCTATATCAGATATTAGGAAATTCTAGTTATAAATGAACATTATTGGAAAACATACATTTTTTTATCAGTTTTCAATTTCAGTAAGACCCGAAGTAAATTTTATATCTGAAAAAAAGTATATATATGTTATTATGAAAAAATGTAGATATGACAATAAAAAAATTCAATGTGATCCAATAGAACCCTAAAATACAAACGATTTTAATGAATTTGTGAATCAAAATCCCCAAATTCTGTTTATAAAAATAATTAGAAATTTACTATACTGAACATATTATCTCCCATTGGTAATGGTTTCTATTTTTTTGTGTCTAATATATTATTATATTATAAAAAAGACTCATCTAAATGTTATAAAATATATTTTTCATTATTCGAAGGAAAAAATGCATTTAGGATTATTTTAATCTAATTTAAATGATTCTGTACTAAAACTTTCTTTGGATGGTGACTTTGGTATACATATAATAACATGAAAAATTAACATTTCATTTATTTTGTGGTAGTAAATTTTCATTTATTAGGGGAAACTTATTTTTCGTTGTATTGTAAGAAACAACACTCAAAAGAACATTCCACTATTAAATCCAAATATGCGAATAATGGAAGCGTTAATTATCCAATTTTATTGGATCAATACTAACCCATAGACTGTGTCTTGAGTTTTAGTAAAACAAAAAATTTGTGTGATAATAGATGTCTCATTCCTTTATGTAAAACAACATCAAATAAGTCATGCGATAAAAATTTCTTTGATATCAGAGAAAAAATTAGTTATTATTTTATACTTTTAGCATGCAAGGAAAATTTTCATATATTATTATTAATCCCATTAGTTCCAATATATTTAAATGAACCAAATAGAGTATAAAAATTATCAATTAAAATTTATTTTTATTATATACATCTTATTTCCATTAAACTTACATTAATGAACTCCTCTTAAAAAGAGGGGTATTTGTGTTCCGGATTTTCTAAAAATGATATTTTTTCAAAAAATAATATGATTTTATATATCATTAGATTTTTTAGAGAAGTTGGTTTTACATAATATTAAACTATTTATAAAAACAATTATCTTACAAATTTTTTATTTTTTATGTTTTTTTCATAATGATATGTACTTATAAAAAATATTTAATTTACTAAATATTTCCAAATTTCTAAAAATATTAATATTTCTATTTTTTTTTATTATATACAAAAGAAAAAATTTAATACAAAATTTAATACAAAATGTTTATTTCTTTCCTAGATATCTTAATTATTAATTATTATTTTTTTTACTATCATTGGGTATTTTGTTTTGTAATATGTGTTTTTATAGTTTTTTTTATAAAATATTCTATATTGTCCTTGCATTCATTAAATGTTACTTTTAAATAATAATAAAGAGTTTTGATTATGTATTTAAATATTATAAGGAAGTTTCTATATCACTGTATTATATGAGTTTGACACAAAGACTTTATGTCATTAAAATTTGAATCTCATAGAAATTTTATAAATATGTGAGTATACCACCATATCCCTCCTCAGCTTCTTAGACAATTATCGACTCTAAGTCCTAAAATTTTCCATCAATGGGATTTTTTCCATTCTTTTGTTCTAAATTTAATTCTTCTGAGTAGACTTTATCATCCGGTTAATTCCCTATATAATGAGTATTTACAAATATATTGAAAATATAGAAAATATTAATGAGGGGTTTATTGAGGAGTAATGGTATGATAAGACTGAATCATTCCTGAATGAAATTTTAAGATTCCATGGATGGGAAATCTTTTCATTGAAAATGATGATTTCAGTATTCATTAACAATATTTGGTTTTGAAATTTTATTCATATGTTTAGTTTTGTGTGAATGATTATATGAAATCGATAGATTTAATTACTTTTTATAAGAGTTATAAGATGAATATTAAAAAATTACCTAATATTGCGCGTGATTGATTAGGAGGAGAGGCATATCTTACCACACATATGTATCATGAAAATCATTTTTAATTTAAGAAAACTAATATTTTAATATAATTATTTTATTATTAAAATAATGTGAGAAAATTTTACCATTTGAAACAAATTCAAGAGTTGTTGTATTTTTGGTGCAAGGTTAATTAATTGAAATAAAAAGAGAATGCGATACCTAGAATGTATTATTAATATATTTTTTTATTTCATAATGAATATAACGAAAATAAATTTGGTTAATTTGTTTTTTTAAACTATAGATATAATTAAAATATTGATGATGTTGGGAATTACACAGTTTCCATTTTTATCAATAAGATGTTGATATACATTAGATATTGAATTAATATTAAGAATAATTTGATTGGAATGAGATGAAATGTCTACTTGAAAAGTGAATAATTAATTTCAAAAATAAAAATATTTTTCATAACATAGATGAAGAATCATTTTTATAAATTTGGAAATGCAGAATCTGTTGAAAAATTTCATCAGTTGGAGTAGTATTTTTCATAAAATAGGAATGTTAGTTAGTCAAAACCCATGATGAAAATTAAAGTTTTATATATTAGATAAGGAATATCAAGATTGGATGGAAATAAAGGATTAAAATAATGAATGTGATTTAGAATCCTATCTAGATAAATAAAAGGACATATCTCTTAAATAGAAGAATGAATATTTTTCGATAGAAAATAAAAAAATTGATATGTGATAAGAAATTTGAGGAATGTATAGTTTTATAATTATTAATATGGGGTGTTTAAATAGAAAAAATATATTTTCATGCTATTGGAGATTATGGTAATGTAGTACATTTGATTTAACTTTTATCTAAGGTCGAAATGATTTCTCAGTCCGTTTTAGAAATTTTTAGTATATATACTATTAGAACCACAAAATTACACGCTGATAATGAAAAAGGAAAAGGAAAATTTTTGGAGTTTGATAGATATATTCCAGAAAACCTTTTATTGTTAAAATATATATGATTGATCTTGAGAAGGAATATTCTATAAGTAAAAAATATATGTTAATATAGTTAGAAAACGTGTAGGATGAAGAGTCCAAAAAATAATGTTTGTAGGATGATGGGGAAGAAGAAGAAGAATAATATTTAGAATCACATTATTTTAGTACACATCTAGAGAATGATAATGATTTTTTTATTTCAAAATAAAGCGAATGGTTATAAAAATAAATACTTAATCATCAATCACAAAAATAATATTAGACAAGGGTGAAACTGTTATTAATTTTTATGTAGTTGATGTTTCAAATGTTGACAAGGAAAAATATAATGAATGAAAAGAAAAAATATTTCTTCCAAAAAGAAGGGTACTTATTTCTAATGATTCATCATATGAAAAATATTCTTAAGGTATTCATTATGATCACAGTATTGAATCATAATTTTCATAATTCATTTATTATTTAATGAAAATTGTGTGTTCAATTCTACATATACAATTTATTTAACCACAGTGTAATAAAAACTAAAAGTGTATAAATTTTAATGAACAATAACATGATCTAAACCAGTTATCTAGAACCATAGATTGTAATGAGGACAATTTCAAATACTTCATTGTTGAATAAATATTTAAAATATTAAAAGCTAATAAAATCATGTTATATTTGAATTATAGTTAAAGGGATATGTTGTTTCATGATATACATATCAATGTAGATAAGAATACATCTATTGATATTATTGATTTCATTCATATGTATTCATAAAACATTGATGAATATATTGATTAATTAAAGTTTATATTAAATTCATAGGTCTAGGACTTTTCAAAACTGAAGTTGGATAACATGATATTTAATGCATATGTTCATATTTTGATATATGATAATTCCAATAACAAAGTAAATAAATATGATTTTGATATACGAACTCAATAATAATGATGTTTCATTGTTCTGGAAGACTGAATTTTAATGCTATAGGAAATGACACAAGAAACCGAGAAGAACCTAGAAGAGTTCCAAAAGATAAACTACATTATTAATAATATTTAGAAGAGAGAATCTTTTTTTCATTTTAAATTATTGATGTACAAAAAATTCTCCTAAATTTATGTTTGAATAAAAGTTTTTCCATATATTAGGTATGAATGTTCTTACTATTTTATATGGTTAGAATTCCATTAATCTTTTATTGAATGAATAAAAATTTAAAATAAATTTTTATAAAAAATAATTACTAACATTTCAAGTTCTTTCATCCTCCTATATTCAATTATAGAAATCACAAAGGTGGAGAAGTTGTTTACTAAGAGATAATGTTTTATGAAGTTATAAGTTATTTTTTAAATATTTTTTTAGGGGAAATTTATTATAGAAGATCATATTAGGGTTTAGATTTTATTAAAAAGTTATATTATATTATTTTTTAGTAAATTTTTTTTAAAAAGGTATATATAAAGAAATGGGTTGATATGAATGATTAGTGGAGAGGAGTTATTAAATAAACAATCGATAGAATGTTTTTCAAATTTGTGGTTTTTTCATTTATTGATGTGTTTTGTTATTTTCAAAAAGGGGGAGGCTGTTAAGCCGAATGTTTAACACTCAATAATTTCTAACCATAATATTGGAAATCACAACACACAGTTAAAAATATGTTTTACTAATAGTTTATTTCTTATATTTTTAGAATGTTTTCAGTATATTACCATTTATTCTCTTAAACGTATAAATATTTATAAAATGATAATTATAATCATTTTAACCAATGTTTATTCATTCAAAATTACAATTTTTATACTTTTTATATAAAATGTATATTCCATCAGAATTACCATGTATCTTCCACCAGTCTAATAATTATTAGTCCATCATATTGAGAATTTATAGTCTATTAGAAATAAAAAATTCTTTCCATCAGACTAAATGATTCTAGAACATCAGATTCAATGTTTATGTTATATTTTACTGACTTATATTTATCTATTGGACTAAAAAACATGTTCCATCATAATAATGTTTATAAATATATTGTTAAAATTATATATAGCTTATAGAATAATTTTTACATCACTAGAATGGTTCTTACAAAATGACATGGGACTAAAATATATTGATCATACTATGATTCCACACTAATGATCCTACAAGGATATTGAAACCTACACCAATAAAAATGAAAATATTACTATTGGGGAAATTAAAATAAATAGAGGTGATTTATAGGATCATGAAGAATATTCTTTTTAGAAACTAACCCATCTAAATATTACATTATTGACACATCATATTAATTAAATTATTAAATGATTCAGTGTGTTTTTAATTTAAGGAGTTTCTGAGGGTTGTAAAATCCATTGAATACATAATAAATTGTATTCTATGTCTAATTGTGGTTATGTCCAAGGTCTTCATGGGATATGAATAATGATTGATCCTATTAGGTTCATCAATCAGTTTTGATGATATGAATACAGATCTGATATTGATCTTTCAGATAGATGTAATTCTTCTTGAATAATAAAATAATTTATAGTTAGGTTAAAACTATGAATATTTTATGTTAATTTTACAAAAAATCCCTTTGAGAATATGATAAAATTGTATTCATTCATTTTATAATGTTTTTTTGTTAGTTTCATAAAGTAATTTGTGATGTTTCATTTTAATTTTTTTCAATAATTTTATTAATTCTAATATGCATTTCTATGTATTGTTTATCATAATAAAATTTTCTATAAATTTATTCAAAATATTTACTCTAAAATTGTTATAGTATAATGATCATTGTATTCTATCTTAGTGTAACACCCGAATATTCTATGGTACGCTTCTCTTTCAATAATGCTATAGCTTGCATTGTACGCAAGTTCGAGATTCTAATACACCGAGACCAATCAAAGTAGTCGTTATAAATAGTATTACCCACTTTTTAAAAATTTATAAACTTTATTATTCAAAGTGGAATTCATTTTTGGATTCATAATTTTGAAATTATCCCTTTTGAATTTTTGGTATTTTTATGAGAACATCCAATTTTTGAGGAATAATGAAAAATACTTAAAAACAACTTTTTTAATCAAAATAATTTATTGCGATCAATTATACTATTGAGTGGATTTAAAGTATAATTATAATATAATTTTACCATTTAATCCAATGGTGGTCATTATAATTAATTTCATTTTGAAATTGGACATAAACAATTATCAATCTTTTGATTGATATTGTTTCTTAAAAACACGGTACTTGTTTGTACAACAGGAATTAAATATATAATTTATTAATGAAAAATCTATGTTTTTAATTTGGTAAAATGGAAATACTTTTTTGTATTCATAATATCAAATATATCATAGGGTGAATTTTTGGTATTTTTCTGATAATGTTCATTTTTAATGAATAGTGAAAAATATTGTATTTAAATTCAAAACTGACTTTTCATCACATTTATCTATATATATATATTCACATTTTAATTGTTTTTAAATTATAATTGAATTATATTTTAATCACCTAAAACATTTTGTTCATTGGAAGAAATTTCACTTTTCAATTGGATGTAAAAACAAGTCAATCTTTAGATACATTTTACTTCTTAAAAACCCATCTTTGGTTTTGAGAACGAGAATTATTTTTAAATTAATTACTGAAAATTATGTTTTTTTAATTTGGTAAAATAGATCCCAAATTTATAATTATAATTTCCGAATTATTTAATTAAGACTCTTGTTTTTGGACATTATGAATAGTAACGACGACAATTATCTTTAATTATCATGATTAATTAGTAATCAGGTAGTTAAGGGTAATGAAATAATATTATAATAATATAAAATGACCACAAAATGTGTATTAATTCGATTTTTTGTTTCATGGATGACCATGGTATGCCTTGTTCCAACTTAGGGACCCCATGGAATCACTTTTATGTGATAGTGACATTTTATCATTTTAATTTTTAAAGAAAGGAAATTATAACTAAAGTATGTAACACCTAAGTAAAACTATATTACATTTTTTGTATATAAATTATCTCTTAGACTATAAATATTAATTGGAATGATAAAGATATTTCCTACATCATGGTACTTTTTTAATAATTTTTATAAATTAAATAAATATATTTATTTATGACACCATGATGATGCATTGATTACCTCATTAATGAACGATTTAAATAAAATGAAATGATCAGGTAACATCTAAGACATAAACTTGTATAAAGCCTATTGGATCGGTGGATATAGTATCTTTATCACCTTAGCCTCTAAAGATATCATTTTTGGACCTTTAAAATTCTAAAATCATTTTGTAATAAAGTAACAATTCAATGATTCCAAAAGAGCCCCTCCTCTCCTCTTATAAAAGGCCCCACCTCTACCACCTTTTTCACACATTCAATGCCATTTGGATCAGCCGAACTCTTCCCAAATACTCTATAAAATTACCTATCGTACTCCTAGAAGCCTCACTTTTGGAATAAGTCTTCCCAATGATGCTTTGGATCAAATAAAAAAGAGTTACCCGATTTTAAGGTAATGTCTTCTCTTATGTTCTTTTGTTTTATTTTTCTTATCGAACTCCTTAAACTATTTTTATTCAATTATTTTATAAAAAAAACAGTATATTAAATATAATAGGATGTTTTTATGAGAAATATTTGATTTAAATATACACAGACCTCCGTCTAATGGTTTAAGAACATACTGTTTCTGTGGGTGACGAATTACTGCCTCACGAAACGATGATTGTTCAATCTTCATTTAACACCTTTCATTGTGGCCATTAAGATTTCACTATATTTATATATGATATATATTATATTTATGTTTTAATTATTCTTATATATTTTTCATTTATGGAATACCATTAGGGTTTCCATTATGGGTAAACACGATAATTTCATTTTAGGAAGTGCGGACTACCGCCCCCTCAAAGTGATTTGACTCGTTAATGCCATATGTGGGATGTATAAAGGAAGGAGTTAAATGATATTATATATAATATTATATTTTAAATATAATATAACTTTATATCATCACGATTTAACTCAATTAATTATGAAATAGAAATGAAATTAGTGTTCCTGTGTACGTACAGGTTACCATCTCCATGAACTGTGTATTTCATTTCTTAGCTCTAAATGTTATGTAATATTATAAATGCATGTATATACTAGATATATATGATATATATGATATAAATATCATTAATATAATTTTAGAGATAATGGATATTTTACCACATGAACAACTTGTAATTATAATAAGTTTATTGTTGACACATGTACCAAAGATTGACAAAACGACCGTTATTAACATAAATGAATACATAATTTTCATAAGATGTTAATAAATGATATAAAAGGAATAATGAACTTGAAAAAGGTTCTTAAGAAAGTATATATTAACTCTAGTTTATTATTCATGAGATTATTGAATGATCGAGTCAAGTTGGACACAAGGTAAGGGTTAATTCCACAACCTCTTAATTATTCCAAGTTGTTCATATTTAATTACCTACTAGGAATTCATTATCATCCACATACATGTTTTTTAAAAATTTCTTTCAAAACATTATTAATATTTATTAGATAATGGGTTAAATTCATTTATACCCTTATTTTGACTTATAATTTTTTGAAAGGAATCTTTCCGTCATTTTCCAAACAAGGTAATTATTGACATTTTCGACAAAATTAATGTAAGAATGTCTTTTTTGTAACTTATACGGCGGGTATGGCTATTTTCTGCCATTATAAAATCGTTGAATCTTCCCTTACAATCATATAAGAATATTTTCAAATTAAATTTTTTCTTTTACAATTACGTAACTTTAAAATGATTTCAAAAAATATATTTCTCTCAAATAGTTTTGATTTCATCTATGTCAACATCTTTTGATAGATTTTAAGCTTATTTGAAGTTGATTTATTTTGATTCAAAACATCCATATTTTATTGAAGGTTTTGTGGTATTTTTGACTGTGGATGTGTTATTTTTATACCATTCATGGTTTATAGAGAAATTATTGACATTTTGTATGCTAGTTTTAATATGAATCTTTATGTTATGTTTAGTTCTATTAATATGAGGAATTCGTTGGACTTAATGAGAGACGGGTGGAGCCCGCTGTAGCTCCTCGATGCATCGCTAGGTCTCTTGAGACAAACTAGTGTCTTGTCATGAGGCCTTGACAAAATCTTATTTATAGTCTTGGCATGAGGCCTTGGCTATGTGGTTATGATAGTCTGACATTATGCATTCCGTAATTATGAAAGTGGTTACTGATATTTCATGTGATTATTCGACTATTAGAATATCCATGTGAATAAGTAAATGAAATTACTTCATTTTATTTTTGCCATATTATTCTGAAGTTCAAGGTTAAAAGGATTTTGTTTTAGTTATACATTGGCTTAAATGTTTATGTTTAATTATTAAAGTTTCTGCAATATTATTATCCTTACTAAGCATCTGAGCTCACCCATTTCTATGTTTTATTTTTCCTAGGATGTGAAGAAATATTTTATGGATGACTTGCAGGGATATTCTAAAGGGGATATGAGTGTAGATAATGGAGACTATGTTATTTTAGTTTTTCACTTTATGATGTAATGTAACATTTATGAATGTATCTAGTTTTTCCAAGGCTACTAAACTAATCGGTCTTTTGAGACATGATATTTTGTGATCATGAAAATGTTACATAATAATGCACCAACTCTAGGTAACTGGGTTCAGGGAATTACATTTGGTATCAAATGTAGTTTAGTATTAACCTTGGAAGATATATTTAGATAAACTCTAATTAGATCACATAGACCTAAGATAGAATTTGAGGATTAGCATAGATGAACTTCCTATAATTTTAGTATTGTACAGATTTTGTGAGTTTTCCAAGCAATACATCCCTGTCTAAATATGAGCAGGTAGAGGCGGATCTGGCACATATGTACCCAAGGGTAAGATCTGAAAACACCTCTTTGAGCTATACTCGAACGGTAACTGGTGCACGACAATGGGCCTTTCTGCACTCTTGGTTACGAAATTCCCATGGGATATGATTAGGATGATTTTCATTTTCTTTACAAACCATTATGAAGGGTTTATGAGTATATAATTTCTAAAAGAAAACAATTATTTTTATGATTATGGATTATATCCAAAAATAGTTCAATTTATGTTAAGTGTTTTACAAGTATGGAATTATGTATTTTGATTCATAAACTAATCTAGTTTATGATTTTGTTTAGAATTAGTGGAAGGAATGGAAACCGTATCAGTGCACACACTCCATTTAGGGATTTTCATCCTGCTGAAGATAATTATAGTGGAGATGGTGATACAACTGGTGCTAATCATCTTATCACCATACTGGGATAACTAACTCTGGTTATGAATAATAACCTTACTCGTATGGAGAAACCTGATCCTCAACCTTGAGGATAAATGGTAGACCACTTCATGAGGAAACAACCACCAACATTTAATTGGGTTACAAATCCAGTAGTAGCTGAGAAATGGATAAATTCCCTAGAAAAATATTTCCGGCTTTAGAGAGTAGTGAAAGGGAAAAAGTTTTCATGACAATTTACCATCTCACTGGAGATTCTGATCAATGGTGGTCATTGATTCAAAAAACAAAGGAAGATGAAGAAGTATCAAGTATGGAATGGAGAGAGTTTAAAGAAATTTTCTTAGAAAAATACATTCATCATAACCATCGAGCGGATATGGAAAGGAAATTTCTCAGCCTGAGGCAAAAGGAGGATAATAATGTTGCAAAGTATGAAGCTATCTTTACAAGGTTAGCGAGGTATGCGGAAGATTATATACATAAACCAAGAATTAATATCGATCATTTCATTAATGGGTTAAAACTATTTCTCCATCGAGCATTAGTATCACAATCTTTCTCAATGTACGAAGATATAGTCTCGTGTTCTATGAAAACATAAAACGAATTAACTAAATCTTAAGACAATAATGTAAAGAAAGATAAGAAGAGAACAGTGGAAGAAGAGGAAGATAAAGGGAAAAAGGGAAAGACAGATTTTCTATTATGTGATAATTGTGGGAAGAATTACCCCAGTACTTGCCTAAAAGGAATAGAAGTTTGTTATAAATGCGGAGAAAAAGGTCACCAGGCTCATGATTTCAAGGGAATGAAAGAGGCTACCAATGTTGAATGCTACAATTGTAGGGAAATTGGGGATTATGCAAATGATTTTTCTAAGTCTTAGTGATTCTTACCTTTGAAAATGCCAAGGGATTGGGGCCAATCTTATGTTGTTACTACAGTTGAAGTGGAATAATTATTGTATTTGTGTTTTTGGACTCAATGACTATATTATGGTTATAAGAATACTGTGATATATATAAGGATTGTACTACAGTAATTTTTGTTTTCATTAAAGTTTTAATATGATGAAGGTAATCTTATTTTTAGTATGTGACAATAAGAGAAACTTTACTTTGTTTGGGGAATCTGATGTTATAATTGATCTTGGAATTTAAGGACCTTTTAGAGAAAGTCTGGACATATGTATTTTGGGTAACTATAAATGTTGGAATGGTTTAAGTTGAACTTTGGATAGTATTTTTTAAGGTTAAACCATTTCTGAAGATTATTTTTGGAATATTATAATAATATAGTTTTAGGAAAAGGACAACCTACAGGTCGGGGGATAACCCATCGAGTCGGACACAGCTGCAGGAATCGAACCCACAACCATAGTGCGACATGCCTTTATTAACTACCACTAGACAACAGGAAGTCCCTGGTTATTAAAAAATAGTTTTCCTAATCTAAATGGTATATGTTAATATTTGGAACCTTGTACGACTTGGATAAATATAATATTTTTGAGTTCTATTATCTTTTTGAGTGAAAGATGAGTTTGTGGTAGAAATTTGTTGATGGTTGAAACTCAACTTGTCAAGTATATATATATATACATCTATATTATTCTATGAATAAATTAATTCTTAAACTTTAGTAAAGTGATATTAAAACAAAAAAATGTGTTATCAGAATACATTATGTTTTGTTGAAGTGATGATATTTTAAATCACTATAGATTGAAGGCTTTGAAGCACTCAATTTTACACTTGTCTGTGATTGATGACCTCAATAACACCCTAAATGTATTTACGTTTTTCCTCCAATTATGTGTCTCTAATTTCCACCAATGTTCTCCTAATCGATATCATAATTTGGTGGTGAATTATTCATTTCCCTTTCCCCCTTATTAAGCTAAATTTTATTAACCGTATTTCCGATGAGGGTTTTCCACAAAGGTATTTTCTACATTAAACCGTTTATTTTAGAAGAACAATTTCAAAATGTGAGGATGAAATTTATTGAATGTTGGGAGAATGTAACACCCCAATCTTCTATGGTATGTTTCTCTTTCTATAATGCAATAGCTTGCATTGTACGCAAGTTCGAGATTTTAAAACACTGCGACCAATCAATGTAGACGTTATGAATAGTAATGCCCAATTTTTTAAAATTTATAAATTTTATTATTCAAATTGGACTTCATTTTTGGCTTCGGAATATTTAAATTATCCTATGTTGAATTTTTGGTATTTTTCTGAGATCATCCAATTTTCGATGAGTAGTGAAAAATAATTAAAAACAACTTTTTTAATAAAAATAATTTATAGTGATAAATTATACTATTTAGTGGTTCTAAAGTATAATTAGTATATAATTTTACCATTTTATCCAATGGTGGTCATTAGAATTAATTTCACATTTAAATTCGATATAAACAATAGTCAATATTTTGATTGATATTGTTTCTTAAAAACACGCTATTTGTTTGTACAACATGAATTAACTATATAATTTATTAATAAAACTTATATGTTTTGAATTTGGTAAAATGGACATAATTTTTGAATTTAGAATATCAAATACAGGATGGGTGATTTTTTGGTATTTTTCTAATAATGTTCATTTTTAATGAATAATGAAAAATGTTGTATTTTAATTCAAAACTGCCTTTTAATCCAATTTATTTATATTGTTATATTTTCATTTTAATTGGTTTTAAAGTATAATTGAATTATGTTTTTATCAATTAATACAATTTTGTTCATTGTAAGTAATTTCACTTTTCAATTTGATGTAAAAACAAGTCAATCTTTTGATAGATTTTACTTCTGAAAAAATCGTCTTTGGTTTTGACAACGAGAATTATTTTTAAATTAATTACTGCATATTCTGTGTTTGGAATTTGGTAAAATAGATCCCATGTTTTGAATCATAAGTTCCAAATTATGTAATTAAGACTCTTTTGTTTGTGGACATTATGAATAGTAATGTCGATAATTATCATTAATTATCATGATTAATTAGTAATCAGGTAGTTAAGGGTAATGAATAATATCCTAATAATATAAAATGACCCCAAAATGTGTCTTAATTCAATTTTTTGTGTTCTATCCGACCATGGGATTCATCTTTCCAACTTAGGGACCCCATGGAATAACTTTTGTGTGATAGTGACATTTTATCATTTTTTTATTGAAATGAAAATATAACAAAAGTATGTAACACCTAAGTAAAATAATTTTAATTTTGTCTAAATAAATTATCTATTAGACTATAAACAGTCATTGGAAAGGTAATAATCTTTCCTGGATCGTGGTATTTTTTTATAATTTTTATACATTAAATAAATAAATTTATTTATGACACCATGATGATGTAGTGATTACCTCATTAATGAACGATTTAAATAAAATGAAAAGATAAGGTAAAATCTAAGACTTACACTTGTCTAAAGAATATTTAATGGGTGTATTTCGAACCCTTATCACCTTATCTTATAAATATATCATTGAGGGAACTTTAAAATCCGAAAATCATTTCATAATAAAGTAACATTTCAGTCTTTCCAAAAGATCCCCTCCTCTCCTCTTATAAAAGGTCCACAACTCTGCCACCTTATTCACAACTTTAGAGACATTTGGCTCGGCCACCCTCTGCCCAAATACTCTCTCAACTTCCCTCTATTACTCATAGAAGCCTCACTTTGGGAATAAGTCTTCCCATGGAAGCCTTTGGCTCAAATCAAAAAGTGTTACCGGATTTTAAGGTAATGTCTTCTCTTATGTTCTTTTGTTTTATTTTTCTTCTCCAACATATTAAAACCTTTTTATTAAATTATTTTATAAAAACACCAATATATTAAATATAATAGGAATTTTATATGAGAAATATTTGATTTACACTTACACACACCTCTGTTTAATAGTTAAAGAACATACTGTTTCTGTGGGTGGCGAATTACTGCCTCACGAAACGATGATTGTTCAATATTCTTTTAACAGCTTTCATGGTGGCCATTAAGATGTCACTATATTTATATATGATATATATGATATTAATGTTTTCCTTATGCTTCTGTATTTTTCATTTATGGCATACCTTTATGGTTTCCATTATGGGTAAATACGATAATTTCATTTTAGGACGTGCGGACTACCGCCACCTCAAAGTGATAGGAATTGTTAATGCCACATGTGGGACGCATAATGGATGGAGTTAAATGATATTATATATCATATTATATTGGAATTATTTTATACCTTTATATAATCATGATTTAATTCCATTAAATATGAAATAGAAATGAAAGTAGCGTTCATGCGTACGTACTACTTACCGTCTCCATGAATGGTGCATTTCATTTCTTTCCTCAAAATAGAATGTAATATTATAAATTAATGTATATACTATATATATATATATTATATATATGATATCAAGATCATTAATATAATTCTAGAGATCATTTATATTTTACCACATGAAGAACTTGTAGTTATAACTAGTTTAGTGTTGACTCAAGTACCAAAGATCGACAAAACGACCGTTATTAACTTAAATGACTACATAATTATTATAACATGGTAATAAGTGATATAAAAGGAATAAAAAACTTGAGAAAGGTTATTAAGAAAGTATATATTAAATCTATCTTTTTATTCAGGAGATTAAAGTACGATCTAGTAAAGTCAGACATGAGGTAAGAGTTAATTCTACAACCTCTTCATTATTGAAGGTCGTTCATATGTAATTATCTACTAGGACCTCTTTATCATCCACATGAATGTTTCTAAAAAAATTATTTCAAAGACTTTTTACTATTTATTAGAAAATGGGTTAAATTAATTTATACCCTTATTTGACATTATACATTTTTGAAAGTAATCTTTCCGTCATTTTCCAAACAAGGTACTTTTTGACATTTTCGACAAAATTAAGGTAAGAAAGTCTTTTTTTACTCCTAAGGCGGGTGCGGCTATTTTTTTCCATTATAAAATCGTTGAAGCTTCCCTTACAAGCTTATAAATATATTTTCAAATTAAATGTTTTCTTTTTCTATTATGTGACTTTTAAATGATTTCAAAAAAGATATTTCTCTCAAATAGTTTTGATTTCATCTATGTCAACATCCTTTGATGTATTTTAAGCTTATTTGAAGTTGATTTGTTATGATTGAAAAATTACATATTTTATTGAAGTTTTTGTGATATGTTTGACTATGGATGTGTTATTTTTATACCATTCATGGTTTATGGAGAAAGTATTGACATTTCATTTTCATGTTTTAATAGGAATGTTTATGTTATGTTTAAACCCGTTCATATAAGGAATGCATTGGACTTAATAAGTGACATGTAGATCTCGCTATAGCTCCTCAATGCATCAGCAGTCCTCATGATAAAAACTAGTGTCTTGGCATGAGGCCTTGAAAAAATCTTATTTGTAGTCTTGGCACGAGGCCTCGACTACGTGGTTATGATAGTCTAGCATTAGGCATTCCATCATTATGAAAGTGGTTATTGATATTTCATGTGATTATTCGACTAGTAGAATATCCATGTGAATAAGTAAATGGAATTACTTAATTTTATTTTTGCCATATTATTATGAAGTTCATGTTTAAAAGGATTTCTTTTATTTATACATTGCCTTAAATGTTTATTTTTATTTATGAAAGTTTCTGCTATATTGTTATCCTTACTGGGCATCTGAGCTCTCCCTTTCTATGTTTTATTTTTCCCAGGATGTGAAGAAATATTTTATGACTAACATGTAAGGATTTTCTGAAGGGGATATGAGTGTGGACTATGGAGACTATGTTATTTTAGTTTTTACTTTATGATGTAATGTAATATTTATTAATGTTTCTAGTGTTTCCAAGGATACTAATCTAATCGGTCTTTGGAGACTTGATCTTTTCTGATCATGACAATGTTACGTAATAATGCACTGACTCTAGGTAACTGGGGTCGGGTCATTACACTGAGTATAATAACTACCATAAATAGTTTATCATTTTTAATTAGTTAATGTTATAAAAAAATTAAGCCCCCTATTAGAGAAATTAAAAACTCTTACAATCTACCATCCATCAATAGATATAATTAAAAATCATAACATTTTTTGGATTCTAAATGTAGAACAAAATATAAATATTATGTTTCTAGAAGACAATAGAGGGAACAAGATTAAGCTTTTTATATATATATCGTTTGTGAGAACAAGCATTAAAAGAAATCAATCGGAGTAACGATAAGATTTTTTTATGCGTGGAATAAATGTATATAGGTAATTTAAAATTCAAATATGAATAAAGATTTGGATGGAGATAAATTATTTTCATCCTTAGGTAATGTTTATAATTTATTTACATTCATTTGGGAAATATCAGAATTATCCAGTCTAGTTACCTAATCCACAGGTTTACTATTGACCAATGGTATATGTTATATCAATAGTGGAAATGAATGGATTGATGTATTTATGTATCTGTATTTTTTAATTATTTTTTAGAATTGTTGTTTCAATGGAATTATATAAATAAAAATTATGAAAAATCACTTTATTTTATTAGATTAGTTTTTTGTTTTGGTATATAAAATATATGTTGTGTTTTACTAATAACAATGTTATGTGATTTAGGGGTATGTTGAGAATGTTTTCTTAGGATAGAGTTAAAAATAAAATTGATGAAGTGGATGAGATATTATTTGTCACCATAAAATTAATTACTGATTTGATGAAAAGGAGATTCAATTCAACATTAAGGAAGTTTACTTCACTTTTGGATTTATAGAGTATATTAAATTAAATTTGATAATATTTGAGGAAAATGGATTACGTAATTTTTTAGGAATATAAATTTTAATTTGAGGATAAATAATTACTTATTTATACTAATATATGTTAATATTTTAGGTTTTATGTGATGGTATTTTATGTTAATTTAAATCATTTATTAGTTCTTAGGATGAATACTCAGTATAAATGTAAATAATCATTAGAGATAGTTTATGATTTGATAATAAAATAAATATGAAATATTATATAGTTGAATATATATAATCTAGATGGTTGAAATGTTAATCATTAATGAAGATTTATTTTGAGATATATATTTTTTAATGACATGGAATAGAATTTAGGTTGGTATCTAACGTTTATTCACAATATTTTACTAAATTAATCCACATTATAAGATTCTATAGTGATTTATCATAATTATTAATTGTATTTGGGAATCTGTTTCGTTGGGTTGAGGATTAATATGTTCATTTACTTGAAATATAATTTAGTATGAAAGAAGATATATTTTTTTAAAGATATATGCCTAAAATTATGAAATATTAAATTATTTTGAAAATATCATTATTATTAGGTTTATCAATGATAAGGGTTTATTATTTTATACAATATTTTTATGTCGAACACTAAATTTGGATATTTATTTTATAGTAAATTTATATTAGGAATTGTATTAAATTTCTATAAAAAAATTATTTTTAATGTATAAGTATATAGGGAATATGATGACATAATTTTCTGGAATTATGTAACATATTATAAGTTCAGTTTGTTTCTCTCAGAATGAGAAATTTATCATGGATACTCATTATTGGTGAAACAGATTATATAATGGTTTTGAATTGATTAATTGATGAATTTTGTTTTCTAGTAAGAATATTTATTAATTTTATTATTACTTATAGTAAATAAATTAATAATATAAAAGAAAAGGATTTTGAAAAAAAATTATCCTCATAGATTAATTTTGGATGAATCAATTATCTTATTCACAACAATTTGATTTATAGTTTTTTGGTCATTTATATTTTTATAAACTATAACCTTATCTCGATCGACGGACTTTATTAATATATATCATTATTTTGGTTTTAATTTTTCTCCATTTACATATTTTCACATACTACTAATTTTCTCTATTTTCAAAACCATGTTATGTGTTATTCTTAATATCCTTAATATTTCCCTTATCCTTTATTTCTTAAAAGTTTTTAAAAAGTGGTTCTTCAAAAAAGGAATGTTGAATCATCAAACCATTGATTATTAATCACACGATCAAATTATAATGATTAAATTTATTAATGTGGGGGAGAATATAACATCCCATGATTTTTAAAAGGACACTATGTTTAATATCATATGATGTAGAAAGCACCGATAATAAATTAAAAATTAAATAGTAATATTCTTTAACAATAATAAAAAATAAATTTAATGTAAATATATGAATTTTTGCAATAGAATTTTGATTAATATTTATAGTTCACAATAAATTAAAATACTATTTAATTCTACTGAAATATGAACTAATTTCATGTAATGAAAATTTACCCATCAAACTATTAAATATTATAAAATAATTTTTATTTTTTAAATGTTGTAACTAATTAATAAAGAATTTGTGAATATTTTAATTGAATATAAATTTTTTAGACCATAAATTCAAAATATACTAGTGGTGAATTTATTTTTTTTTCTGAAATTATTAAATTTCTAGTGGGTAGAGAAAAATAATATTTCATTGTTTAAGGATATATTATTTTTTCAAGAATTTATATATTTCCATTCACATTTAAAATGGGTTCAATGTAAAATTATTTCCCTAATATTATGAATAATCATATTATGTTCATTATAACACATTTTATTGTATAATTTTTAATAAAAAAATTTATATGCACAAATACATGTTTCTAAAAATTTATTCTTTGTTTTATTTTGGGTTATAATATTTTATTAATTTTTTATACCTCTAGAAATTTTTTAATAAAATTGGAGTCAATATTTCAAATCATAAGATCCATAATTTGTTAATAGAATATTTTTTTTCTCAATATAAATTGTAACCATACAATATATATGTTATAGGAGTAATGGTAAAATGGTTTAATTTGTGTTATACTAATTAGATCAGGCTCAAACTTCATTAAAAATTGTATTTAAATCATCATATGAGTCAATTTTATCCAAAAGCAACCCAATATTTAAAATATTAACATTTTATACACTTTATTATTCAATTATTACTATTATAGTATTTTAGTGAATGAATAAGTAAACAATTCCACATTCATGAATTTATTAACAATAATTTTTTGAAACATGTATAAAAAAATTATTTTCAGTTATAAATTATTTTTAAAAATATTTATGAATTATTATTTATCATATTAATCTAGTTTTAATTTTTTCAGGGGATATAATTTTCATAAATACACATGCAACACTGATATAGTTTATGTGAAAGAGATATAAAAACATTAAATTATTTTAAAAATAAAATGGGTAATTTGTGTCCAGAAATTTAAAGATACATAATATTTTGGAAATATTTTTATGTTTGGTTTAAAATATAATAGTTTTCATGTTGATTTCAAATTTAAATTGGATCAATTGTTTATAAAATTTCTTTAAAACTATTTCATATTAAATAGTAGTGTTAAATTGATTAAAAACTATAAAAATTATTCTATGGGAAAATAAGGATGATGAATGGTCCAATTTTTCATCGTAGGGACATTTATGATCCAATTGCCACCATATACAAAAAATTAAACAAGTTTTATATTATAGAACTAATTATCATGGTTATAGTTAAATATTTGTTAAACCAATGGGTTAAACTAAAATATATGATTTGGAATGATATTTAAAACTATAAAAATTTGATATGATGTCTATATTATTTATTTATATTCATTATCATCATTTCCATGTGCTTTTCTAATCATTTTAAATGACTTAGAGACATATTGAACCATAATATTTCATTTCAAAAAAATACATTTACCATATTTTATAATAAATAATGTATTACTAAATGATTTTATGTTAATAAGAATAATAGATTTGAAAATTTTAATTTTATATGGGTTTAAATATTATCTATTATCTATTTAGGTGTATCGTTTATTTTAATGTTAACATTCTTTAACATTCAATTGTAAAAAACATTAATATCACCATAATTGTTGAATGTGTTCGCATAGGGTTATAAATAAGAAAAATAGTCACTACATAAGAATTTTTTCTCAATTTTTTATTGGATTAATGGATTCTAACAAAAAATCATACATTATTTTAATTATATCAATTTTGGTTGATTTGTCTATAAAAATAAATTTTATAATATTTTGATACATTGTGTAATTCCAAATCTACCTGACCCTCACATAAAAAAGGGATTCTCCTATCCATTGAAATTTATATTGTGTGTTCGATTTAAATTGTCCATTACCTATTATGATAACTTCTCATCATATTTATATGAATTAATGTTCTTCATTTAATTATAAATTACCAACATTTACAGGCCTTCAATATAAGCTTAATTTTATTTCTCGATAAAGATGAATAACTCTTAATATAGATTTATAATTTTTTCCTTAATTATACCCAAACTAAATATATATTACACATTCTAAAATAATTAATTCTATATCTTCAATTTTATAAACTATTAGTATGATAAAATATTAAATATTATCTACCTTCATCCAACCTATCAGAAAACAATATGGTTGCTTGTGTGTACATGTTGACCACTACCTTCACAAAGTGATGTGATTATATTTTCCTATACTATTATAAAAGATGGAGTAAATATATATTTAATGAATATATATGATATATTTGGCATAGTAATCCTTTTTGATTAGTAAATTTTTATTTACATTCCATTTATCTGTTCTGCAAATAAGTGAAAACATTGTTTATTCATATGTATGCCCTACCATTTCCCAAAATGATGGAATTTCTATACCTATATGACTACAAAATTTTGAGCCACTAATTTCTTACACCTATCAAAATTCTAATACTGTGGAGGATCTGGAAGTGCAGGTTGCCGATGCAAGCACAATTTCAATGTGAAGAAATTCAGCTTGTGCCTATCTTCTTTCTCTTCCTGTCTGCGGATGAAACAACCGACCATGTCTTCACCTCCTACTCAATTTCACAACACTTATGGATACACATTCAAATCATATTTTATTTTGAGTCGAGGATTGACACATTTGAAGAATCAATGATGGATAATTTCACTTTGGATTGGAGTAAACAGATTCATGATATGTTTTACACAGCAGCTACTACTCTCATCTCCTTTGTATAGAGAGAATGGAATTCTCGTTCTTTTATAATTCAGAGTATCTAGGGGAATGTTGGAATCAGGTCTATCTATATGGAGGTCCTTTCTTCCTCCATGATTCAAACGGGTACCATAAAACATAATATATATGGCTTTGTTATTTTGAAAACATTTTGGGTTGTGGGGAGGATCTAGTAACCGTTTAAGCTCAAATCAGTTCATTGGATACCTCTAATATCTGGTTGGTTAAAAGAAAATTTGAATGGTGTGACATCAGGTTCTGCCAGTCCACCGGGCCATGGGGGGGGGGGGGGGTCTTCCGCATGTAACAGAGAGTTATAAAGGGATTATTCTATAATTTTATTGGAATTGGATATGCTATTAAGGTAGAATTATATGCAATTATTAAGGCCGTAGAGTATGCAGTTCAGCATTACTAGAGATTTATTTGGGTATAATATGACTCCACTACTTCATTTCATTTTTTAAAGTCTCGATATCGAGGAATTTCTTAGTGAGTGCTCCCATATTAGATTGAATGTCTCCTACTAGCTAAAAAAATTGAGCTGGATGTTACCCATGTGTATAGGGAATACAACCAAGTTATGGATTCTATATTAGGCCCCAGCCTTAAACCTTACTTATTCTTGAGATACTACAAGATTAAAGATTGAGGATCTTTTCAGGTTTAGAGTTTTATATAATTATATCATAAAACATGAATTACATTCCACATTTAAAAAAGTGGTTATATAAAAGATAGTATTCATTTTTCGAATCAATAGAAACATATTTAAAATAAAACATGGATTCTTTCTTGACACTTCCTTGACACTATCATCATATCATGTACCATTCACTTGACCTGTGAAAAACATTTCAAAAACATGGGATGAGCATAAAAAGATCAGTAAGGGATATTAAAATATGGAAAGGAAACATGAGAACATTTGTGCATGAGAATGAAATCATACTTTACCCATAAAACATAATCACTTTGACATACCTCATAAAATCATGAATAAGTCATAGAAATCATAAGACATAAAGGTAACTTGAGGCATTCATAACATTCTTACGTAGGGTATAACCCTCTTGGTTATGTTTGGAATACCCATCACAATATATTCCCTAAATCTCTTTAGAGAAACCTTAATGTTTAACTCCTTCGCGTTACCCAATGCATTGGAGAGCTATATCGGGCTCACCCACCCTTAGTTTATCACGGATCCACCAGTCTTCATAAATAATGCCCAAGAACCATAACATAATCATAGCACATAACTTAAGCATAAAGGAAATATAACATTCCCACATTGCAATAACAATATATCATTTTATGATATTGAAATAATGAATCCATTCTAAAAACCATTTTTAAAACCATTTAAAACATTTAATAAAGAGATTTTTGAATCAATGTGTCCCATACCACTTTGAAGCTTTTAAAATTTTAAACCATTAATATCCATATAAAAAATTCCTTAAAACCATTTTGAAAAAATGGATATTAATGAGAAATATTTATAAGAATAAATCATTAAGACATTTTAAACGATATTTTAGTTAAAGGGTTTTTTACAAAATGAGTGACACTTGAATACAATAATTGAGGAATAACATTTAATCAGAACATGATAATATCACGAGAATAAAGGGATGATATAATATTCCAAAGGATAGTATATACACCATATAGGAGTGAACTGGTGCATAACAACAATGATGTCTCAATAGAAATGGAAAATTAGATGAAATCCATTATAAAGAAGGTATCCTTAAACTAAGGATAAATCAATCTCATAATTATGTGTGACAAATATAAATACACCCAATATAATTGGATACTAAGTTTAAAATAATAAAATGTAATTCACACATATTCAAAGGATGATATATTCAATATGTACATGTTGAACCCAAAGAAATCAAAATTGGGTTAAGAAGTTCCCCTAGTAAAATTTGACAGCCTAACGACGTCACGTTAAAATCCATAACATTAGTTTATGAGAGAGAAAATGGTATCTCATCACTTGGACATAACATTAACGTAAATAAGGATATATAAGAACATATTCCAACATAAAAAGATGTAAATTAAAAGACCTAACAAAATAAGTCTTTTTAAAAGAGGAGTGTGAAAGTTTCCCTTACCGATTTGGGAAACTTTCGAAACGCACACCCCCTAAAAGAAGGGTAGTACAATGAAGATGTAACTACCCATAAATGTGAGTATATTATTCAAATAGTAAAATAATGGGAAGTACATACACCACAAAAAAGGAATTAGTTTCCAATTTAGCATGAATCTCACGGGAATAAAAAGTGAGATGAAAATTCCCTTATGAACATTCGGCAGCCTAACGGCGCCACATAAAACTTCAAAAAATGGATTAATGAGATAAAATAGTGTATCACATCATATTAAAATAAAATTTACAGAAAGAGGAATATAAAATAACATACCCCAATATAAGAAGGATGCTATTATATTAAGTTACATAAAAAATAGTACTTAAAACAGAAAGAGAGAGGTAGGATCCCTTACGAAAATTCAGCAGCCTAACGACGCCACTCAAAACGTCCAAAATGGATTGATGAGAGAAAATAGGGTCTCTCATCATATTAACATAAAAAGTAAAGTAATAGTAACATAAAATAACATACCAATCATAAGAAATATTATCTTAAAAGGAATGACATAAAAGAGTGTACTTAAAAAGAAAGAGAGGGGTATGATCCCTTATGAAAATTCGGCAGCCTAACGACGCCACATAACAATTCTTAAAATCAATTGATGAGAGTAAGAGAGGGTATCTAATCAGATGAAAATAAAAATTGCAGTATGGTTAATATAAAAGGTCATCCTCCAAGATATGAACATGGAGCATAAATAAAATGACATAAAAGAGGGTACTTGAAAAGAAAGAGAGAGCTCAGATCCCTTACCTCAAGTCCAACTTGACTCGATCGCTCTTTAATCTCCTGAATAATAAACAAAAGTTAATATCAACTTTCTTAAGAATTTTTTTCAATTTTATTATTCCTTTTATACAACTTATTTTCATGTTATAAACAATATGTAATCGTTTAAGTTAATAATGTTCGTTTTGTTGATATTTGGTACTTAAGTCAAAAATGGACTTCTTACAATTACATGTTGTTTATGTGGTCAAATGTTCATTATATCCAGAATTATATTCATGATTTGGATATCATATAAATCATATATATCCTGTATGTACATGTATTTATAATAGTACATATCATTTAGAGGTAAGAAATGAAATCCATCGTTCATGGAGACGGTAAGCCGTACGTACGCATGAATGCTACTTCCATTACTATTTAATATTTTATGGTATTAAAAAATAATGATAAATAATGGTATTATAATTACCGTATGGTATCATATATAATATTATTAAATCTATCTTTTATACGTACCACGTATATTATTAATGAATCAAATCACTTTGAGGGGGCGGTAGTCCGCATTTCCTAAAAGGAAGATATCACATTTACCCATAATGGAAACCATAAAGGTATGCCATAAATGAAAAATACAGAATCTTAAGGAAAAGATAAACATATTATATATCATATATAAATATAGTGACATCTTAATGGCCACCTTTGAAGGTGTTAATAGAATATTGAACAATCATCGTTTCGTGAGGCAGAAATTCATCATCCATAGAAACAGTATGTTCTTTAACCATTAGATGTAGGTGTGTGTAAGTGTAGCTATAATACTTCTTATAAAAACATCCTAATATATTTAAGATACTTTATTTGTTACAAAATAAATGAATAAAAATAGTTTATGGGGTTGGAGAATCAAAATAAAACAAAAGAACACAAGTGAAGACATTACCTTAAAATCGGGTAACTCTTTTTGATTTGAGCTCAAAGGCTTCCTTGGGAAGACGTATGCCCAAAGTGAGGCTTCTAGAAGTAAAATATGGATTTGGAGAGAAACAACGGGGAGGGGTTGGCTGAGAAAAAGGCTTGAGAGGTGTGTGTAAGGAGGTAGAGGTGGGGGCCTTTTATAAGAGAAGAGGAGGGGCAGTCTTGGAAGGTCTTGAAAAGTAACATTATAAAAAAATGAATTTAGGATTTTAAAGGTCCCAAAATTATATATTTAGAGGATAAGGTGATAATAGTTCTAAATACAGACATCCAATAGGTTTCTGACATGTGTAGGGATTAGATTTTACATTATCTTTTCATTTTATTTAAATAGTTAAATAATGAGGTAATCACTGCATCATCATGATGTCATAAATAATTTATTTTATTCAATGTCTAAAAATTATTATAAAAATACTATGATGTAGGAAATATTTTTATCTTTCCAATGACTATTTATACTCAAACCTCTGACTTGTATAACCCAATGTAAAAATTGTTTTAGTAAAACAATACATGTTTGTGTCATTTTTACTTTACTCTAAATAAAAGGCATTAATGTCATTATCATACCCAAGTGGATCCATGGGGTCCCAAA
This sequence comes from Viscum album, assembly GCA_963277665.1. Classification (NCBI taxonomy): domain Eukaryota; kingdom Viridiplantae; phylum Streptophyta; class Magnoliopsida; order Santalales; family Viscaceae; genus Viscum; species Viscum album. The sequence continues at coordinate 1,457,232,282 of OY728158.1, read as the reverse complement.
AATCGACCCATGGGTTTTCATGGTCGTCCATGACTCATACAATAGGGTTAGGACAAGTGTCAAGTTATTTTCATTTTATTATAATATCATTTTTACCCTAAATAACACTAATTACCTCTAATCGCGATTAAAAACTTAAAAGTTACTATTCACCAAAAAATTATTTTATTCCCATTGAACCAAATTTTAATTACTAATGAAAACCATGTATGTTGGATTTTTTAAATTCGAATCACAGAAGTGGTAATGTTTCATTTATACGAAAAATCAGTTTTTTTAAGTACCACTTAGTGGCTTCACTATTAATAAAAAATTGAAGTTTTTCAGAAAAATAACAAAAGGTCACCCTAAGATATTATTGATATTTCAAATTCAAAAATGATATCTATTATACTTAATTAAAAACTTATATGTTTCATTAATTAATTTAATAATTAATTCCCGCTGTCAGAACAAATAGAGTGTTTTTATGAAACAATATATATCAAATGATTGACACTAGTTTAAGTCTAATTTCAAAGTGAAATAAATTCCAATGACCACTAATAAATTAAATGGTAAAAATATATTATAATTTCATTTTAAAACCAATTCAAAAGATAATTTAATCATATACAAAAAATAGATTAAAAAGGGTTTTGAATTAAAGTACAACATTTTTCACTATTCATTACAAAAAATGATCTTTATCGAAAAAATACCAAAAATCTTCACAAAGTAAATTTTGATGTCCCGATTATAAAGAAGAATTATATTTGGTCTAATAGAATGTATAAGATTGACCAAAAATATATTAAAGAGGGTTCACCATCAAAAGGTGATAAATCGACCTTTTAATGAATTTTAGAGTATTTATGCTTAAAATTGAATTCTTTTCTAATTTTAAGCCTTTATTTTTTATTGGATAAATGTAAAAACATTTAACAAACATATATAATCATATTATAGTTATTTCTATTCATTCTCGCCAATACAACGACTAGGTGTTAACTACCATTTAAAATAATATTATTTTATTATTAGAGTGCAACGTAAGATTTCAAAGAAACCCGTTGTTGCGTATTGGGTACGCCATCGAGCATAGCGTTCCCTTTAAAATATTAATAATATTTTATTCACAAATATTATTAAATATGAAAAATTAATATTCTTTATTTACCTGGGATGTTACATTCTACTTCTAGAAGGGAATTTTTTTAAAATCTAACGCAGGTGTTTCATCTCAACTAACTTTTGTTCCTCTCTTGTTGACTATGATATGCTCGGTGCCTCTTACTATCTCTTATGTAAATCCCCTTATAATGGTACATTTGTTTCTTTTTAATAAAATTTATTAGGAATGGTCAACACCCAGATCCTGAACCTTTCTTTTATATTTATATAATGGTTATTTTTTATTATGTATCCATTAAAAATTTCAATAGATGGAACTAAAAAATTGATATTATGATTAAAAAATAGCTGAAATATGAAAAGGGTGATTTTAAAAAAATGTGTTATTCATAAAAAGGTGATCGGATATAATAGTTGGATAATATATAATTTTAAATTTGTTTAAATAATTTTGATATATATGAATAATATATATAATTTTTTAAATTAGAATATAGGTATAATTGAAATCATTGCAAACATAGGGAAATAGATTCTTTTTATAAAATTATCATTTTTAGACACATTCCAGTTTCAAAACATTTTTCATTCATGGGTAGTATATAAAACAAATTAGTGGAATTAAAAATTATTCTCAAGGGAATTTTTTGGATTTTAATTTAGTATTTATTTATTTCTATCAAAAGTATTGAATCATAATTCACAAATGTTTATGGGTTTTTTGTTAAAATTTCATTGTTTATTAAGTTTATTTGAGAATGGGTTTACGATGAGGAAATTTTATTTTCTATATATAATGAAACACATGAATTTTCAATGATATATTTTTTAAATTTTAAATTGTTTCCTTCCATTCTCCAATTTTGATGAAATCATGTGTCTGAAAAAATATTTCCATAGAAAAATTGAGTTTTTAGGGTACTATTGAAAATCATTTTTATTCATTCTATATGCATTGTAGAAATTTTTTAGAGAGATTTTATAATATTTACATGTTATTTTTGAGATTCATTTTTACCCCTATTTAATTTTTAAAAATTGGTTTAAGAGGTTGATTATTTATATTTTCTAGAAAATTATCATTTTATTCTATAGAAAATAAGAATGGAATTTTGGTTTTTTCATAAAAGTCATAAAAATAATTTCCCACTATCATTACTATTAAAAACAAACGGGTTCCATTAAATTTATTCAATTTTATTTTTAAATTGAAATTTTCTCCATAGTGTTTTTTAAATTATTAGACAATATATAACTATTTCAATCTAAAAGTTGAAATTTTTCCTAGAAAATGTTTCTATTATCTTTTAATGTAATTTTTTAATCTCTATTAACATACATAAATGATAAACATTTTTAATAGATACATTATCTAATAGTACCAAGCAATTTCATTATCTTGATCCCTAACGATGATGCAAAATTGTTTTACGATTATATGAAACACATTTCATTACAAATTATTAATTATTTAATGTAACCTATTTCATTCTGAATGGTTTTTTCATAGTTAAATGATGAAATCCTTTGCAATCCAATTTAATTTTCACAATTCATGATATAATTAATTTTTTATTATCTAACAGATCAAATAAATATGATTTTCATTATCTGATGGGTGGGATTTGAATTATATATCCCTCTCATGCATTAGATAAATATGCATATTTCATGGGATAATATTCATTGAAATGGGGATTGAACCATCTTGGGAAATTACTTTATCAACTATGATGTTCCTTAGAGTAAACATTGACTATGTATATAGTGATTTGATGAGTGAACTGAATCCACTACGGTAGTTTTCAATATAACCATTTTCTTTTAAGGAAGAGTTTTTTTATTCTTATCTATATTCCATAAACATATATCTAAGTAAAATTCTATGTTCTCATGGATAATGTTTTTTTATTCCTATTTGATTCATGTATTATGAACTATAAAAAATTATTCCAAAACTCATGATTATGATCTATTATATAGTGTGTAGGGATTTTTTATTTTTAATATAATATTTTTATACTATAATTCTCATTTTAGGTTTAATTAATCAATGAAATCACCTTAGATTACCATTATTGAGCATTTGATCTCTCTCGTTCATATGTTTCCAATTCTTGGGTTATGGTGAAAGGTTTTATATAGGGTATGTATATTGAAATTTATATGTTGGAGGATCTTTATGGAAGATGTTAAAGTTCATTAATGAAATGAGAATATTGGGTTTCTATAATAAAAATAAAAGACATTTTTATCCATCGGGAATTTATTTCTAAAAAATCAATTATTCATCAATTAATATTTAAATTTATATATATTAATTATAATTCATAATTAAAAATTCATAAAAAAAGGTGTATCCTCATTTCTAATGAAATGATATGGGAAACCAATGACATATTTGTAGAACCATGTAAATGTATACAATATATATTTTATTCATAGGGATGGTTTTTGAGTATAAAAACATATTATCTTCATACCATTTTTCTTATAATTTTCATTCAATGTAAATAATAGTTATTAAAATTTAAATTAGTAGAATTTAAATAATTTTAGTTTTGGTTTTTGTGATATTATGAATCCCAATAATGGTAGATATTTTTTTTGGTTGTGTGGTGAAATAAATAAGGAAAATTTTTAATTTTTTATTAAATATTATTTATTAAGGTGTTCCATTAGTGTAATCCCGGACTTTTGTAATTATTTTAAAAATAAGATATATCTATATTATTTAATCATCTGAGTGGGAGACTGCTGGTGATTCTGATTATGGAAATGACATGTCTTTTTATGATCTCTAGACTTGCCCTTGGTGGATGAGGGCATGTCCGTTGTTTGACCCCATCCGCCGCTCTGTTGTACTTTTTCTTTCTCATAATAAATGGTCAGAAGCTTTGCCTTTAAAAAAAATATATTATTTAATCTCCCCGATTTATATAGAGACCTAGAAATTTAAAAACATATAGCTCTAGCATTAGGAGTCTTATTCAATAATGAACTTTATGCACCTAAGTTTTCTAGATCTTCTCATAATCTCCATCTCTTCTGTTCATGATGACGTGTTCCTAATGACCCATCTGATAAGTAGGGTGTCTATATATATTTATTTTATTTTATGTGGGAATAAAAATATTATTATTCCTATGTTTCATATTAATAACCAAGAAGAGTTAAAATTAATAATACAAATTAGTCAAATGATATATAATGTTAAATATTTATAAAAAATAAACTGACGAAGATGATGAATTTTAAGTTAATTTAAAAGATATATAAATATGGTAATTATTTCCAATGTTAATTTTGAAAAAATTTGACATGTTTAAGAATAAAAGTATTAATAATGAATAAAAATATTATCATCTACTCTTATTATAAATAGTATGCTACATTGAAATAATTTTTTGAAAAGGTAATCACATGCCTTAAATATTATTAGTATTTATAAACAATTACATGAATTGAAATTATATTACTATTTAATGTGACTTAATCCATAGATGCTTAATAACTAACTATGATTCTTATACTCTGGGATTTACTTGGATAGAGAAAATAATTATCACTGGATGTTGTATTAAATGTTTTATGATATAAGTAATATATAAAATTCTATAACATTTGAAATTTAAATGATAGATATAATATGTTAGTGATAGTTTAAATTTCTTTTCGTGAAATATTTATATTGTTGGGTTATAATTGATTGTGAATTGTGTTTTATAATTTAACAACTTTTTATTTAAAAAATAATGTGATATATCTCATGTAATATTTTTTTTTATTTCTGGGTGATTTCAGAATATTTAATTAAGGTGATAAATAACATAAATCCAAATAATACGATAACTAATTACAAGAGGAATGATAAAATTATGTACATATATTTGGAGTTGACTATATATAAAAACATTTCTTTTTTAGGTTGTTTAAAATTATAATATAGATTTTTATCTAATGCATTTTGAATCCCTATTGTGAAAAAATATGCCAAAAAATTCATTTAATAAAATTTTTATTATAAATAATTTTTTTAAAAAAATTAAATTAACTGGGATGAATGTTTTCATTAAATTTTGAGGATGAATTAAAACACCTGATTTCATGGCCTTAGGTCCTTCTCATGTTTGTGAATAATACATTTGATTGATATGTATACTCTTGGTATTTATATCCTTGATATATTATTTTATATTTTTTATGGATGGGAATTATTGAGTGTTGGAAAATGATTTTGAATACTGGGTTATTGTGATAGTTTATTCATGTAGGATGAAATAAATTTATATTTTGGATAATAGTGTGGGACACTAGGGTGGTTGGAAAAATATTAAAGTGGGGATTACTCATTGATTTGTATAGCTTTACTTATTATTTATTAATGGTTATATGTACGGATATAGTTATTATGAATATTTAGAATTTTATGATATTGTTTTAATTGTATAAAATATGAGTGGATATTTTTTATGTTATAATATGTTACATCTTAGAGTACCAATATTATAAAAAATATATAAATGAAGTAATAAATGAACAAGGTTGGCATATAGATTTTGTCAATGAGGATGATAGAAATGTGTATATTAGGGAATTAGTAACAGTGTCATTGAATAATGGAATAGAATATTAATGAATAAATTAGGGAAAATTATTATGGTTTAATATTAATTACATTTCAATTACTAGAGTTTTTTCATCTTTATGGTTCTTATCTTGCTTGATACCAATAAATTAGTATTTTCTCCAGAGTGTCCACATCATTGATATTTGGATATGATTTTATGGTTCAGTAGTGTTCGTTAGTATTTTTTTTTAATTTTTTTTTATATTTTTTAATTCCATATTCTTCAAAAAAAAAATTGTAGGGAAAAAAAATTATTTGTGTGTTTTCTTCAATAGTTTGGTTGAAGAGTGAATTGATTGTTAATTTGTCCCTCTCCCCAACTATAAATAATGATTTAGATAAATATTTATATTATGAACTATAATTATATATATTTTTGGGTGGATTCCTTCTAGGAATTTGATATTTAACTATTTTTAATATCATTTATTAAGAGACAAAATGGATTTGTGAATAACACAAATTTGTTACTTGCAATGGTTAATATATATTTTAATAGGTGTATTTCTATATACTATGACTTCCTAAAATATAATGAATTTTAATAAGCTGTAGTATGATTTTGTAATAAACCATGTTATATATTTGATAGTGATGATTATGATATGGTTATTTTGACATATTCGAAGACAACTTATTGGAAATTTTGTGTGATTTATGAAGGTAGGTTTGTGTCCTAAATAACATCATGGATGACATAATTATAGAGGAGATGAGCACATGATGTGTGACATTGTGGATAGAGAGAAGGAAATTAGTGGATAAGATAAATCATGGTAACATTATTGTATATATTTATTGGATACAAAATGGTATACTTTTATATATTACTTAATTAGTGATATGAAGTGGAGATATAAAACTATTGTAACATATTTTGGTGACTATTTAGATTCATTTTTTAATTCTCTAGGCATTATTATTTTTAAAAAAATTCAGTATAGTTTTTAGGGAAGACATTATTAAATATACATTTTATTATCATTCCATTTAAAAATAAATTTTTTATGTATAATAGATATTTTTTATGAGTTATTCATTTTTTACACTGTATAATGGATTATTAGAAATATGGAGTTACTATAGTTTTTGTTCACAATCATGGCATATATTTTCGGAATTCAATTTTTATATGACTCATATTAATTTATATATGATATTACATGTATTGGGAAATCATCTTCACTCAATTAATTATGTTGGTTGGGTGTAACCTAATCTTAACTTAGACACTATATTAATTATAGAGTGTAATGCCTTCCATGTGTGTGATTGATATACCCTTGGATTTATTCCCAAACCCATGCGTTAATAATGGTGGGATTTTGGGGTCATCGTGTCCCTTCCACTATTTTAAGTACATAAGGTGTTCCATTAATGGAAGGGGTCCATGAGAGAGTGGTATCATAGGTTAGTAGTTGAGATATATTATTGAGTTTTGAGTCAGTTATTGGGAGGATATATGGATGTATTGGTCTATATTATAATTTAGGATAACATTGACCATTAAACAAGGATGGAAAATATTGTTATGAGATTTTATTGGATCATATGATTCAATGAATAGACCATTGTGTTCGATGGATACTTTAGATGTATTGATTCTACTTATAGGGAAGAGACATGGGGTTGGATCATCCAACATTATGATATTAATATATGTTTGAATCCAGGTAGTCAACTGAAAATAGTATAAAATAAAATAAATATTTATTTAATAAAAGAGATTTATTTTCATTTGGAATAGATGTAATAATTTTATTTATTTATTGATATAGAACTATGAAAACATCCCTATTCTTTCCATATATTATATATTTATTATGATATTACTACAAAATTCTATAATTTGGAGGTCGATGATGATTACACTAAATAGTGGATAGTTCTAGAGTTCTAGTCTCATGGTTTGTGTAAGAATGAAGGATTTTTTTTAGTTTATGATTTTTAATAATGGATAGAGGACCTAAATTCAACCTTTATTATTATATTTTATTTGAAGGATCAATTAATTTTGTTAGTATTGACACTGATTCATGGGGTAGCTCAATAGTGATGAATTATATATCTTGGATATCTTCAAGATTTATATATTGTGTTGGAGGAGTGAATGTATTAGTTTCTAGATATGTTTCTACCATAGTAAATTTTGATGGAATCTCATTTGGAGATCCTTACACATTGAATGGGGAGTACATGTGTTTGTAATTTATATATCTATAATATGAGAATTATATGTTTGCATCACTCCTTTTTCAAGATGGCAATGACATTGTGAATAATTTCAATAGGGATTTCTATCTAAATATCATGTTCCATGTCACCATATTTATATTCAATTAAAATATTTATTGGATTTAATCTAATAAGTTCATTGAGATGACAATATAGAAGACTGTTTTTAATGAGGTAGGAATCCCTAAGACCTTCCATGGAGTATGACTATAAATTGGGGGGTTTTATGGTCTCATCCAAAGAAAAAACATTAGTGGGAATGTAGATTTTTTCATAATTCATCAACTAATTTTCCTTCAGCTAGTTATTTAAATACAACAATAAAATATTATGAAATTGTTAAAAAAAAATTGGTGGTTGTGGCCACAACAAGAGAGTCTATCTGACCTTACTCAATATTAATCATAATATTGGTATACCATTAAAAGACTATACATACATCATTATAATCCTTGGAAGAATAAAAAAATGAAATTTCAACTAGTTTTTTGTACAGAGTGTATGGGGAAGGTAGAGTTTATCCCCTTTGGTATTCATCATCATTATAGAATGTGGTAATAGCCAGACTGTGTCGGTGGACACCACCAAGAGAGGGAGTCCATGGAGCTGGTCATTGCCATATAAATTTTTTACCATTAACACCAATTAGAAATACATAATTCATTTAATTTAGTATCATCTTATTTTTTATTTATATAATTTAAATTTGATTCTAAGTCTTTTTTCTAATGCATTTCTCCCACCATTTTTCTTGCATTATTACTTGATCATGATTTGATTTCATATCCCTTAGAGATGATAATTCTAATTAGTGGTCGAGATATTTTATATAATGTTTACGAAAATATATTGCGTATAAATCCAAGGATACCAAAAGAAAGACATCAAACTCGTCATGAAAGGATTATATTAATTGAATTACATCATTGATTAATTTAAAAGGCATGACATATTATTCCATTATAGTATAGACATGGAGGATTCCATTGGAATGAGAAATCATATAATTTGTTTGTTACATGTAGATATTCTATCATCATTGGAAGTTGTCGTGATTATCAGTTCATAATAAAATCAAACAATAGTTTTTCCTATATTTTTATCTGTACTAATATTTCATTAAGAAGAAGTTTCCATGATAAACCATCAAAAGGATATCTGATTTTTTTGGAGATGCAATAATTTTTTCCTCTAATGTGAATTTTGTTTCTTAATATGAAACCATCTATGTGATTTCTAAACATAGTATGGTGGATGATATTCTTCAGATATAATTAAGTATACATATTGGGTCACCTTGGGGAGATCAATTTCTATTTCAAAAGAAGTAAGGTGACCATTTTTATTATGAATTATTTTCCACCATTTGAATTAGGTAACATTAATGAATACCTATCCTCTTAAATAGTTTAATGATATAATAGATTATTTTATCAGGCATATCTTGTTTATATAGATATATTTTAAATTTTGGTATCATCATAATTATTTATTGTATGATGATATACTTTATATTGTTTTTAGATGGTGTTACACACATTTTAAATTCATTATGATTCTATTTAGGGTATTCAATGATCATATTATGTTCAATGGGATTATGAATGATGTGTTCCAACAGTTATTTTCCCAGTACATGATGGTCATATTCAATGATTTCCTTCTAATTTTAGTATAAGATTAGGACAATACAAAGCATATAAGGGATTTTTTAGAGTTATTTTGTTTCATCATCGATTTCATAATCTATCAATGTGTGTTCTCTAGGCCGTTGTAGTCTATCCTAAGTGAATTTATTTCTTAACCCGGAGTAGTCCATAATATTTTTTAATGAATCATTTAATTCTTGGTATGTCAATACATATGATGTATAGGCGTATAGATTCCTATTTATAGATTGACATTATAGGAAGTGTGTAGTTCAATTCTCCTAAATAAAACTTCATATGACATAGTTTAGTGGAAAAAATCAAGAATCAAGGTGGATTAACCAATGATAGGTATATTGTTAACATTTTATATAGAATATGGCATGTTATAATATCAATCAACTATTAGTGGATTATGTTTTTTAGTGTTTTTATTACACTTCAACTCAAGTATATAGATGAGTGTTAATATAATAATGTGTGGCTATATCATATAGGTAGATAATGTTATAGTGCTGTGAATCTGAATATGATACCCATGAACATGATATTGATGTGGTTATGTTCCCTTTAATATTATGGGGACACCATCTCATCTATAAGCGCATGATTATATTAAAAAAAAGTTTCTGATTTATGAATTATCCCAGTATGACATACAATTTTTATAATAATAGTGGATTGAGGTACTACAAGTTAATGTTTCCAAAATTTTGTTAAAACTTGTAATTTGAATATTTTGGAAGATCCCAAGAGTTATAAATCAGGTTATGTTGATCTATATGATTCAAAAGACTCATAAATAGTGATAGAGGAGTTGGTATCTATAAGACCCCACCCCTTCTAACTCTAATAACAGTAGTTGGACATGTTCACCAGGTATATTCAAGAAAAACCTCCCTTTATCCAGAACAAGCAGCCTTGAAGAAGAGGTATAAGGAAGAATTATGGAAAAAATATATCACCTATTTATAAAAGAGAAATAATAAAATATAAATATTTATCATCCAAAATATCATATTTTAGTTAGGAAGAATAAATTAATATTTAAAATCTATATAATAAATGATATTTGTTAATGATCTGATTAACTATTCTCTATGAACATTAAATAACGTTGTTGGTGTCTTGAGGGGTCTTATAGTGATATTACTAATAATGGAACAACCAAAAGGATCACATTCTAAAAAACATACATATTAAAAACTATGTATGTTTTTATAGACTAAAATAAATAACTAACAACCAAAAAATAATTTTTTTTCATTTATTAGGTCAATGATGTGCATCAAACATACAACTTTTACAAGTGCTAGGGTGATGTTGAGAATTTATTAAGAACCACCCCGGGGTAACATGTGATCTCCACGTCCATGGAATCCCCAAACATTCCCCATAGATGAACATGTCACATACTAATATGCTTATCAAATGTACCTCTAATAATTGAGTATTATTTCTATTAATACTATAATCATATCTAGCTCCAAAAAATGGTAACCAAATTCTATACCCATCTCTATATATATGGTATCCCAACTATGACATATCCTTCCAATGAGAACATACAAAATCCCAATTAAAATAAATCATTTTTTGGAATATTGAACACACCCTTTATCACAATCTACATACACACGGTCTCAGGAGAACTTGCGGGTTCCATAATGAAACCCACCACATAAAATATATTCTTGATCCAGATCTTTCTATCAACAAGGGAATCTTAAGTTCTCCTCAACATTTTTTTTAGTCTTGGGTCAATATATGATGTAGTATTAGATCATGTCCCACAAAATCCTCAACATTGTATCAGGAAATCACTTAATATATGGGTATCACATCATATGAAATAATCATGAAATTTCACAAGCCCCATCATGTCCACTAGAGTCACTCTCGGTTTATCCTCCCATGCAAACAACTGTTAGACTAACTATGTTGTATCTTCCTAGGCATAATCCCAACTAAATGGAGATATTTCATGGTGTCACACATTTTTAGTACCCTAAACATTAATTAACATGGTAAACCATTATTTTAATATAGAGGATATTTTCAATTTTATTATTATTGAAACTAGGAAGATAATATATATAAAACATATTCATTCATTTATTACAATTGAAAAGATTTTTCTATATTCATCGAAGGTGAATTTTAAAACATCACGTATTTTTGGGATATAAATCTAAATAATATGAAGAGATGAAATACCTATAGAGGAATTACAAAGGAAATACATATCATATAATTTTTTTTCATAACATTAAGGATTGTCCTTAGAATTATGATTAAAATCATAATAGTATGATCTAGAATCATTTCATGTAAATTTGGGAAAAAATTATATATCACTAAGAATATCACTATAGTTTTTCACCACAGTTTTATAAGAAGAAATTCAAAGTTTATTCACTGTGTTATCATAAATCATTTCATATCCACATATTAATTTATCACACCATGTTTTGAAATGATATCAGGGTGTACCGTTCAAATTTATAATTTATTTTCGTCCATATAAATCATATAAGTAATCATTTTTTATATTACCCATGGAAAATATTTAATGGGTTTCATGTGATGTAATTAGATTAACCAAATAATTACTACAATAAAATTAAATAAATTTTAGTTCATGAAATTAAAATATTTTATTCATATTAGGATATATAGAATAAATAAAATATTTTTATACATAATTAAATACCCATGGATGATGTGGAGGTTTGAGTATTCGAAAAATAAAATATTTCAAAGGAAAAATTGAAATTAATGAAATATTTTTCCCATTATGAAATTAATTCAACATAGATTAAGTAGATAAAAATAATTATATGTGGTGAAGGTATATCATTGAAAAAAAATATTTTGGAATTAATGTAATAATCAATAGTGTATGAAAATAAATTAATTCAATATTTAGAATACATACCACAAGTGGGGTATATAAATGGAAAATGTGTAGAGGTTTATTCCCTTACCATACCAAGTAACATTATAAATCATTAATAATAAATCCATTAGACAATAGAGACACAAATAAAGGAATTTAAAGAGAGAAAATGAGCATAATTACATGATTATGGTATTTTTAGTGGACATGAATGGGGTGATTTGTGTCTTTTTATATTAAAATAGGATTAATTTGATAGTTATTTATTAGAAATAGTAATTTGAATTATTTATTATGGAAAAGATAAAATCATTTGATTATGCATGGTATTATGAATTTAAGTCATGTATTTTAATATTAAAATTCATTTGAACTGAAGTCTACTTTTATGACTTCTTTTTCCATAGAAATGATAAAATTGCAGAAAATATTGTATCTGAAATATTTCATACATTTTAGACATTGAAGGGAAATTTATAGATTTAGATATTTACAAGAATAAATTTAAATATATAATATAAATAAAGTAAATTTTTCAAAGTGGAATGATATAAATAATATTATTAAATTAAATTCATGTATTTAAAATGCCAAAATACTTGTTTTATATTTTACCATATTTTCTATTTTACCCAAAAATATAACATTATCAATAAATAATGAAATATTCATCATTTACTTATTTTGACATTTTCGATCATAATTTCATATATTTTATATAAATATATATTTAATATTAAAATATTAATTAGTAATTTTAAAATACATATTTATTAAATACCACAAAATTTTAATATAATATAAAAATTATATCACATAAAAAACAACAACTTATTGCATATAATTATTTTGTAAATATTTGTCCCTATTTTCAACTATTAATAAATCTCATATTTTAATGTATTTTATTGAATATTAAATATATATAATTTCTATAAAATTATATTAAATTTTCATTCTATAAAAACAATATTATGATATTCACTAATAATATGAGTAATATGTAATGTTATTCCACTAAATAAGAATTTATAATCAATATCATCATTAATTAGTTTTGGGAATATTTTTCTATTATAATAATAGAGCCTTAATACATAACTCTTTATTACACCTAAATTGGCTCTAAGTTTATGTTGTGGGATTTTGATCATTTAATCATGTGTTTCAGCTATGATTGAGTTTGTCTTGATCATCACTAAGTTGAACAGCTAACTTATGTGATTTTATTCAAGTCTGACATGTTGAATCACTATTTGGGACTGGTCATTAGAGAACTCCCTTGAATCTAACTCCCACCCAAGTTTGAAAAAACATTCTTCAAATGGAATAATCTTATTGGTTGAGGATTCTATTTATATCATTTTCATTGATTGACTTAATTACTTACCCCTTATAATAATTATTTCAAGTGGAAAAATTATTACCAAGGTTTATAATGTCCTATGATCATATTGATCAATTATCATATTAACCACTTAACATAAAAAATAAATATAATATTAATATATTAATGGTCAATATAATTATTATATCAAATATATATCACCTAAAAAAATAATTACTACTTCATTCCTAGTGGTTTTTATAATTATTTTGATAATATCTATAATATAAAATAATATGTATTTCATTTAACAATTTCAATTTCCAGTGTAATAATATTGTAAGAATTTAATCCAATAGAGAATAAAGTTGTATGGACTATATTTTTTTATATCCCTATACAAGTCATATATATGGTATTCAATATTATTTCATGATATTTAATATTCATTATTTTATTTCCTTTATATGTTTATCCATTTTCTAATATAAATAAATACTATTTTTGAATTTAAAATATCACTATTTTAAAATATAAATATTTTTGAGGCCCTTAAACTCTAAATAAATATGATATTTAATCCCTAAAATTAATTTCCCACAGTAAAAAAGGGGGAATTTCTCTTTCAATAGTTCATCATTTTCCCATATAGAAAATTAAAAATTATGATTTCTCTATAGGTCATTGAAAATAAACTTTCTGTGTTTATAAACATGAGAAAACTTGTATAATGAATAAATATTGCTTCTACTTCATAATAAATTATTTTATTTAATTTTGTACCACTTATATCATGTACATTTGTTAGGATGGATATACACAATATTAATCTAAACACATGGAATATATTGTGGACATTGGATGTATCTAAAGGTAATATAAATTGATAGAGGACCACTCTAACATGCGCTCTAAAATAAAATGGTATATTTTTGAATTGAATCAATTTACCCTAATTTCCATCTCACAAAACTCCATTTTGAGGAAAAATGTTGTGAAATATATGATCCCAAACCTCATATTATATGTTGTACATTTATTTATGGGAATAAATAAATGTAAAACATACGAGTTCCTTTGATGTTTATAAGTTACATTTTTTCGTGGTCTCTTTAACAATAAAAGCCAAAAATATTTTCACCTCTCCAAATTCATTCCAACTTATTGGATTTATACACCATTTCCCTATTTGGGATTAAGAAGGATCATTTTAAATATATTATTAGAAATAATAATTATAGGAGTATAAAAGAAATTGAAGATCTTGATCACAACTATAATGAATATCTTGTGAGTCGTCCCATATAGTATCTTATAATATATAACTTATAAACTCACATGTCTAATAATTTGGGAAAGATAGTTTTTCCAATGTTTTACATACTTATTCATAGTCTTTTAATGGATCCTTCTATTACTTGTCCAAATTATGCACTATAGACATGGGAGGGGGGAATCAGTTGTACCATTGTTTTTTAAATTATGATACTTTTCAATTAACCCTATTATATATGTTATGGTTTATCTTCCAATATATGATTATCTCTCTATATCACATTGTATGTAATTGTAATTATTAAGACAATAATAAAAATTATCTACAAGGTCTCGTATGAAGGATTATGACTTTATTTTGTTGGTTATACTCCCCCACATGGATTCTATGATAAAATATTATAATCAAATATATAAGAATGTGAATAAAAGGTTTTATAGACTAGTATTTCATTATGATGTGGATTCTAGATATACCTTAATTCCTTGAATCAATTTTATCCTAATTATTAATTACCCAAAACATTATATTCTCCTTGATCCTCTTCATTATGTTGTTATACCCCCAATTCATAGGATTACTATTCTTTATGAATATATGTTATATGATGTTATCATGATCTTCCACAGTTATCATATTGGATCTATCTTTCTCATATGTAGTTATTGAATTAAATTCATAAGGTAAATAAATAATTTCTAATATAAATGGAACACTACTCAGAAATTGAACAATATAATTCTACAGAATAATTGAATAATCAAGACGTAATTTCTTTTACACAGCTTGTTATATAAATACACTAGCGAATTGGATTATCAAATTTATAGACAATTTATTCCACCAATTTTATACTCCTATAGAACATATTAATATTACCATTAATTTAATTAATTTTTTTTAATATTTGGATATTTGTTGAAAAATTGGCAGCATATCATTCACATTCAAATAAGATTATTGTTTACTAATAAATCCCTTATTTCTTCAAATTTCAACCCAACTATATATATTCATTTCATTCCCTTTAAGACTAAGTATTCAATAATTATATCACATAATATTTTAATATAATTGGCCTTAATTATTACCCATTTTTCACTATATATGGAAAAAATAGTGTAGCCAATATCACCATGATGTAGTAACTTCATGTCTATAGTTCTATAGTGTATCTTATTTCACTATGATGTGGCCACAAATATAATAAAATAGTTCCTATAAATATTCTATATTCACATAGAGGAATATAAATTGATCAATAGTAAAACAACATTAAATTCTCTATAATAGTCATCTTTTTATCACGAGGTTCAATTCAATGCACCACTCTTTATCCTTAGAGTATTTACATTCCGATTCTCTTAATTATAAATCCTCCAGAGTGAAATTCCAATGTAACAATGCACGATTCACATTATCATGAAGCTTCAACAGCGGGGGAATAAACCAAGAATCATATATTTATAATAATTCTAAATACACGAACCACAATCATTCTCATCATTATGCATGGCCTTCCCTTTGAATAGATTAAGTATTATGTTATCTTTCTTACTTTCCAGATGACATGCAACTCATATGTCATCATAGAGACAAAAATGAATGATATTACCTATTACTTCACATTTAGTCATGTGGAATTTTTATTATGGAAGAAATATGTCATTTAATGAAATTTTGTATTCTCTTTATATAATATTTATTCATGCTAGTGAAACTAAATTTATATTATTATCAATCCTCATGACATAAAAACACATTAATCACTGGAGATCATGGTTTTATTTTTCATAATTTCTAATTTGCAGGAACTATACTCTAAAAGATTTTATTGATGTTAATTAAAAGAAATGACCATATTTTGTTAATGAATCAGATAAGATGGAATCTATATTATTATTATGTTTGATATGGGTGAACAATTTTTGTTCTAGTTGAGTTCATCATTGGTTTTAACATTCGTTGAGATCTTCCTTTTTTCTTTAATGTATCCTTGATAACTCGATGAGTATCACATGTTAATATCATATATCCACACATTCACACATCTAGGATCACAGGATTTTTTAAAATATGACACCCACCATCCCACCTCTAATACATTCACCGAAATTCATTAGATGGGAAGTATGCTCCTTCCAAGTCTCTAATCATGCCCCCATTTTGGCTCGCATGGATAGTTACCTTGTGTGTGGATTCTCTCTTGTACATAAATAATTTAATTTATATGGCTTGACTTATTTCACAGATTTACCCTTTTTTGGTGTAAAATCAAATTATAATTTCTCAAAACAAATATAATAATGGAATATAAATTAATGATATTTTGGTGAGTAGCATATCATATTCTTATTTCTCCATACATGAAAAATCATGTGCTAATAGAACATTTCATGTTACAGTAGAGAAACATACTAGCTATAGAATGCTCACTAAAATGAATTATGTGGAATCTATACATTTTCTCACTCTCACACAATTCATCTATGTTGGCTGGCCCTACTAGTTCCATTTCATGTGGTTCATCCCAATTCATATAACACCTCAGTAATGTTCATTTTCTTTCTTACTTTGGATACCTTTTATGTGGTTAAAATCTATTATATTACTAGTCAAAAAAATAAAAAAAATATATCTAAAAAATTTCAGTCCAACATTCACATTTTTTTCATGTAATCAATTTAATTTTTTTCACAGTTTTATTAAATCTATTTTTCATGTAAATAAATATTTCCATGATATTCATATTTCTTTCACTATGAACTTCTTAGAATATGCATTTGATAATTAATATTACATAATCAATTGTCAGAATTAACTTTAATAATTTACTAAATATGAAATTAATTAAACAAAGTAGAATCATGAAAATTATCCATGTCTCACTACATCACATATTCCTCCATTGATCATAAAAACAATAGTTTTTTCCAACAATCCCATCGCTTGTACTTTGCTTCCATTATACTTGGAAATAAATAAATTTAATATCTAGTTCCTATAACTTAACCCTACTTAATTAATATAATAATACAAGGATATGTATGGATTATATCATCTCAATTATTTAAAAAATAATATCCCATATTTTGAATGGAAGGAATCATATCATGTGATATATGTCTAATTTCCTTAATTTAATCAAATACTTATCAACATTTTCTAACTACGTTTAAAAACCAAGAGTGAAATTTCCTAAAATATCAATGTTGTACAAATAATGTCTCATATTTTACACCATTATCAGAAATCCTTATTTCTAATCAAAAAAATTTAAAATAATCAAAATTATCAATGAAATTAATAATCATTCACACACATCCAAAAAATATGATAATTTTATAGTTTACCAGAATAAATAAAAAAATTATTATAATATTAACCAATTAGGAACTATATCTTTGTATATATAAATATCAATGAAGTATTAATGTGTGATTGTCATTTCGTAACATTCAGGTTTGAAATAATTCTTAAATTTTATGATTCACTCGGAGTTAGTAAAATGATATATTATTCTCAAGGTGGAACCCCCTTAAAGGATTAAATTCATTCATCATGATGTATATATGTGGTATAAAGTATGGAAAAAAATTATCCTCTAATTTTATGCATGGTAGTTTATATAAAAAAATCAATGAAATAATAAGGGACCATATTACTCTATTGATTTCATGTTTAGTTTGAGAAATGCATCTAAAACTAAGCTATTATTTTCTCTATGTTTAATTCATCTACTCGTAAACATCACGTGGAATAATATTTTTCACATTATTTTATGTTTAAAAATTACTTCCATTATACATTTCACTCATTTCACTAAAAACATATTTCATATCTAATTGTATTATATTTAGCGTAACAATACGAGATTATTTCATAAAAATATCAATATTATCATACTTTTCGCAGAACATACAATTGTTTTTATATTGATGTATATTCACATTTATATAGGGAATATTCTTGTTAATATTGTCTTTAATTACCCAATTATGTGGTCCCTTTACCATCATGATCCATGGGCATTTTCGAATCATCCTTTTCGATTTTGAATTTTCATTTTGGATGCATTTTTTTCACAACATTATTTTTTTGAGAACATGTTCTAATATTTTTACCATGACTATCAATTGATTCATAGATATTTCATGGTTTTGAAATCTTATAATTGGAAGAGTTTTCTTTAGGTTCATACCATTCATATAACATGAAAAAATCAATGAAGTTTACTATTATATCTTCACATTTATTTTATCTGGATAGTTGTTACAGAAGTTCTTAAAACTAAGCCTAGTTTTCCATAATGGGAAGTGGTATTCGTATTTTTTTATATTTCCATTTTATTTCAGAAATGATATATAATTATGTTTATTAGAGATAGTTTGTTTAACAATATTCTTAACATATTCGCATCCCATGTCTGAATTATTAATTTCTTTTTCTTTTTTCTATCTATTATTGAGAGAATTTCTTGTCTTTTAAAAATGATTTCTACCATTAAATGAAATAAATATGTAATTTTCATGAATTATGCTGGTATTCCATCAATTTAAGTCTTTGAGTCTTATTTCCCAATAACACAGACAATATATTTCAATTAACATTGAATATATACAATGAATCTGCTTTACCTTATTTTTAGTGCTGTTTTTTTAATATTTCATTGACTTTGAATGTTTTTATTTTTGAGTGGAACAACCAATCACAAAGAAGCATCATGACGATAAATAAATAATTATTATTTTCTCATCCAACCTTGATATGGTGGTTTCATTAGCTGTTTTCACCATCAACCCATATCCATAATTAATTAAGACCTTGTATTAGTAGTTGAAGTATCATTAATACATAAGATAGTTTTTAGGACATTAGATACCTTGAACATAGAGTATGTTTCTATTGGGTCACATTTTGATATCATGAAACCCACGATTTCATGATACCCAGTGAATAATTGTGTGGTAGAATCACTATTTTAGTCAATTTGGGAATTACCATCTTATAGAGATTCTTCATTACATAATCTCCCCTCTAGATCTAATAATTTCATATTGAGAGGGTTGTTATTACCCTAAAAAATTCTAATAATGTCTTCCCATTCCTCCCACATTTTCTTAATTAAAACATAAAGTATTATTCATGATTATCATAATGAAATTTCAACCTCTATGGACATTGTTTTTATAATCCTATTTCTAACCATCATTGAAAACCTTACAAATTTATTGATGTTTCTCAAATGAATTCAAGTATTCAATAATATTTTTATCACAAGAAATATTTTCTAAGGTATACCATTTAAATTATTCATCGAAATAATGAATATATTTTACCTGATGTTCTACCATGTATGTGAGATAGATTTACATTCCCAAAATATTATTAATTGCATCATGAAGTTCTTCAATTTCAACTATCTTAAATAGATTTTTATAATGATGTCCCCTCAAACCCCCTATAATTTGATTCAATTTTTATTAGGATCACTAATTAGATATTATTTAAATATATAATTAATATCAATATGTAATACACCATCATCAAAACTTGAGAAACATTCCAAATATAAAATCATAATCAAGACAATTATCACTTGTTCTAATATTAATATTTTCATTAGTTGGAGGTTTATCTCCATTAAAATCAATATTCTTCATATCCTTCATTTCATGTATATTACTAATGTTCATTTGAGTATTTAATGAAATCTAAAATTTAGTACCCTTTCATGTATCATTATCTCTATCCACATTATATGTCACAATCATTTAAAAATATATATACATTACATTAACACACATAGATCATTATAGGGACCCTATTATATGATACCACTCATATATCCCCAATCCATAATATGTTCCACTAAGAGTAGAGGAATAATTATTGGTACAGTCAATAAAATTTTTTTTAATTTAAATTTTACCACTTAAACTATTTACATTTATCAATCCACTGACTTATTATATCATAGTATCACTTACTATGTAGTATTTTTAAAAGAGATTAAATCTTATGGTATTTAAAAGGTTCTACACAATGGCCAACGCTATGACATGATGGTTATCCTTCCCTCATGAATTCTCCACTATAACCATATCATCAATTATAGATGTTTAGTGAGAAACAATTTATGAACCATATTAGTCAATTCCTTAGTCAATACTGGTGATTTACCCAATGATCCAACATATACCCATGGTGTGAATACACCACAACCATATTCTCCTCCATGAGCCTCATAAATAACGGGTTACAGTCACTAGTTAGAATATATTTATTCTTTATAAAGACCTACAACATTATGATCTCTTTTCCTTCTACAAAAGAATACTTGATAAAAAATTATCATTTATAATTATTCAAAGTTAATAAAAAACTACATGTAAAAGGAAAATTGACCATCAAAATAAAAATAGATCTTAAATGAACTATCTCTCCTCAATCATTTAATACTAATGATCAATTTGAATAACCTCCTCTTTTTCATTATATAAATTGGTGGATCATCTTCTCAAACTAATATTGCGGTTTCATTCACTTATTCTCTCCACATGCATCATATTTTTATATTCTCATAAATAAAATTAATATGTATATATATATATATATATATGAATTCAAAATATTTCTTGTTTTCTGGAATAATATTATACTCATTCATATTAGTTCATTATATCAAGATCAATATCTCAATTAATTTTTATTTTAATTCACCTTATTACCTTAATTTTAATATCCTAAACACTTAGTATTTAACATTTATTCTTTTTATCCTTTGAATATATTTTAACACAAGGATTCTCTATTTAACACACTATGTAGTTACTAATTCATAACCAATATATCCAAGGTGCACCCCCAAGTAAATAGCTTAATGTTTTATCTTTTGTCTCAGTGGAATATTAAACTCTAAAAGAGTAGATAATATAAAATTAGGATTTACACACTTTTAACTTAACCATTATTCCAAATAAAAACTCATTCAGATTTTCTAGAACTGAAAAACAACACTACTTATATTGTGTTTCAGTATCATGAATCCTTGATTTTCTAGAAAATGTCTTTTTCTATTTAATATATTAATTTAGAATCCCAAATTGTGTAATGTAATCAATGGATCATAGGAGTATCATTATCATGATGTTTCTTTGGTAATGGGATAAATTTTATGGAATAGAAATATCATCACATGAAAAAACCCATGCTATGAACTATCTCCTCATTTTCCACGACATGGATTTTAAAATATAGAGAGATATCATAACCATATTTCCTTCTCAAATGTATAAAACTCATATCTAATCATAAATTCCTTAAAGGTTATGTTTTCCTATTTATTTAAATTCCATTATGTGACATATTTATATTTTGTGGTTTAAAGAATCTATTCTCGTTGAGAATCTTCATTATTTAATGTTTATTAATTTTTATCTAATCACATAAATAATTATGTCATAACACTGTCTATAGAAACACGATTTTATAATCATATATCTCAATTTTAGTTCATTTATTATTTCCAATGTTCAAAAACCATTTCTGAGGGATGAGGATGATTATGATCAAGAGAGAAAATAAAAAAACTCTTGAATTGGATCATATGGACATAATTTTATCCAAATGTTTTAATATGGGTGAACAATAAGCATTCTAAACATGTCCCTTATCATTTTATCACTTCACTGATCTCTCCCATTTATACATTCCCCTATCATTGAGAACTCAATGAGTATCAAAATGCTGGATCCTTTATCTACAAATCCACACACTTGGGATCATGGGATATACAAACCCAGATTTCTCCACCTTGTAGATTACATTAAACCCACATGTGTGCAAAATGAGTGATCAATTCACCAGCCTAGTTTTACACCATGATAGAATAAAGGTTAGCCCAACTAGAACCTTTACCCATTATTGAGCCATGCCCTCACAATTCCTCTTCCAGGTTAAACAACTTTATTTCTAGGATTTAAAAAATTTTATGTGTAGTGTCTAATTACAATTTAGTAAAAAAATATACTGAATTGGAATATAAAAATCACTAAAAATAATATAAATATTCCACATGATATAAATTCATTTTTTATTGTCTTCCTTAACCCAATTCTTTATTAAAATAATAGTAGTAATGTCCTTCACTTGTTATTATTATTGTAAAATAAATATACCAAGTCTTTCTCAAAATATATATCTTTAAAAATCATCAAAATAATCATCAAGTAATATAAAAACATGAATTATAATTCCATGATGTCAATCCATGATAATTAATCAAGTATCACCCCAATGCATAATTACCCCTTGAAAATAAAAAATAATGAACAATGTTCCAAAAAGATCCTATATAATGTCGAATTAAATCATGAAATAAAATCACTATGTTATATAATCCATAATCTATAGTTTGGAAATCCTAATCACCATTCTATGTAATCCACAATCTCATGTTTTGTATTATATAAACAATATTTTTCATAAAGTTCCCTATACACATTATTACAACATAGATGTATTGGGAACGTGTAGTTATTCTCTTAAAAAAAACTTTATCATGTAAATATATGTGATTTATATAATAGTACCAACATTCATCACACCTTATTGGTCAATATTTAATTTATGAAACATCCAAATTCTCAAGTCCTCAATATTTGTTTTCAACAAAGGACAACCACATTGATCATTAATGATATTTTTTAGTATTGGATGTTTAGAAACCGTATGGGATAGGATGGATAATTTTCCTTTCCTTATGATTCCCATATCCAACCTTATTATGTCATCTATCAATGGATCTACATAAATTTTCATCATTTTAAGGAAAAATGATAATTTATACTCAATGCATCAGGGATATGATTTTCTCTTCTACAGTAATAATAATTGAATAAACATTATATTTATAATGCTCTGACTATCCCCTTTGTCTTAAGATCAATTATTTATATGGGTATATACTTCAAATTATTGATGTATATGTATATATCACATTTTTTCTATAAATTCAGCATCTCTATATCATCAAATAAGGAATGACTCTACCTAACTCGAGGAAATGAGTATGAAAATTATTGTCCTAAGGATTTAACAATCCAGTTTCATTTTTGATAACCTAATTTTATTATTGTGGAAACATATATTCAGTTTCTAAGAAGCATTGATAATACTAACAAATTATTCTCTGATAGAGGGTAATGTTGTAACATGTGAAGTAACTCACTACTGCATTTTTTATAGAAGACGACCTATACACAATATTTTCTAGATAATATTAACTAATTTCTTTGTAAACCTTTTTATTTGATTCTAAGTACATTAATATTTTTTCTAAAACAATTAATGATATCTTATTAGAACCAGTAAGCTATATATTGTATTTACAATTGTCATACATGGATCCCCAGACATGGATTCTTTCTTTGTTGCATACTATTCAATTCCTTCAATATTGATGTTATTATTTGATAATGTAATAGGTTGTAACGACAAAATAAATTTAATTAGTTTATAGAAAATATTATCATTCCTTTTTGTTTGTACCATTCCCTTTACATAATTTAAATTCTCAAATCATCATTTTTAATTTATTGTAATATTATCAATGAAGACCAAAACCAATTTATCATTTTTTCCTTATTAAATATATTCAACTACTAGATAATATAAATGAAACATTACTAAATATAATGTGAATTAAAAAATTTAATGCCAATATCTTTTTATTAATGCAGTATTTTGAGAAATTTTCTTTATTCCCCATGAACTAATAATACAATGATCAAATTTTAATATTATAGAATATTTTTTCTCCCCAATGTTGATCAAATAAATCATCAATAATTTGTATATGGATTTTTTCATTGTTGTGATATCATTAATCTAGATTCAATAAAGTCATATTTGTCACAATCCATATTTATTTTTCACAAAGATAATTTTTTATCACCAGAGGGAAGGAATTTTAAGGAGTTATTGTAGTTTATTCATTAATACATCTAACTCCACCGATGGAATTCAATATGGATTCATTGATTTTTCCTGTTTCTTTATATGAGTTTGAATGTGTATTACTCCCCTCTTTCTTGGGGAGGACTAGAAAAATCCTCAGGAAGTACATCAATATATTATTCAATAATGGGAAAATTTTCAATCTTCATAAGTTTTACATTATTCCGAATATTAACCAATCATCTTCATAATAAATGTTATAGTTGTTCACTCATTGAAATACAAGATTGTGATTTGAACCTATAAAAATTATACCTATTTTTCCCATGTAAGATAAATTAAATCTCATAATTTTATTACTAATATTAAATATATACTTTTAGATCTATTTCAACCCAACTATATAGTCCAATTCCTCCCTGGGAATGACTACAATATTTTAAATTCCATTTTATTTTCTTACATTGAAAACATTTCTTTTATTCCCCTATGATTATTTGATAATCCCTCATGAATTCTTAAATTTTAACTATAATTCTATCTGATTTGGGTATGATAAAAAATTATTTTCAAACATGGATGAAATAATGGAATGTTTTTAACAATAGTAAATTAAAGTACTTACTATAATTGATATAATAAATAGTTTTCCTACCTCTACATCGTATGGATACATTACATAGGAAATTTTAAATTCAAATGTATATTCTTTATACATTATCCAATGAAGTGGTTGATGATGTTTTACCACCAAAAACCTATTATTTTTTCATTTTGATCAAATGTTTCCAAACATTATACACATAATGTATTAAAATTTATGTTATTCAATCCATATACCAATAGTTGTTTTCATTTATATGTTGAGGATATCACATCACCATTATAAATCTCTTATATGTAGATTTCTCATCCATAATCGTAAAAAATTTTATATCCTTGAATTTCGTTACCAATGTTTTTTATCTAACACTTGTTGAATGTTTTAAGATGATTCTTTATTCTATATATTCTGTTATTGAACATATTTATTTTGTAATGTTCTGAGAATATCTTATTTTCATTAAAACGGTGGCAATTTTATGACATAAAAATCTCCATTTGAACCTATATATGAATCCATATTATCTCATTATAGTTTTCATAGTCTCAATTGGATAGATTCCTAAACAGATAGGGACTTAGAGCCCCTAAATACTAATCAAATACTCCCTTTAGATCTATAAAATTTTAGGAACTGTACTGATAAATTCATGTAATGTTAATTTTACATAATCAAAGAAATTGATTTTCCTTCTTAATTTTATCTATGAATTCATATTTCATTAATGTTTTTATTACACATAGATAATTATTCATTTATAATATTATACTTAACTCTTCTAATTCTTTACATTAATCTCTCCTCATGATTTTGTGTTACGAATTAGTGTACACTAATATTCAAATTCTTTGTATATGTGGTTTACTCCAAGACATCCTTATCAATATCTAAATAATATATTATATGAAATAGAGTTTTCATAATTTTAATATATGTTTCTATAATTAATTTACCCAAACCTTCCCAAGAATGAATTTTTAATTGTCTTAAAATTGAATTAACAAAAAGATTTTCCCTAAAAAGTGAATATTGATTCTCCATGTGATTATGCTTTTTATTCATAACAAATGATAAATGGTTAATCTTCCAAATTTATATTGACATTCTAACTCCCACCAGGTAAAGAATTTTGTAATTTCATAGTCCCTTTTACCCATAATTTATATGGTTCCCCCTTCTTTGATCCATTTTTTCAAAAATAACATAAACTCTATGAGAAACATATCATATTTGGGAATCCAATAATATAATGGGTTTTTAGATAATATATATATATATACATGTGTACGTGTGTGTGTTTATATATATATATATATATTTATATCGACACACACACACATTATTTATTATTGTCACTATTTAATAATATCTTCTAATAATAAATTAATTTTCTATAAATCCTTAATAAATGTTTATAAAAATCATGTGATTAACCAAAAATATCCCCTGAAAATTTCTAATCATTTTTCATCATTTTCTTAATAGAATTTGTTAGGCCCCAACCTTAAACATAAAATAATCTTTAATTATGTTAATAAATAAAATTTAGTATCTTTTTTAGTTTATAGTTTTTGAGAATTAGGCCATAAATATTTCGTTTCATCTCAAAAATTAGAAAGTTAAAACTTATAGTGATTTTTTATTTTTTTTCATAATCTAAAAACCATAAATAATGAAACATGTCAAGTTACATGTTTTAGAAAACATAACTTTTCCTTGATCCCATCCATGACCATATTAATATTTATTTCCTATGAAAAACATTTCAAAAACATGGGATAGACATAAAAATCATAGTAAGGGATTCACAAAGAAGAAAAACTGTAATTTTTTTTCAAACAACAATTAAACCATGAATACTTTATCATAAGTAATAATTTTCACTTTTATTAAGTATTAAATACTCTTAACTAAATAAAATATCATTTTATAACCTTTTTAACCAAAATATTACTATAAAACCTATAGCAAGGATACATAACATATAAATGTAACTTGGGAGTTAAATAAATATAAATAGAATAACCATACGGTCGAAATCCACACAAATCACTAAATGGAATAACTATATGAATGAATTCCATGTCCAATTAATTAAAGGGTAAAATGTAAACACCTATCCTAGTTTATAATGACACCACCCGCCATTTGCTTTATCACGTAAGGACCAGTCAAATGTCCAAGTACGATTAGAAAATCACAGCACATTAAATATTGAAAATATAATCATTTAAATAATAATATTTCATTTCCTATCACAAAAAATAATTTCAAGATATTGAAATAATAAATCCATTTATAAAACCATTTTCAATAGCAAAACACACAAATTCAGATTAAGGGGTTTCTATTTTCATTTAGAATACATTAAGGCATATAGTGGAAGCCAAATAACGATTACGACGATGGAGAGTTCATTGTCATAGAAAATGTTAAAAATATTCCTTTTGTAATTTAGTGAAATGATTTATAGAAAAAAAGAATCCATTTGAATGAAATTAAAATTAAAAGGGGTTTATTATATAAAATTTAAAAGAAGGTGGTGTATATTATCAAGACTACCTCAATGGATGGAGATTGAGATGAAGTCCCTACCCTCGTGTCTGAGTTGACCTGTTTATTCATTAATTTCAAGAATAATAAACTCAATTTAATTTATACTTTATTAAGGATCTATTTAATTTTTATTATTTCTTTAATATCACTCACTACCTTTCTAAAATGTGTTTTTAGTTATTTGTCTTCATATCAGATATTTTTTTGATGTTCGGAACATGAATAAAAAGTGAACTTATTATAATTATAAATTTTCATTGTGGTCAAAATTAAATTATCTATAGAATTATAATAATGATTTATATATCCTATATATCATATATATCTAGTATATATGTACTTAGAATAGTCTATATCATTGGGATATATGAAAATTAAATGCATCGTTCATGGAGACGGTAAGCCGTACATACGCATGAACGCTACTTCCATTTCATTTTTTTCTTTCTAAATGGAAAGAAATAAATAATATATATAAGTATATTATTTTTCTAGTATGATATCATATTTTATATAATTTACATATTTTTATTATAACCATATTTTATATGTTCCATTTATGGAATGAATGAGTCATGTAACTTTGAGGGGGCGGTAGTCCACACTTCCTCAAATGAAATTATCTTAGTTATCCATTATGAGAACCATAAAAATATGATATAAATGAAATATAAAAAATCATAAAGACAATATAAATATAAAATATATCACATATAAAAATATTTCCATCATAATGTCGACAATGAGAGGTGGTAGGAGAAATTTGTACAATCATCGATTCGTGAGGCAGCAGTTCGCCGTACATAGAAACAATATGTTCGTATCCATTAGATGGAGGTGTGTGTAAGTGTAGTTCTAATCCATGTCATAAAAAACCCTGAATATTTAAGATACTGGTGTTGTTATGTAAAAAATAATAAAAAGAGCATAGGGTGTGAAGAAGTAAAATAAAATAAGAGAACGTGATGCAAGACGTTACCTTAAAATCAGGTTACTCCCTTTTGATTGAACCAAAAGGCTTTCATGAAGTGATTTCATCATAAGGTAAGTCTTCTAGGAGGAAGGGAGAGATCTTGATAGCTTATTTGAGTAGTGGTTGTGTAACATCCCAAGTATGTAATGAATAATAGATATTTTTATCTATGTCTACTAATGAATTATATAGTGTTTTAGAGGCTTAAAATGAGAATAAATGCAATCTTAGGCATGGAATACACTAATATTTTTAAAAGATTGTTTTACTGCCTTATGATGGAAAAACATTTATAAATCAAAATTTTTACAACATTATAAGATATATTTGTCAATGTAAACTTATTCTTGGAACATTGAAATTTACACTGGATAATTTTTTGGTATTTTTATGACAATGTTCAATTGTTAATGAATAGTGAAAAATACTGCATTTTACATCAAAACTATTTTTTCATCTAATATAATTATATGGTTAGATTATCTTTTGAATTGGTTTTGAAGTTCAATTAGAATATATTTTTACCATTTAATCCAATAGTGGTCATTGAAATGAATTTCACTCTGAAATTGGACTTAAACTAGTGTCAATCTTTTGTAACTTATTATTTCATAAAAACACGCTATTTGATCAGACAGCCAGAATTAATTATTAAATTAATTAATTTAACGTATATGTTTTGAATTTTGTAAAATAGGCATAATTTTTGAATTCAGAATATCAAATATAGCTTAGGGTGAAGTTTTGGTATTTTTTTTGAAAAACATCAATTTTTGATGAATATTGAAACCACTAAGTGGTACTTGAAAAACTTATTTTTCGTTCAAATGAAATTTTACTACCTATGTGTTTTGAATTTCAAAAATCCGGCATACATGGTTGTCATTAAGAAGTAAAATGTGGTTCAATGGGATTAAAATAATTTTTTTGGTGAATAGTAACTTTTATGTTTTTAATCGCGATTAGAGGTAATTAGTGTAATTTAAAGTAAGAATAATGTTTTAATAATATGAAATGAACTTCAAACATGTACTACCCTTATTGGACGTGTCATGACTTACCACTATAATCCATGGGTCAACATGGGGACCCCATGATGCCACTTTGGAAGGAAAATGACATTAATATCTTTTTATTTAATGTTAACGTAAAAATGTCACAAACATGAGTTGTTTTACTAAAACAATTTTTAAATGGGATTATACAAGTCATATATTTGACTATGAATATTTATTATAAATATAGTAATATTTCCTACATCATGATATATTTTTATAATTTTTAGACATTAAATAAATTAAATTATTTATGACACCATGATGATGCAACGATGACCTCATTATTTAACAATATAAATAAAATGAAATGATAATGTAAAATATAAGACCTAACATGTCAAAAACTTATATAATATGTGTATTTCGAACTATCATCACCTTATCCTCGAAATATAAAATTTTGGGACCTTTTAAATCCGAAAAGTAGTTTATAATAAAGTGTCCTTTTATACCTTTCCAAGAGTGCCCCTCCTCTCCTCTTACAAAAGGTCCCCACCTCTACCACCTTACCCACACTTACAAAGCCTTTGGATCGGCCAAAACCTGCCCATTTTATCTCTCCACATCCCTTTATAACTCTTAGAATCCTCACTTTGGGCAGAAATCTTCCCATGGAAGCCTTTGAGCTCAAATAAAAAAGAGTTACCCGATTTAAAAGTAGTGTCTTCTATTGTGTACTTATGTTTTATTTTGCTTCTCCAAACCCCTAAAATATTTTTAGTCATTTATTATGTAAAAAAACCAGTGTATTCCATATACTAGTATGTTTTTATAAGAAGCATTCGAGCTACACTTACACACACCTACATCTAATGGTTAAAGAACATACTGTTTCCGTGGATGGAAAATTTCTGCCTCACGAAACGATGATTGTTCAATATTCATTTAACACCTTAATAGGTGGACATTAAGATGACACTATATTTATATATTATATATAATATGTTTATGTTTTACTTAAGATTCTGTATTTTTAATTTATGTTATACCTTTATGGTTTCCATTATGGGTAAATGCGATATCTTCATTTTAAGAAGTGCGGACTACCGCCCCCTCAAAGTGATTTGATTCGTTAATGCCATATGTGGGATGTATAAAGGATGTAATTAATGGTATTATATATGATATTATATTGGAATTATAATATACATTTATATCATTATGATTCTATTCCATAATATATGAAATAGAAATGAAAGTAGCGTTCATGCGTACGTACGACTTACCGTCTCCATGAACGATGTATTTCATTTATTACCTCTAAACATTATGTAATATCATAAATACAGGTATATATTAGATATATATGATATATATGTCATCTACATCATGAATATCATTCTTGAGATAAGGGATATTTGACTACATGAACATCTTGTAAATAGAAGAAGTTTATTTTTGACTCAAGTACCAATGATCATTAAAACGACCATTATAAACTTAAATAATAACATAGTGTTCATGACATGGTAATAAATTATATAAAAGGAATAATTAACTTGAAAACGTTTCTTATGAAAGTAGAAATTAACTCAAGTTTATTATTCAGGACGTTAATGAATGATCGAGTCAAGTCGGACCCGAGTTATGGGACTTCGTCTCAATTTCCTTTCATTGAGGCATATTTTGTTTTATACCCAACAATCTTTTTACATTGTATAACACCCTTTGACTTTTACATTTATCCAAAATGAATCTTTTTTATACGAAGCTTTTTACGAAATGACAAAAGGGAATGTTTTTGTCATACGTATGCGGCGACAGCGACTTCTCCGCCGTCGTGACCATTATTTGAGTTTCGACTTCCTTTACAAGCCATACCTTTTTTTAAAAGAAAAATAAATACCATGTTTTAATTTTCATTAATTTTGGTATTGAAAATGGTTTTGATAGTGTTTTTATTATATCAATGTTTTATTGATATCTTGTGATTGAAATGTGGAAATGTTATGTTTCCTTTATGCATGTTTTATGTGATACAATTATGTTATGGTTCTTGGGAATTGTTATGAAGACGGGTGGTTCCATGATAAACTAAGGGCGGGTGAGCCCAATATATCTCTCCAATGCATTGGGTAACGCAAAGGAGTAAAACGTTAAGGTTTCTCCGAAGATATTTATGGAATATACTGTGATGGGTATTTCAAACGTAACAAAGAGGGTTACTCCCTACATAAGAATGTTATGAATGCCTCAAGATACCTTTATGTCTTATGATTTCTATGATTTATTCATGATTTGATGAGGTATGCTAATGTGCTTATGTTTTATGAGTAAAGTATGATTTCATTGATTATTATGTATACATGTACTCATGTTTCCATTCCATATTTTTTATATCCCTTACTGGGCTTTTTATGCTCATCCCAGGTTTTTGAAATGTTTTTCACAGGTCAAGGGTAGGGTACATGATATGATGATAGTGTCAAGGAATTGTCAAGAAAGAATCCATGTTTTATTTTAAATATGTTTCCGTTAATGGGAAAAAATGAATACTATCTTTTATTGTAACCACTTTGTTTAAATATGGGTTGTAATGCATGTTTTGTGATCTAATTCTCTAAAACTCTAAACCTGAAAAGATCCTCAAGGTGTATTCTTATAATAACTCAAGATTAAGTAAGGTTTAAGGATGGGGCCGTATAGTTTGTATCATAGGTCGGTTTAGATAACTTTAGGAGTTATAATTATATTAAATTATTATCAAAAAATATTTTTTTATGGTCAAATTGAAATGATATAGCATTTGAAGATTACCATGTGGCTTCATCTAAGATATATTTGTTCAGAATGGTTTTCCGCAGAGGAAACATGGAAGTAGTTCTAGGAAGTCATACAAAAGGAAATAACCTTCCAAATCAGCATCCTGATATGGTCGGAATTGGAACTGAATAGTTTGCTGTAGTAATGGCGCAGTTGAGTCAAGCGATAAATGGGGGCGGTATCCATGCATGAGATCAGCCAGATCAACCGAAGAGGAACATGTCAGTGGTGGAACATTTCATAAGGCAACATCCCCCATCATTTAGGGGATCATCTGACCCTGTGATAGCTGAAGGGTGGATTAAATCACTAGAGAAGATTTTCGATGTCACGGGATGTTCAGACAATCAAAAGGTTAGTCTTTCTATTTACCATTAGGAGGGTGAGGCAGATCAGTGATGGTCGATGGTTAGAAATATCAGGGACACTGATGATATTTATGCTCTTGACTGGGATGAATTCAAAGGTATGTTTCTTGAGAAGTGTTTTCCTAAGGCTGTTCGACTTAGGATGGAAACAAAATTCCTGGAATTGAGGCAAGAGGAGGACTCAGTGGCTGCCTATGTAGAAAGGTTCACTCGATTGGCAAGGTATACTGCAAATTTTATTCGAGACCTTGATAGTAAAATCAATCATTTTTTACTCTGGATTAAAGCCAAAATATCAAAGGTAATTATCTTCTCGTGAGTTGAAAAGTTATGAAAGTCTTGTTCGATGTGATGAGAAGGTGGAAATGGAGTTTTCTGATGATCAAGTGTTCTATAAAAACCAAAATAAGAAGAGACCGAGGTGGCAGGAGAAAGGAAAGAATTCTTCAAAACGGTCTGATGGTAAAAAAACTAAGTTTCCAGTTTGCGACAAGTGTGGGAAAAGGCATGCTGGGGAATGTCTTCTGAATTCTGGAAAGTGTTACCGATGTGGTAATATGGGACATAAGGCTCATTATTTCACTGAAAAAGATCAACGTGATGGTAAGTCCAAATTTGATTTGTAGTTAGTGAAATGTTTTAAGTGAAATGAGATGGGTCACTATGCAAACGAGTGTCCGACAAAGAGCTCGAGTGATGGGAAGCAGTTAGACTACAAGCAGAAAGGGGTGGTGAAATCCTTTACAACTACTTCAGTAGATGTCAGTCCATCAAATGAAGTTGTATCTGGTACTTTGTTTATTTTTTCAGATTATGCCAGTGTGTTTTTTGATTCAGGGTCTACACATTCTTCTATCTCTGAAACCTTTTCTAGTAAAATGGGAATACCATCTCAAGAAATGACTCCTGAACTTGTGGTAAAAACACCTGGGGGAAATGTTGAGGCAAAAAGAATTTATAAGAATCTTCATATCCTTATCCATGGAAAGAACGTACTTGCGAACCTTATTGTTTTACCTCTAGTAGAGTTTGATGTTATCTTGGGTATGTATTGGCCCTCTATTTTCCATTCTAAGATTGACTGTAGAGCTAAAGAAGTTTCTTTTCAGAAAGAATTTCAGTTTGTGTACAAGAATGATCCTTTACTATTGATAACATATCAAGTGGCCGAGAAACTTGTAAAAGATGGAAATGAATGTTACCTTGCACATATTTTTGAAAACAAAGGAACTGTTCAGATTAATGATGTTCTGGTGGTAAATAAGTGTCCTGATGTTTTTCCTGGAATAATACCAGATCGGGAAGTTGTTTTTACTGTTGAATTAGTTCCTGATGCTAATCCAATTTCAAAACCCACTTATTGAATGGCTCAAATTGAACTTTTAGAGTTGAAGTAGCAATTGCATGATTTATTAGAGAAAGGTTTCATTCGACCTAGCACATCACCATGGGGCGCCCCTATTTTATTTTTTAAAAAGAAAGATGGTTCCATGAGACTCTGCATTGATTATAGAGCCTTGAATAACTTCACTGTTAAGAACAAATATCCTTTTCCTCATATCGATTATTTGTTTGATCAGCTCCAGGGAGCTCAGTATTTTTCAAAGATTGAACTGAGATCGGGGTACCATCAGCTGAAGGTAAAGGAAGCATATGTTCTGAAGACTATGTTTCGAACAAGATATGGCCATTATGAATTTTTAGTAATTCCTTTTAGGCTAACCAATGCACCTGCTATATTCATGGACTTAATGAATAGTATTTTCCATGAGTTCTTGGATAAGTTTGTGGTTGTTTTTATTGATGATATTTTTGTTTTTTCTAAAATTAAAGAGGAGCATGAAAGTCATTTAAGGGTTATTTTGAAAACCTTGAAAGAAAATCAATTGTATGGGAAATTCAGCAAGTGTGTGTTTTGGTTGCACCAAGTTTCTTTCCTTGGTCATATTGTTTCTAATGATGGGATAACTGTTGATCATGCAAAAACAAAAGTTGTTGAATAATGTCCAAGACCCACAAATGTAACTGAGATTCGTAGTTTCCATGGTTTGGTAGGCTATTACCGAAGGTTTGTTAGAAATTTATCACAGTTATCTAGTCCAATGACTAAGCTAACTCGGAAGGGTGTTAAGTTTATCTGCACAAAAGAATGTGATGATTGTTTTCAGGAACTGAAAAGAAGATTGGTGAATGCTCCAGTTTTGGCACTACCTTCAAAGAATAGTGAGTTTATTATCTATAGTGACGCTTCATTGAAAGGACATGGTTGTGTCCTAATGCAGAATGATCAGGTAATTGCTTATGTTTCACGTCAGTTGAAAACTCATGAGGTAAATTTCCCTACACATTATTTGGAATTAGCTTCTATTGTTTTCGCTTTATGAATTTGGAGGCATCATTTGTATGGAGTAAAGTGTGAAATATATACTGATCACAGAAGTTTAAAGTATATATTCACTCAGAAATAATTGAACATGAGATAGATGAGATGGCTAGAATTAATCAAGGATTATGATTGTACAATTCATTACCATTAGGGAAAAGAAAATAAAGTGGCTGATGCTTTGAGTTGAAAAAGTAATGCTTCATTAACAATGTTGCGTTTGGAATGCGATCCTTTGGTTAAGGATTTGATGAAATTTGGCATAGAAGTTTTTGGTGCAGGATGTTCTTCTGTTTTGTTTCAGGTATCAGTGAAATCTTCTCTATCAGACAGAATCATGCAAGCACAGAAGCAATACATTGTGTTGCAGAAAAAGGTAGAGCTGGTTTAGAAGGGTAAGTTAGCTTAATTCAACATTGATAATGATTGTGTATTGAGATTTGGGAAGAGATTGTGTATGCCTTGTGATTCACAGTCGAAGGGAT
The DNA here is from genome assembly GCA_963277665.1 of Viscum album. Taxonomy (NCBI): domain Eukaryota; kingdom Viridiplantae; phylum Streptophyta; class Magnoliopsida; order Santalales; family Viscaceae; genus Viscum; species Viscum album. The sequence continues at coordinate 1,457,196,003 of OY728158.1, read as the reverse complement.
AGTTGTTATGTAAAGCTCATAGTTCTCCGTTTTCAGTTCATCCAGGCAGTAATAAGATGTATAGAGATCTTCGAGAGTATTACTGGTGGGATGGAATGAAAAGGGATATTGATGATTTTACTGGGAAGTGTTTGACTTGTCAGTAGGTTAAAGCAGAGCGGCAGTTACCGAAAGGGATGCTTCAGCCTTTACCAGTTCTAGAGTGGAAATGGGGAAATATATCCATGGTCTTCATTGTGGGATTGCCGAAGACACGTCGAGGTAATAATGCAATATGGGTTATTGTTGATCGCTTGACTAAATCTGCTCATTTCATTGCGATACGAGATAATTTTTCCCAAGATCAACTTTCCCGTTTGTATATTAAAGAGATAGTCAGGTTACATGGAGTTCCTCTCTCCATTGTATCTGACCGTGATCCCATGTTCGCTTCTAACTTTGGGAAAGGCCTTCAGAAGTCATTGGGTACTGAATTAAATTGTACTACAGCTTTTCATCTACAATCAGATGGGTAGTCAGAACAAACAATTCAGACTTTGGAAGATATTCTACGTTCTTGTTCGATGGATTATCAGGGAAGTTGGGACCAACATCTTTCTTTGGTTGAGTTTTCAAATAATATCAGTTTTCATTCCAGTATACAGATGGCACCATTTGAGGCGTTATATGGGAAGCGGTGTCAAACTCCAGCTTTCTGGGATGAAGTGGGTGAAAGGAAGATGATGGTACCCGAATTGGTAGAAGAGTTGGTAGAAAAAGTTCTCCTGATACAGAAACACATGAGAACAGCTCAGAGCAGGCAGAAGAGTTATGCGGAGAATAGGAGGAAGGATCTCTATTTTGAGGTAGGTGATCGTGTTTTTCTCAAAGAATCACCATGGAAAAGTGTGATGCGATTTGGTAAGAAAGGAAAGCTAAGTCCAAGGTTCATTGAACCATATGAAATTCTAGAGAGAGTTGGATCATTTGCATACTGAGTGGCTTTACCTCCGAGTTTATCTCAGGTACACAATGTTTTTCATGTTTCGATGTTGAGAAATTATATTCCAGATCCATCTCATGTTTTGAGTCCAGAGGTAGTTCTGCTGGAAGAGAACCTATCTTATGAGGAACAACCTCTCAGGATTCTTGACCACAGGGAGAAAGTGTTACTGAATAAGGTGATTCATTAGGTAAAGGTTTTGTGGAAAAACCACATGGTTGAAGAGGCAACATGGGAATCTGAAAATGCAATGAGGGATAAATACACCCACTTATTCGATATGTAAATAAATTGCAGGGACACAATTTTCTAAAGGGGGAAGGATGTAACATCCCAAGTAATTAATGAATAATATATATTTTTATCTATGTATACTAATGAATTAGATAGTTTTTTAGAGGCTTAAAATGAGAATAAATCCAATCTTAAGCATGGAATACAATAATATTTTTAAAAGATTGTTTTACTGCCTTTTGATGGAAAACCATTTTTAAATCAAACTTTTGACAACTTTATAAGCTCTATTTGTCAAAATAAACTTATTCTTGGAATAGTGAAATTTACATTGGATAAGTTTTTGTTATTTTTCTAACAATGTTATTTTTTTAATGAATAGTGGAAAATACGGCATTTTACATCAAAACTATTTTTTTCATCTAACTTAATTATATGGTTATATTATCTTTTGAATGGGTTTTAAAGTTAAATTATAATATATTTTTACCATTTAATCCAATAGTGGTCGTTGGAATTAATTTCACTTTGAAATTGGACTTAAACTAGTGTCAATCTTTTGATACTTATTGTTTCATAAAAACACGCTATTTGCTCAGACAACAGGAATTAATTATTAAATTAATTAATGTAACTTATATGATTTTAATTTTGTAAAATAGAAATCATTTTTGAATTTCGAATATCAAATATAGCTTAGGGTGAAGTTTTGTTATTTTTCTGAAAAACTTCAATTTTTGATGAATAGCGAAACCACTAAGTGGTACTTAAAAAACAGATTTTTCGTTTAATAAAATTTTACCACCTCTGTGTTTTGAATTTAAAAAATCCGGCATACATGTTTGTCATTAAGAATTAAAATGTCGTTTAATGGGATTAAAATAATTTTTTTTGGTGAATAGAAACTTTTATGTTTTTAATCGCGATTAGAGGTAATTAGTGTATTTTAAGGTATGAATAATGTTTTAATAATATGAAATGAACGTGACACATGTCCTACCCTTATTGGATGTGTCATGACAGACCACGATAATCCATGGGTCAACTTGGGGACCCCATGAAGCCACAATGTAAGGAAAATGACATTAAAATCTTTTTATTTAATGTTAAAGTAAAAATGTCACAAACATGAGTTGTTTTACTAAAACAATTTTTAAATGGGATTATACAAGACATATATTTGACTGTAAATATTCATTAGAAACCTAAAATTATTTCCTACATCATGATATATTTTTATAATTTTTAGACATTAAATAAATTAAATTATTTATGACCCCATGATGATGGAGCAATGACCTCATTATTTAACGATTTAAATAAAATGAAAAGATAATGTAAAATATAAGACCTACCCATGTCAAAAACCTATTGGATGGTTGGATTTAGAACTATTATCACCATATCCTCCAAATATATAATTTTGGGTCTTTTAAAATCCGAAAATCATTTTATAATAAAGTATCCTTTTATACCTTTCCAAGAGTGCCCCTCCTCTCCTCTTATAAAAGGTCCCCACATCTACCACCTTACCCACACTTCCAAAGCCTTTGGCTCGGCCAAACCCTGACAATTTTGTCTCTAAACATCCCTCTATAACTCTTAGAAGCCTCAAATTGGGAATAAGTCTACCCAAGGAAGCCTTTGAGCTCAAATCAAAAAGAGTTACCCGATTTAAAGGTAGTGTCTTCTATTGTGTTCTAATGTTTTATTTTGCTTCTCCAACCCCCTAAAATCTTTTTATTAATTTATTTTGTAACAAAATCATTGTCTTCCATAGGCTAGGTTGTTTTTATAATAATGATTTGAGCTACACTTACACACACCTACATCTAATGGTTAAAGAACATACTGTTTCCGTGGATGACGAATTTCTGCCTTACGAAATGATGATTGTTAAATATTCTTTTAACACCTTAAAAGGTGGACATTAAGATGACACTATATTTATATATGATATATAATATGTTTATGTTTTACTAAAACTTCTTTATTTTTCATTTATGGCATACCTTTATGGTTTCCATTATAGGTAAACGTGATATTTTCATTTTAGGAAGTGCGGACTACCGCCCCCACAAAGTGATTTGATTCTTTAATGCCATATGTGGGATGTATAAAGGATGTAATTAATGGTATTATATATGATATTATACTGTAATTATAATACACCATTATATCATTATGATTCCATTCCATAAAATACGAAATAGAAATGAAAGTAGTGTTCATGCGTACGTACGGCTTACCGTCTCCATGAACAGTGCATTTCATTTCATACCTCTAAACGTTATGTAATATCATAAATGCATGTATATACTGGATATATATGATATATATGGAATCTACATCATGAATATAATTCTTGAGATAATGTATATTTGACAACACGAACAACATGTAAATATAAGAAGTTCTTTTTTGACTCAAGTACCAATGATCGTTAAAACGACCGTTATAAACTTAAATAATAAAATAGTGTTCATGACATGGTAATAAATGATATAAAAGGAATAATGAACTTAAAAAAGGTTCTTAAGAAAGTGTAAATTAAATCAAGTTTATTATTCAGGACGTTAAAGAACGATCAAGTCAAGTCGGACCCGAGGTATGGGACTTCATCTCAATATCCTTTCATTGAGGCATATTTTCTTTTATACACAACCTTCTTTTTATGGTGTATAAACCCCTTTGACTTTTACATTTATCCAAAAGGAATCTTTTTTATAAGAATCATTTTACTAAATGACAAAAGGGAATGTTTTTGTTGTACGTATGCGGCGACATTGAATTCTCCGCCGTCATGACCATTATTTGAGTTTCAACTTCCTCTACAAGCCATACCTTTTTTTAAATGGAAAATAAATACCATGTTTTACTTTTCATTTATTTTGGTATTGAAAATGGTTTTGATAACGTTTTTATTATATCAATGTGTTATTGATATCTTGTGATTGAAATGTGGAAATGTTATGTTTCCTTTATGCATGTTTTATTTGATACGATTATGTTATGGTTCTTAGGCATTGTTATGAAGACGGGTGGTTCCGTGATAAACTAAGGGTGAGTGAGCACGATATAGCTCTCCAATGCATTGGGTAATGTGAAGGAGTTAAACGTCAAGTTTTCTATGAAGAGATTTAGGGAATATACTGTGATGGGTATTCCGAACATAACCAAGAGGGTTACTCCCTACATAAGAATGTTATGAATGCCTCAAGTTACCTTTCTGTCTTATGATTTCTATGATTTATTCATGATTTGATGAGGTATGTTAAAGTGATTATGTTTTATGAGTAATGTATGATTTCATTGATTCTTATGTATACATGTACTCATGTTTCCTTTCCATATTTCTTATATCCCTTACTCAGCTTTTTATGCTCATCCCATGGTTTTGAAATGTTTTTCACTGGTCAAGGGAAGGGTATATGATATGATGATAATGTCAAGGAAGTGTCAAGAAAGTATCCATGTTTTATTTTAAATATGATTCCGTTGATGGGAAAAATGAATACTATCTTTTATTGTAACCACTTTGTTTAAATATGGGATGTAATGCATGTTTTATGATCTAATTCTCTAAAACTCTAAACCTGAAAAGATCCTCTAGGAGTATTCTTATAATAACTCAAGATTAAGTAAGGTTTAAGGCTGGGGTCTTATAGGATGGATGATCCAAGAGGGCTTGTAAGGTGTGAGTAATGGATATAGTTGGTGGATTTTTATATGGTGGAGGATGAGCTCTTTAGGAATGTTTGAAAATATTATTTTATTATAAAATGATTTTCTTTTTCAAAAGGTACGAAACCTATTTAATTATAATATATGGTGTATATAAGTTGAAATAAAATCATCCAATATGAATTGGAAAGGATATTGATTAATTATAATCCTTATCTTTTGTATTTAACACTCGGTTAACATATATAACTTTACCATGTTCTCTAATCCATTCATTCTATGTGGTTAATATTTTTACCGTAAAATGAAAATAGAACCAAACGTGGTTCATTAATTTCATTATCAGCATTATCTAACTAATTTTTTTGAATATTAGATTTTTATGATTATTATATCAATTAATAAAATATTAATTGATTTCAAAACACATTTATGTCAATTTGAGTACTATTCATATCAATACATTTAGAAAAATCTATAAAAACATGTTTCTTTAGAAATATCTAAAATAATTCCAATATAAAAAATCATAATCATTCCTAAAATTCATGGATGGAATAAAAAGTTAACAAATAAATTTATATTAACCTTTATAATTATATTTATTTAAAACATTCATTAATGAGGTAATCATTACAACATCATTGTTTCCTAAATAAATTTATTTATTTGATGTATAAAAATTATAAAAAAAACCATGATTTAGGAAATATTTTCAGCTTTAAAATTAATATTTATAGCTAAAGGGTTTACTGATATAACCCCATATAATCGTTTTTACTAAAATATATATGTTTATGATACTTTTGGCTTTACATTAAATATATTAATATAAAGTGTCATTATTACTCCCAAGTGGCTCCATGGGGTCCCAAAATTGACCCAAGTTTTACATTGATTGGAAATATATAAATCAATTATGTTATGAAAAGTTTAAAAATAATTTAATATTATTATAATATTATTTTTTACCCTTATTTACAAGATTTACCTTTTAACAATGGTAAATAAAATATTTACCGAAGTAAATGTTCATAATTTCTATAAATAAAATTTAACAATTTACACAATTTTAGAAGCCTGATTCCAAAAATGGAATCCATTTTTCCAAATTAAAAACACAGAAGTTTCAAAAATTAATTTAAAATTAATTTCCATTCTCAAAACAAAAATCATGTTTTTAAGAAATAATACTTTTCAAAAGATTGCATTTGTTGATGTCCAATTACAAAGTGAAATTATTTATAATGTCCAAAATTGGATTAAATTATAAAAATATAATATAATTACACTGTAAAAACAATTAAATATATAATCTAACCATATAAATAAATTAGATTAAAAATCTGTTTTGAATTAAAATGCAGTATTTTGAACTATTCATAAAAAATGATCTTTTTGGTGGAAATACTAAAATTTTACCCAAAGTAAATTTTGATGCCTTGATTCTAAAGAGATATTTTATTTTTAAAAATAGAACATGAAAAAGTGAAAAAACTATATTTAAAATGTATTCTCCATAAAAATGTGGTAAGACAACCTTTTACAAAATATTAGAGTATTTATGCTTAAAATTGGATTCATTCAAATTTTAATGCTCTAAATTTTGTTGGATAAATATAAAAATATTTAACAAATAGGTTTAATCATAATATAGTATGTTATGTTCATTATTACCAATACAATGGCTAGGAATTAACTATCATTTAAAATAATATTATATTATTACTTTTTAGAATGACTCTACCTTGTGGGAAATAAGAGATTTCAGAGAAACTCATTGTTGTTTGTTGGGTACACCATTGATGATAGGATCCCAATTAAAGTAAAATTAATATTTAATTCACAAATATTAATAAAAAATAAAATGTCATATTCTTCATTTACATGGGATGTTACATCCTTCCTTCCTTTTGGGAATTACTACCACACAAATATAAAATTGGGCTCAGAAACCTCATTAAAATTCCCATATCAGAAAAACCGTAAATAAAACTATCACATAAAAAGAATGAAAGATAAGTAAAATGGAAATATGAGATAACACATACTAGGATTCCATGTATGAAAACACAGATATGAAGAAGAAACTATGTGTCAATATCTGATGGAGAGTGATAGAAAACATGATCACAAGAAAGTTAACAACCATAAAATTAGAGTATTGTTATAGGTTAAATGATCATTGGTTTCCCGGAATGAGAATTAAGTGGACAATGTATTTTTTTTCTATTTTAATTTATTATATTAAGAGTATTTGTTTAATGAGATTTACTAAGAACTTAAGGAAATATACTTACCTTTCAAGTATATTTTCATCCTTTAATAAGTTTCTACCATAAACTAATATTTTCTCCAAACAATTAGTATTCATGATGACTTGGTCAAACCTAAAGCACTAGAATCATGATCTAGAGAATCACATAATACAAAAAGGTTGAACTATAAATTTCCATGTACTTTAGACGTTAACCAAAACCAAAATGGCTAGTACAAGATGAGTTAATCCTCAAAAGTATAACACTTTATAAGAAATACTACTCCAAATCTCCCAAATTCGACAAAAATACCCAAACATAATCAAAGTCCATTCAATAAACAAATTTTCTTTAAAATTATTCAAAATAATCGAATATAAGATAGAAATCCAAAATTTGGAAGGATTTGTTCACATTGTCTTCCACAAAAATGGTAACATTTATCTCCCAATAATATCAGTTACTCTTAATGTCTTGTACTGAATGGTAATTAACCTTGTCACATATTCTCGAAGTTAGGTTAATCATTTCCATAAAAAACATCAATATAAATATGTCCAAAATAAAACAAAGAGTATTCCAAAATATTATTTTAACTATTAGTGTTTCCCCAAAAGAGAGAACGTCTTCCAAAATAACCATTATCACTTAATATCCAAACCATTTTACTATACAAAGAATATCCATTTGATAAAACATAATTTTCCAAAATCAAATTATTATTGATCCATAAAATAATTAAAATTTTTTGTCATACTAACCAGGGACATCACATAGTCCAAAGGTAGGAAATAAATCTCAGTCGCACTTTGGTTGTGGATTTGATTCCAGCATCTTTGTCTGACGCAACAGGTTGTCACACAATATGTATGTTTTCCTTTTTCAACAACTATATAATTTTATAAAATTTCTGAGAAATATATAAATTCCTCAAAAATAACCACAACATATTTTAACCACAAATTCCGTATCATTCCTCACATTTTCTTCCCAAAAAGCAATAACATGTAATTTTCTCAAATTCAAGAATCATATTAACCTATATAGTTTTTTATAACTATATCCACAAAAGATAAGATATTAATCCCTTGAACTAAATTTTCATATATCAAAATTTAGGTTTACACATATTAGAAATAATCTTCCAAAGGAATCATATCATTAATTCAGTCAATCATATCATCATCCATGGAATCCTGCATAACTCTTCAATTCCTAAAATGTTGAAATCTGAATCATTGAACATTCTCACTGATCTGTTATCTATGTTATTTTCCATCTTATTATTTTATAATTATTTCCTACAAAAAATATCATGCACAATATCCTAATATTTTAGTAATGTCAAAACATGTGTTAAATAAATAATCCATACCTTTCATTGGCATTTTCATTTTCCTCATCTTCAACTGTAATGGAATTACGTATAGGTAAACATATATTTGTATGATTCAACTAATCCCATTACCAAAACATAATCATTGTACATCTATCAGTGTAGTGACCATGAACACCAAATTTAAAACAATTAATTTATCATTTAGAGGGATCTTCATTCTCATTCCAAGTGTCAACTGGACACTTCCTTTATCTATGGTAGGTTTTTACATTATACCTTCATTACAACATCTGAAACATCTTCCTGTCCCTTTGAATAATTTTCCTAGGTGTTTATTGTCACATATTTGACCCATATGTTTATGAATATACTTACCTTTATGTTTATTATCTAAACATCTGTTGGTATTTGTTTCTCTCATATATGAGGCCTCATAAAAATCACCACGGTTTATGTGGCCAATCATGACATCAGATTGTTGGTTGAGAATAACCAAAAGTGTTATCATTGCATCTCCCACTTCATTCTATTTCATTTTCAGAAAAACATCATAGTTTTCATCACATCCATTGTAATAATTATTCCTGCTAGATCCAGGCATGTACTAACACCAAAAAGTTCAGTGTGAGTATATCAGTAAAATAATCATGTATTATATTACAAGGAGGGTAAATAATATTATAAATGTATTCATTTTATCTTAAACTCTTTCAATTTATCTATAATATCTATAATAGTTTCTAATATTCTAACCATTCTGGTTATGTCACTTATTCTAAAATAGAACCCTAACCTCTAAAGTTATCTAAACCAAACTTTGATACAAAATTTAAGTCCCCAACCTAAAACATAACATAATAATGAATTATGTTTATAATTCACAATGAAGATTTTTTCCGGTTTATAGTGTTAAATAATTATCCCATAACTATTAAGTTACATCTCAGAAATTACAAATTTAACACTTCTACTCGGTTTCCATTTGTTCATAAAATAAAAACTATTAATATAAAAATCATGTATAGTTCCATTTTTTAGACAACATGACTTTTCCATGGTCCCATCCATGACCTTATTTATCTTTATTACATGTTTAATGTATTTCAAAAAACATGGTATGAGTATAAAAATCTCAATAAGGGATACACAAATAAGGAAAACTAATAGTTTTTTCAAACAACAAGTAAACCGTGAAAACTTTATCATAAGTAATACATTCCCCCTTTTTGAAGTATTAAATACTATTCACTAAATAAAAGACCATTTCGTACCCTTTTGTAACCAAAATATTAACATAAATACTATATAAATAATAAACAACATATAAAGGTAACATATTACATAAAGAAACATAAATGGAATAACCTAAAGGTCAACTTCCACACATATCTCTAAATAGAATATCCATACCCAATGGATTTGAGGTTATTACATAACCACCTATCTTAGTTTATCACAGAACCACCCATATTTTGATTTATCATGTAAGCACCCATCAAATGTCCAAGTACCATTTTAAAATCATAACACATAAAATTTTGCAAATATAAACATTTCATTAACAACAGATCATTTTCAATCACAGTAAATAATTTAAAGATATTGAAATAATAAATACATTTCAAAAACCATTTTTAATACCCAAACACCAAAAAATAGAATAAGGGTTTTCCTTTTTCATTTTAAAAAACATTATGGCTTATAGTGGAAGCCAAATAACATTTACGACGACAAAGAAATCATTATCGCCGCAAACGTTAAAAATATTGATTTTGTCATCTAGTGAAAATCTTCTTAGAATCAAGATTCCCCTCGAATGAAATTAAAAGTCAAAATATTTTATTATAAACCGTATAAAATAAGGTGGTGTATATTATCAAAACATGTCTTAATGAAAGGAGATTGATATAAAGTCCCTTACCCCATGTCTGATGTGACCTGTTTGTTCGTTAATTTCATGAATAATAAACTTAATTTAAATTATAATTTATTATAAAACTTTTCAAGTGTACTATTACATTTATATCACTTATTACCATGTTTTAACAATTAGTTAAATAATTATTTTTATATCAGACATATGGTCGATGTTCAGAACTTGAGTAAAAAATTAACAAGTTATAATTATAAATTGTCCTTGTGGTCAAAATTACACTATCTCAATAATTATATTCATGATTTATATGTCTTTTATATACCATATATATCCAATATATATGTATTTAGAATTTTCCATATAATTTGGATATTTAAAAATGAAATGCACTATTCATGGAGATGGTATGCCATACGTACTCACGAACTCTACTTCCATTTCATTTTTTTTTCATTTTAAAAGGAATGAAAAGAAAATAGTACATTGGTATATTTTTATTCTATTATAATATCATATTTTATATTTGTTATGTATGTTAATTAACACCATCCTTTATACATTCCATGTATGGTATGAATGAGTCATATCACATTAAAAGGGCAGTAGTCTGCACATCCTCAAACGAAATTATTGTATTTACCCATTACGGAAACAACCAAGGTATGATATAAATGAAAAATAATGAATCATAGAGACAATATAAATATAATATATATCCCATATAAATACAGTGTCATCATAATGGCCACTGTGAGAGGCTGTATGAGATAAAAGAACAATCATCTTTTCATGAGGTAATAGTTCATCGTACACAGAAACAGTATGTTTGTATCTATTAGATGGAGGTGTGTGTAAGTGAAGTTGAAATAATTCTCATATAAATCACCTATTATATTGAAGATACTGTTGTTTTTATTTACTCAATTAATAAGAATATAAAATGTTATAAAGGTGTAAAATAAAATAAGAGAACATGAGGGAATATGTTACCCTTAAGCCGGGCAACTCCCTTCGGTTGGAACCAAATGGCTTTATTGAATATATTTCTACCAAAGGTAATGATTCTAGGAGAATGATAGGGATCTGGAGAGCTTATTTGATCAGATTTTAGATGAGACAAGTGGTATTGATATGTATGAGTAAGGGTTAGATGTGATGGATTTTTATAGGGGGAGGAGGGGTTCATCAGGAATGTTAGAAAATTTTATTTTATTATAAATGATTTTCAGATTCTAAAGGACCGAAACTTATTTAGTTCGAAGATAAGGTGAATATAAGTTGAAATAAAATCATCCAATAAGAATAGGACTTGTTTTGGGTAATGTTTTATGCTTATATTTTTTATTTAACCCTCTATTAACTTATTTTACTTTACAATGTTCTCTTATATATTCTTGTTATATGGTCAATATAGTTACCATTAAATAAAAATTGAACCACAAGTGGTTCATTAATGACATTATAAACCTTATATATGTAATTTGACTAGATCATATATTTTTAGGATTATTATATCATGTAATAAATTATTGATTGATTAAAAAACTCATTTATTTCAATTTAAATACTATTCATACCACGGCTATTAAAAAAATCTATAACAACATTATTATTTCAATAAACCTACAATAATTAAAATATAAGAAGTCATAAAAATCCTTAAAATTACTTTATGGAATAAATAGGTTCAAAATAAATTTATTTTAACATGTATAATCTCATTTATTTAAAACATTGATTAATGAGGTAATTATTATATCATCATTGTGTCATACATAAAAATATTTATATAATCTCAAAATAATAATAAAAATACCCTGATATAGGATATCATTTTAGATTTAAAAATAATATTTATAGTTTAAGTTATTACTTATATAACCCATTATAAATATTATTTTACTAAAACATATATGTTTATGTTACTTTTTTCATTACTTTAAATTAATTAATATAAAGTGTCTTTATCACTCCCAAGTGACTTCATGGGGTCCCAAAATCGATGAAAATATTCCCTTGTCCTGAAATATATCATCCAATTTGGTTATGACAAGTTTAAGGGTAATTTAATATTATTATAATATTATTTATTTACCATTATTTACGTGATTTACATTGTAACAATGGTAAACAAAATATTTTCCGAAGTAAATATTCATAATGTCAAAAAATAAAAGTTACCTATTTACACAATCTAAGCCTCCTGATTCCAAATATAGAATTATTTTTTAGAAATTCAAAACACATAAGTTGGTGAAATTCATTGAAACTTAATTTATGTTGTCAAAACAAAAAAGCGTGTTTTTATGAAATAATGCCTTTAAAAATATTGACCTTTGTTTATATCCAATTTCAATGTGAAATTACATAAATTGTCCAATATTGGATTAAATGATAAAAATATAATATTGTTACACTTTTAAAACAATTAAATATATAATCTATCCAAATAAATAAATTACATTAAATAACTGTTTAGAAATAAAAAGCAGTATTTTGAAATATTCGTTAGAAAATGATCTTTATCAGGGAAATACCAAAATATTACCCTAAATAAATTTTGATGCCTGGAATATAAATAATAATTTTATTTTGTCCAATATAACATAAAAAAGTGAAAAAACTAGATTTAAAAAGAGTTCTCCATCAAAAGGCAGTAAAATGACCTTTAAAAAAATATTAGAGTATTTATGCTAAAAAATGGATTCATTCTCATTTTAAGACACTAAATTTTATTGGATAAATTTAAAATTAATTAAAAAACATGTTTAATAATATTTTTGTTAGTTCTCCTCATTCTCGCTAATAAAATGACTAGGTGTTAACAACTATTTAAAAAAATATTATATTATTATTTTTCAGCATGACTTCACAATGTGTGCGACATGAGATTTCAAAGAATAGAATTATTTTGTGTTGGGTACAACATTGATCATAGCATAAAATTTAAATTAAAATTAATATTTAATTCAAAAATATTAATAAATATGAAAATTTAATATTCTTCATTAACCTGGGATGTCACATAATTAAATAACTGAAGATCATGTTAATAGATAATCATTTATTTTTCATGATATTAACAACATTTTTAAATTTCCTAGTTTAAAATAAACTTATAGAATATAAACAATAATATCATTAAATGAATCGAAATGATTTATACTTCCCCAAAATTTAGGAAAGTTTTCTATATTTATTAATTTCCATAAGTTTATTAACAATTCTTAACAGTCCTTCATTTTTAAAATATTTAATCATTCAATTAATGCTAAATATTTCATCCATCATTTTTAAAACCGTAACATTCTTTATGTGGTATAAATTTTAATAAAAAAACTGGTTATTTTGATATTTAGCATCATCAAATCTAGTAATGTAATACAAGGAATTAAAATAAATATTATTCTAATACACATAAAATGATTCATTATAAAATCTATCAAGCTTACATTAACCAAATATCATATCATGGGGACATAAATTAAATGAAAGGAGTGATCATAAATCCATATAAGGGAATAATGAATGGAATTATATATCATCAAATCTTGAAGAATGACAATAAAAAAGGATCTAAAGAACAATGAGGCATATAATATAAGAATGATCATGAATCAAAACATTAAATATTTTCTAAAATATAATATCATGCTATTAATAATAATATAATTAGTGATTATAACAAATTATTATTGAATGGTAACTAGAAATGATATTCACTAATGTGTCATAAATCATTTCATCCGTATCGATTAATTCTTTACTCAATGAATTAGTGATTATTATGGGATCATTGTTTATAAGAAAAAATTCATGCATACAACAAATATCATTTACATAATAATTTTATAAATAAACTATATGTAATAATGAAATTGTTTCACGTATTTTTTCTAATTTCAAAAATTCATTCATTCATGTAATAAAAATAATTATTATTATATGGAATGTAAAATTTCGTTTTATACATTCAAACCCCCAAAAAATAAATTAAGATTACATTTAATTGAATATACATAAAAATTTAAGAGGAATGGGAATTTACAATAGAAATTATTTAATATAAAAAGAGAAAAATTCATGAAAATCATGATATCCTGACACGTATTGACCATTTATTAATTAGATTTCATATTAAGATGAACTTTTGCTCTATAATTAATCAAAAAATACTTTTTTTATTATGATATGATGAAAAATAAATGAAAATATTGTAATTAAAAATTTACAATATATTCCATTACATAGGTACATCAATTGAAAATTAGAATAATTGTGTTCCCGTACCATGTGAAGTAACATTACAATGCATGTAGGTGTAATCATTACGAACTTGGATATAAAATATACTAAATTTATAGAATTAAATGATATTTTATTCAATTTTATTGGATTTTGAGTAAACATTATTTTGTTGATGGGTGGTCATTTTTTGTAAAAGAGGGGGAATTTTTTAATACTGTTTAAATATATCCATTGGAATTAAATATAAGAGAAATTAAAAATCATTGACCTACCCATTTAATTCTTCATGGTTTTAAACTTGAAAGTCTTGTAAAATAATATTTCCACACACTAGTACCAAAATCTGATTCTTTATATTAGTTCCTCCTTGGAAGTGTTAATTATCTACAATTGCTTTATATATTTCATTCAAATTTAAGGTTTAGGTTGTCATTTATAAATTAATGAGTTGATGTAAATAAACTAAATAAATATTATTAGTAAAATAATATACTTTTGGATAAAAATTCCTTTAATATAATTATTTAAAAATGTTTCTGAATTTATATTCTAATAACACATAAAATATTTTGTATTATATTTTATATTCTATTTGAAATATTTATATCTCAGAAAATGTCGAAAATTTAACAATCATTTGATTTTACGAACCTACTATCATATCAATCATTATCATTATTTCACATTAATGCATGATATATTACATAATATTACATTAAATAAAACTAGTATTATCAATAATTATTCTTTATTTGTTAATTAGGTACATTACATGGAAATTTAAAATATGAAATACATTATTTTTATCGAAAACATCATTAATATTCATGCACTTATAACTACATGGGATAACTAGTGGAGATACTTAATAAATGTGTGATCTATGAATACCAATAAGGGAATGGGAATTTAATAATTTGAAACATGGTAGACAATAATAATATCAGTGGTTAATAAATGGATCATGAGTAATAGGGCCTGATATACCATGATAATCATACCACGGGAAATGTGGAAACTAATTAAATAATCCATCATACAAATAGGTCATGGATAAAATGAATAAAATAATGATATAAAATGTCTCATAATTTTATTAGGTACACTCTATATCCCAAAATGATGTATAATGAAAATAAACATTACCCAAGGAATTTGAGCACTATATAAATTTTCACGCACCCATCACTTTCATTTCATTTTCTCATTTAAGGGTTCCAGATATATCATAAAAACAGATTAATTTTTTATGATATTTTAATTAAAATAAATTAGTGTTGGAATAAAGACATGTATGTCCCATTTAATATAATTATATTACTATAATGGTGAATATCGTAGATATAAAATTGGTATGGTATTCGGTACATACATGTTTTGAAATTTGTAAATCACTGTGTAATTTTGGAAATGTAACGATGTCACTTAAAAATTCATAAAATTGGTTAATGAGAGAGAAAAGGGTATAAAGTCATTTTTAAATAAAATTTTCAGTAACATGAAAATTTATATACATATATCAATATTATTAGTTTATAATTGAATGCATAAGATAATAAATAAACTTGAATAAAGCAGATAAGGTGAGGATCCATTACATGAATATGTGACTCCAAATTACTTGTAGGAGATTATTGAGAGGTTTTGAGAAGAATTTTGGGACTCTAGGTAGAGGATTATATTGTAATATCATGTTAAAGGGATATTTAATAATGATAAATTGGATCATGGGTGGGTTTATATAGGCAATATTTTTACATTTCGTCATTATTTCTCAAAATAGGTTTTCGATTCTATATAATAAATTAAGAAAAACTAGAAATATTACAATGGGGTTTACCAATGGTTACATCTAAATGATAGGGGATATAAATTTTTTATAAGCAAAAAAATCTGAATATAATAAAATAATTCCATTGGTTATTTGAGATGAGTTATACTCTTAATTTAATGATATTAAATCCTAAAAATATATTTATGGTTTTGGATGATTCATAATCTCTTTATAAAACTAATAATATAAAATTAAAATCAGATTATTTTAAAGGTAGAATTGTATATTTAATTTTTGATGAATTTTTTATTATTTATTAGATCACTTTTTTGTCATTATGATTTCATAATAAACAATGTATATTTATATTGTATTTAATTTTTACCCAAAAAATTTCTATCTCATTAAATTATGGAAAATTCACCTTTGGATAATTTCTACGTTATGATTCCAAATATAATGTTCATTATATCAATATATTGTATTAAAAAATTTATAATTTTCTCTTTTAAAATAACATTTCATTTATTTTGAAATGGTGTGTTATTAGTTAATAACATTTTTTAAAACCTTTTAAAAAATTACATTTGAATTCAGAAAAACTATATGATCATTTATATCTAACAAAATTTATTTAATAACAATATTAAAATATTATTTATTTCAAATAACCATTTATTCATTAAAATAAATGACATAATTTAATTTTAATGATTCCCAAAATAAATATTTGTGTTTTATTGTAACCAAATATAAATAATTTATAATGTGATAATAATAGTATAAAAATATTTACATTATAATATAATGCACAAACTCATATCTCTAGGGTGTTGATCATATCCCATTAATACGCACACAAATAACCTAAGATTAATGTTCTAGATTGTAAAACATTCATGGGGTGGTTCAGTGTACATGGTTTGGGACATGATCTTGATGATCATAAAATTATCATAAAATGGTTTCTCACATGCTTATGTTGTTGGATATAATAATTTTATTGGTCAATGGAAGATAGTAATGAAGTTATCTCCCTAATAAGCCTTGATATATCATATTAATAGGGTATGATCATAATGGTTGACAACATCACTTCCATTGTCTTTGTGAATTGTACTGGTTAAAACCCAATATTAATTAACAATTCCATATGATGTTCCTCTTTCAAGATAGCATCTCATTCAAAGAATTTTAATCTTACAAAGATAGTTCTCATTGGTTTTTGATTTCCTCCAAATCATGGCTCATTTTTCTTCCATGATCTGTAATTTTTATTCACTTCCTTCACCTACTCTACCATATTCACCTCTGACATAAGATTAAACTCCGACTATTCCCACCACCTAATATGTCAACATATCCATCACATTTTCTTTATCCACATTTAACTATAGACCTGCCTTAGTCTATACCATCTCCTTAGACTCTGTCTATATTTCTTTGTTTTCCTTCTCCACCTTCCACTCCTAATCTGCCTTGTTCTACACCACCACTTAGGTCTAAACATCCTCTTATATATTATAATTCTCCACCTAAAACTCCTCCTCCCCCCAAAACTACAATTTTCATTAAATTTCATCATGTTTTAATTTCATGGTTCCTCTTTGATTCTATTTCATTCATCTATCCTCCCCCAATACATGGTTTATCTCCAAAAATATGCATCATCCTCAACATCTATGAAAGAATCTATTCTTTTACCTTTGATTTTTCCATTAAATTCTCTGACTACATCACCAAAAAATCCATATACATATCTGCCTCGACATATAAGCCTCTAACTATGACTCTAACTCTAACTACATCTCCACCTCAACATGATAATCTCTTATTTTGGATATCGTTATGTTTGTTATTCTTGAACATACAAACTCTTATTTAACATTTCAATATCTGGAATTCAAAAATCCATTTCGGGTGGATTCATTCTCTAATCTATTAACATATACTCCTCATAATATTAAATACCTAACTATCAAGCCCATGACGTTAATATATTTAATTCATATTCATGATTCTTCGTATTTCTTCATTACATTTTGGTATATATAAATTTTTTAAGCTATTTTTAAAACCGTGATCCTAGTTTCAATTAGAATTTAAAATTTTAAGGCTTATTTTAAACAACATATTCATAAAGTGATAGAAATAGGAATAAGAAACAATGGAAGGTAATACATATATCTCTTTCTTGAAAGAATGTCTCACAGATGAAATTCAATGAACAATGTTTCCTGATTTCAAATGGAATATTTATATATTTCATTAAATCATTATACTGAAGTTCACTGAAATTAATCCACTTTATAATTTTTCTAATTTTTCAAAAAATATTTATTGGGGTTCTAGAATATTGGCCAATGATCTATAATTTTTTCCCTTCATTCCCTATATTAGAATAATTCATATTTTATTATAAATTATTAAATATTTAAGTAGTGGGATTGTTTTAGATAATTTTTGAGAGGCTCACATGACTAATTTAATTTATGTTGTGAGTATATAGGTGATAGAAAATTTAATTCACATCGATGTTTTATTTAATTCATATTATGTCATTGAAAGTTATGAAGGTTCACCAAGAATTTTTCAGGGAACTTGAGTGATTTATTTCATTGCATATTACTACTATCTTATTTTATTAGGTGGTTCTGTTATATTATTTAGTATAGAAATTAAAACCTTCATGAAATTTTTTCATTTTGAAAAATTATATATTATGTTTGAAACTAGGAATACCATTAAAGATTTAATGTGTTTTCCCCCACTTTTCATCAAATCAATAGTTTATATGGATAAACGATTTTCTTCCCCAACCAGTCTCCGCTCTTTTATTTATTTTGTTATTCATGTTGCATGACATATTGGTCTTCAAACTATGTTTATAACATTATCAATGTTCTGTTATGTTCTTAATCCTTTAATCGTTTTTTTTAGTTATTATTGATTTTTTATTTTACAATATTTCACGGGTATTGATCTCATAACCAAAATTTTTTTGGTATAAATTTACAACCCTTCACAAATTTCATATTTTATATGCATATGAATAATTAATATTTTCAAAGTATTTTGTTCTATATTTTCATTAAATTGCATCATATCTCTATATGGATGTTAATATACTCTAACATGGTATTAGGTAAGAGATTATGACTGGGGATATCCTCATATAGCATCTTTTTAAGGTAACATAACAAGACTAAATTAAATCAATTGGGAATTAATAAAATGTTTGTGATCAATTTATATTTTTCTATCATTATTAAATCAATACTTGTAATCATTATGGATGTTAACAACTATTAATTTTCCTTATATTTAAATCTATTACAACATTAATTTATCCTTCCATGTGGAAAATCCAAAAACATATCATCACCGAGTTATTATTGATCTTTATTTTTTGTTTCCTTCATGAATTATAAAATTTTTAAGGGAGAAAAAGTATAATAAGAAATAATGGATGATCAATATTTTACCACTTGTTTAAAATATTGTATCATAAATGAAATTAAATGGACAATGATTATTGATTTTAGTTTAAAATAATTTTATAGATCATTAAACTATTTTAGTGATTTTTTATTCACATAATCCCTTTTTTCATTATTATCATTTCCCCACAATATTTAATGGTGTAATAGAATATTGGTATATGTTCTATAATATTTACAATTTTTCCTTATATTGGAATTAATTATATATAATTTAATTAATTGAATCTTTTAAAAGTTTAATATTTTTAGATTTAGGTTGGTGTGCCTCCCATGTATGGTTTACTTTTGATTGCAAAGATATAGGTTATTGATTATTTAATTCATAATTTTGGTTTAATTTATTCATAGTGTAGAGATGTTGGTTATATAAGTGCAATTATATGGTTTGAGGTGAGATAGGGTGATTTAATTCATTACATATACCAATGGTGGAATGTTATTAAGAGTAGTGTAGAAATTACATGAATGATTATGCCTTTTTTATTATGATACAATATTTATATGGTTTGGAACTATGTATCCAATGAAAAATTATAAGTTATTTAAACCCCTTTTTTTACATGGTTAGTTTCTTTGGATGATTGGTTTCTACAGCTCCCAAGATCCACTCCTTTAATAATTTTTTTCAATCTGTATGGATTATTTGTTTAAAAAGTATGATGATCACTTATTCTATATTGTGGGGTCTTCTCAGTCTGATGATCATTTTTAGTTATTTTCGATTTTTATATATAATTTAATTCATGGGAATTGATCTCAAAACTAGAATTCAAGTGTTATATATTTTTTGATCATCACCATTTTCATATTTCAGATGCATATGATTAATTTATATTTTGAATGGGGTTTGGTCTATCTTTGTATAACATTGAATCATATTTCCCAAAAGATGTTGATATACTATGATCAAGTTATAGGTACATTATTGTGACTTTGGATATAATCATAGATCATGTATTTCAGGTAATGTTACATGACTATATTCAAAATGTATGGAATTAAATAAATCATTATCATCAATTTATAGGTATTCATTGATTTTTTTCAATCAATAATCATTAATCATCATGGATTTTAATATCAATTTAATATATTGACTGTTATTATTGATAATTTTATAATTATTTTATATTATAATTACTACATTTTATTTATTTGTAGGTTCCCCAAAATTAATGAAGTTTAAAAATATTTTCTATCAAATATATTGTTAGGTTCTCTCTTTCTATTGGAACATATAATGTCATTCTAGTGAAATTATCTCAAATTACATTTAGTGTTATCATTATGTTATATATTTTAAATCAATCAATCAAATGTGGTGATATTATCATTGATGTTTATGGATAAATTTAATCCTTAATTTAAATTTCACAAAATATAAGCATATTTCCACTTCCACTTAATGATATTATTTTTAGATGATTACACATTAATGATAAATATTTGAACATTTGACAAATTATAAATTAATTCCTACAAATATCTAAATGTAATTTTTTTTATCGACCTAATTATATTTGATGAAAATGAATGTCTTCTATTTATATATTTTATTTTAATCTTTATCTATTGTTTATAATCATAGACTTCTAACCATACCACCCATTCATTTTTTCAATAATGGTTTTAGTTTTACTTACATATATTCAATATTTATACACATAAATTTAATATAATACCTTCAAAAAAATTTATATAGATTGATATAACGGTCACTGTGTCATATAAAATATAAATTCTTTAATTGATGAAGGTATCTGGTTCATGTTAGTAAATATAATTAATGAATTTATGATTCGTAATAAATAGTTTTGACATTTGGTCTCTGACCCTACCAATATCTTTTACTATCACCATAAAAACTGTAATTATTTTAACAACAATGATTCATTATAAAACATATATTGAAAAATTAATTTAATAATTTATATTCATTTAACAAATAAAGATCTTCTAAGATGATTCTTTTTAAATTTTTTCAAAATAGTTTTGGATGATAGTTCTCATATTTTATTCAACCATTCAATACAATAATAATCTAAAAATTTCAAACATTGTTATTTATTTTTCATAATTTTATAGTTCTCTTGACCAATCATGATTGTGGGAGATGAGAATGCATTGTTTAGTATACTAATATCAACTCTAAATTCATTAAACATATTTTAGATTTTTCTTCAAACTATAATTATTGGAGAATGTATATCATTCAATGTTTTATTAATTTTTTTTGAAATACTCTAAAATAAAATTCTATTGAATATTTTATGGATTAGAGGATTATAATTTTATCATTAAATTTCTGGAGGATGTGACACTAATAGTTCTTATACTATTATTAATGAGAGTTATTTTTGACATTTATTAATTCTTTCTATTTATAGGCTCTTTTCTTCTATCATATGATTTTATTTAGAACGAATGAGTAATTTTCAAATTTATGGAATGATGAGATATAAAATTATCATTTTTAAGTGACATTATGAATATTTTATGTATGAATATGGGGATAAACATGTAATTTTTATTACTTTCCGGTGAAAACCCCTATACCCATAGACCTAAAAAATCATATAGAATATGATCAGAACTAGGTTTTAGGTCAGGAAGTCTTGTGCATCATTTCATGGTTTTTATGTCACAATGTTCAATTCATCTACACTTTCAAAACATAAATTTTATATTAAATGTGAATTATGGGGAATTAATATGTGTTTTACTGAATCATATATTAAATTTATCCTATTATGCTCTAAGTGATTCTTACTAATTTTGTGATAGTGAAAACATTCGTTGATTAATGATTTCTTTGTAACATGAGACAGTCATTAATTTTTTTATAAACATCATAATACTCCATGTATATATTAGTTGTAGATATGATCATTTATATTACATTGTGTATTACTATCTTGAATCATTTTTACTATATTTATGGATTATATAGAAAGTCACAAGACTATTCCTAAATAATAAATGATAAATGAAAAGACTCTAATAATCCTTTTCAAACTATAATATTTTTTTTTCTAGTACATTAAAAATATAGTAATGAGAATGTATAATATTCATAAAACTAACTTAGGGAAATCAATTCATTGGCTAGAGTACTTTTTGGTACAAACCACTTTACTCTATACTCAATTCATTTTTAAGGAGATTAGAAATGGGGCATCATGTAATTGAATATTTCATAACATTATTTTTTATAGTTAAACAAGTCCCCTTATCATTAGTTATACACATTATATATTTTCAAAATATCAGTTACATTAAACTAATTATGAATTCATTTAAAAACTTAATCAAAAAAATTATTCTCAATGTGTGTCATTTTAATACATTTATTTTTTATAGGATGTTTGTTTTGATATAACATTTTGGATATAAATCATCAAAAACATATTATCACCATCATCTTATACTATATTATAAACCAAGTTTCTAATTTATCCTCGTAAAATCATTTATCTATTTTATATAATAACCTTGATTGATTTCCTTTCATGGGTAGTCAGCATATTGCATTCCCTTACATTCATTTTTTTTCCATGTTTCCTAACTCCATCAAAATACCTAATCCTATTAATCATCCCCATATAGATTCAATCACCACCAAATCCTCCTACAAATATACCTTAACTCACTATTATTACCCCTGTCTCTGCCACCACCTTCGCCTCTCCTTCCATATCATTCCCTTGCCTAATTTTTATTTTCATTCTGGATATCTTTCCCTACAATTCTCTTTTTTGGTTTTTTTATCTTTTAGTACATCACTCTCTCCCTGTCTTGGTCAAATATTCCTATGATAATGATTATTTAATAGATATTATTGTCTTATTTTATTCTTGGTGTGGAGATATAGGTTATGGTGGTTCACTTAGAGGGTTTCTTCTGAACTACGGTGATTTAATTAATTTCACTTTTCTACTTTCTACTTTTTATTGGATCTCCTCTGATAGGTTGCTGTATAGGACTTATTGATATGATGTTACTTTTTCATTATGATACATTATTTTTTTGTGAACTAGTATATCCATGAAATATTTTAAGTTTTTTGAACACTGTTTCATCACAGTTATAGTTTCATTGGATCCATTAATTATTCTCTTCCAAGACACCACTTTGTTAAATAATATTTTTTGATCTCAATCACACTTTTAAATATTATCTTAAATCACAATGAAAAATAAAATTAATGTTTATAGTAATTGGTAATTTTTTTGTAATATGATTTATTACCTCACACATGTTTGTTATAATTTGAATATATACATATGATTATTAATTAATTAATCATCACAGTCAGTTCACCCAAAATAATGAAAACATATTTTTAAAATGTTAATAAATTTTCATACCTAATTAATGTTTTATCTATTTGAAATTAAAATATCTTATTAATATATTAACATAAAACCTATATTATAATTTATTTTTCACCAAAATTGATATTATTATTTACATTCAAATATATATTTATTTTGTTACAGTATCTATAGCCTCTTATCTAATATTCATCGTGCCTCCCACAACCCATGGATCCTCCGTAGAATTACACAACATTTTTGTCCACCACTTTGACATTGATTCCATTCCTATTATTATTTACCATAAATATATGCTCCCCAGTTTAATTTCCTATACAAAGACAGAATCCATTATGCATCGCATCCACCCATTCATTTATGAAAATTCCATTTTCTTTCAATGAATCCATGTTGAAATTGATTAAGCTTTTAATAATTCCCACCATTGAATCATCAAAAAAAATGTAAATTGAAACTTTACTCCTATCAAAACCCAAATACATTGAAAATATCTGAAGATATCATTGGAAGGATTCCTCTCAACACAAAATATCACCTATAACAATAGATCCACATGTTCCTCTACTTATTATTCTATCCCTATCATCTGTTGACATAGTATTAGATATATTAATCCCAAATTCATTCTGATTAAAATCACACATTAAAAAAAATTATTTCATCATATGCATTAATTATCTCAAGTTATTCCTCCTTTTGTGTTGGTGAAGTAGTTTTTATATCTCTAATCTCCTTTATAATTTTCATTTAATAACTAATATGCCTATCTAAATTGAAATTATATATTAGGAATATTTTATTCAATTTCTATTAATAATAACCATTCAAATTACCATTATTCCTCTTCTTAGAAGAAGTAGTATTTCAGGATTTGATGATTTTTTGTATTAGTCGGAATCTATGGTGAAATCCTTATTTTTTGGTCATCCTATATTTTAATTCTTAGAAGTTATACAAATCTATTAACATTTCATCCTCTTTTTTTAGTTTCCATATGATATTTAATATTCCATTTGTTTTCTATATATTTCATTTCATTGGTAACTTTTAATTTAATATCATATATTTATATGTATTTAATTTTATATTATATTTTAATTTGATTTCATCGATCCATATTTATTAAGAATAATTTTTTTTATTTAATAGATCAAAACAGGAATGATTGAATATCTAAAAATACTAGGGCTTGCACTGCAACCTAGGTCGTGGAATTAAAATATTTAAGGTGAATGATTAATATTTTCCTTTAATGTACATTGTCTATTGTTGATTTTCTTGATCCATTAACATAGAAGTACTCATAGATTATGACTTACCTATTTTTCGATAGTTTATATTTTGGTAAAGAAATATTAATGAATTTGATATTTTATTATCCAACAGTTGTATCTAACTATAAGGATATGATGATTTTTATCTTTATCTATATATTAATTCATTATTAGTCTTTTATTCGGAATGACTAAAATTATTTTATCAATATTATTTATTTTAGAAAGAAAACATTGCTATTGAACCGATGCAAGATTTTTTAAAACCTGTATGTAAATTTCTTCTGATAACTTATGTTTTATATAAATTGAAATAGTTGGTATTGATTCTTATGAATCATGTATGAACTCGTCATAATTTTTCACATGTTCATGGTAAAATTCAATAGATTGATTAAAGGTACACAATTTCAACTTCTGGTCAAGCGGGGTATTGGTTCAAATCCCTAACTAATAGTGGGTGGAGAGATAAATGATTGAGTGTTGGTAAAACATAATATATGACCATGATATGGGTGTCTACAGTAATCAAGCACTATGTTAACTAAATTTGAGATACTCAATATGTTATATGAATAGATGGTTTTAAATTGATGGTTATTTTTAACCTTTTCTCCCACAATGGGGTCTTCACATTGCCTCAAATATGACACAATTGTGCACAAATTGGTCCAAGAATATTTCTTACTGGTTCAATATTATGGGATCATGAGTAGGATTGATCCCATATTAGGATGGTATACTTTCGACCACTATAATAGTAATTTTTTATAATAAAATGTATTTTTAACTGTATTTTCATTAAAAAAATGTATGATAATAAACCCTTAAATACAATTCAGCATATTAAATGTGTTTTATGTCATTGATATTATACACATATTAATACATGACTTATGTTTTATTGTGTTATTTTATTATAATCCTTGACATCTATGCCTCTTTATTTATAATTTTCTCTTCTCTATAATTGTGTTGGGATTAATTTTAATTCATTTTGTGATAAAAGATGAAAAAATGTTACAACAGAATACTTGAAATGTATAATCAGATGTCTTATATATCAATTCACTCTATATGACTACTTTATTTCTCCCAAATTTATATATTTTCCCTAATTACATGGAATAGACTCATTATATATATATATATATATTATGATGTTATGGATTATCAAGGCCTTCAATTATTTAATGTTCCCTTCTATAACCTCTAACATCACATCAAAACTAATGATATATTTTCAATACCTATCCTTAGAATGAACCAATTATGAGCCTTGTATTATATTGAATATTGTATCACTTATTTAAACAGTGACATAATTTATAATACTATATTTTTTCAAACGTTGAAAAAGCCCCCATAATGGGTCATGTCATGTTATCAACTCAGCGTATAAGATTTATTTCGCAAAACGTTTTTGGTACCATTATTCTTTTAATTACATATAAAACATCCACATGATTTGGATATCATCCATGGATTTTAATTTCCTTTTAATTTTGATGATTTCTACTTGGCCATCATTTCCTCTAACCGAGACATAACATTTTTCTGATTCAAATTATTTTTACTTTTTTATAGAAATCCAATTGTTTTCTCACTTTTATTCTTATCCTGTATATTTAAATCATCCAAAAATGAAAAATAATTTCTATATAATTTATCTATATTATTGTGGGGGTGAATCCTAAGAATTGATACCATTTATAACCTCTAACTTATATTTTAGATTTATATTTCCCAGAAGTTTCATAGATTTATGTATGTGTTATTGTGACCTGATACATTTGAGGAAATGTATATGTAGTACATATCATTAAATAAAGTTCAAATTTTTATTTCATTTAATAAATAACATGACACTATTAAATTTACTTCTCATTAACCAATGACCTACCCTTATTAGTAGAATGTTATGGCCTAATTTTTATTCATTTTAATAGAAAGTTATTAATCAACTTAATACATCATATTCTTATTAGAATTTTAATTCTCCACCCTTGAATTTAAACAATGTGAATTTATTCATTTGATATATTCAAGTGTTCTGAATGGATCACCTTAACTATAATGATTCTTAAATGATAAGAAACATTAAGTTAATTTGTTAAAATATGTAATATTTTGTTATAAATATATTTTTAATGATCATTGATTTACATAAACTGAATTCCCATATATATTTTATAATGAAAAATGATTTAATTTCAACCTTTTGAATATCTATTTTATTAAATCATTATAGATTCATTAATGGTGTTGGGATATTAAGCTCATAAATATAATACAATAGATTTAAAGTTAGTTATTATTTATTTATTTATGAAATCCATACCTCATATAATTCATTTTCTAATAATTTATTTCCTTTTTGGTTGACACACCATCAATATCTAATCATCATACATATCATGATTATAGGTATTATTCAAATTATATTTTTATTCAAAATGGGTGAAGCCTTTATTATTTGGTGAATTCATACAGGAACATAGG
Source organism: Viscum album (assembly GCA_963277665.1). NCBI lineage: Eukaryota > Viridiplantae > Streptophyta > Magnoliopsida > Santalales > Viscaceae > Viscum > Viscum album. The sequence goes on along the minus strand of OY728158.1, from coordinate 1,457,167,992 downwards.
TGATGAAAACTTGAATTAAACAATTCATGAAGATATTGATTTATTATAACTCAGAATAAAAAAATTAAATATTTTTTTCTGTGTGTTTTTAGAATTCGTCAAATGTCATATTGATGGAAATGATTCATTTGGTTTTTCATTTTCTTCTAGAAAGACCATAATTTTAGAAAAACCATAATTGTAGGTTTTCTTGTTTAGATGCATATGATTTTTAGAACAAGTACCAATGTTGTATTAATGTAATAATTTTGGGATACCAAAAGATGATTCAACTAATAAATGTGGTACATGATCTATGATTATGGGTTAAATAAATAATATTAAATAATGTATTGGTTTTTAGGAATTAAAATATGGTATGCATTAGTGAATATGATGTGATCGATCTATGTACCACTAGAATACATTAATTTTGTTTTAATTTAAGTGAAATGGTTTGTGGATTGAAGTATATATTAATTTTCTATCTTTGATGATAATGTTTCACATTATATATTAATTTTATAGTGTTTCTTATATATGGAAATGAATGTTCAATGAATTTTTAGAAGATATTTTACTACATCACCTCTAAAAGTTCTATATTGAATCCCTAAATTTTTATTATTCGGAAGATGTTTCGAAATCATTTATTGTTTATGAGTACATTTTAATGTATATGGATAAAATGAAATTACAAATATTCCTTTATTAGTGATTTATAAAAAAAAAAATAATATATATATATATATACATTTAAATTTTCAATGAGTTTAATAAAAAAACATTATATAAGTAGAGTATGTGCATAGAAACACTTTTCTCTAAATGTGAAAATATTCTTATAATTAAAAATAATATATAAAATATTTTATCTACATATTATGAGTTAATATTATTATAATGTTTAAATTATTGTTGAACACACAATATAAACTTATTATAATTAATTTCATTATATATCTTTGTTATATTCTGATAGTTATATTTTTGGTTTTGACAATTCTTGGACTAATTTCACTATTCAAGAAAAATGAAAATAGGGATCGATGAGCTTCTTTTCACTATTAATAACTTATGATAAGTTAATTTTAATATATAGATGATTATCCCATTTCCTTGGTAGAGTTTGTTCTGTGATATTTTAATGGAATTACACAATCATCACATGGTATTCACACTAAAAAAATATTTTATCCCCATAAATTTGGATTTATATTGTACCAAATGATGTAGACTGATATATTTTAAATTTGGGTAATTATTTTTTTATTCAAGTGAAACATCTATCCATATAAAAACCAGTAATATAATTTTCAAAATATTCTTAATAAACTGTGAAAAAATTTTATATATTTATTTTAAAACAATTCATCATTGCACTCTATGAACTCTAATATACGTTTATATTATAGTATGAATCATGGAACATCTCATAATTGTTGGTTTCTAAATATAAAAAAATTCTATTACAATTTTTGATGATAAATACTCAAATCAAAATGGAAAATTCATGCTAGACATGGATTCTTGTCAACAATATTCAATTTGATGTTTTAGTTAATCTCATTCATATGAAAATGAATAATTATATAAAGTTATAACAAAATTTTATTTTTTCAATTATATCTATTTATGTCTTTTTGTCATTTACTATTTATATTTAATCTTATATTCAATAATTATCTTTAATTAAAACATATATACTTTTAAAATATTCATTTTTTTTAATTTCAAAATTTCGTTATCTTCAAAATAATTAATATTGGATATAATTTTTAAAATATTTTAACATGATTAATCTATTCTCTTCATATATTTAATCTATCAAGTGTTTTTAATAACATAATAATATGAGTGTTTGAGTTTTTAATTAAATGATTATGTCTAAAAATGAATGTTATGGGTGCTAGTTTATAGTATCCACGTGATCACAATTCAATGATGATATTATAATTGATAAAGATGCATAACACTATTTAAAATAGGATATAATAATACCATCAATGTTCATATAGTTTCTATAACTATAATACACGATAACACATCTAAATAAATAATAAAGGTAATTATATTTATATTAGTTTTGGTAGTTATAACTCTCAATAAATTAATCCATTTGATTAGGTAAATTTTCTAAATACGATATTATTTATTTCCAAATATAAAATACATATTTTTTGAAAAAATTGAATTATAATATTATAATAAAATTAAAATTAGTTATAATGACTATACATAATTGAATAACAATATTTTATAAATAATTTAAGTTTTTTAATATTTTATTAAACTTAATTATTAAAAATATTTTAATATAAATTATGTTTATAAACTTTATTTAAAAATGAACTCATGGTCTCTATATATAAAAATAGGTTTTATCATATTTTCAAATAATATGGTTTTTATATAACTATCTAATTGTAAAAAATTATTTTTATCAAATAAATATATTAATTAATTTCAAAAATAATTACACAATAAATCAATTAGAGATTAGATACAAAACCCTTAATAAAATGTCGTATATTTTATGGTGAGTTATGTGAATGTAGTGGTTTCACTGGCGAACCAAGTATAATTTTCCTATTGATTATGTAGACAAACATGAGAATCCCATTAAGAAGATATTATTCAAACCTTTCCTATTGATTCTCTATATTGTATTGGTATAGGGGAAGTGTAGTAATGCTACCTCCCACCGATGCTAAAAAAAATGGGATTAAAAATTAACGATCATACTATATGAGGGTATTGTTTCATCATTTCTTGTCTAATATTTTCTTAATTACCATTTATAAGAATTATTTCCAATTATTTATTTTTTACTAATGGTAATAATTAAAAATACTCATAATGAAAAATATTCATATTTACTGTCATTTGTGTAACGATAATGTAAAAAAAATATCATAATGGTCACATTTCTAATAAAATCATATATATTTACCTTTATACATCAAATTGTACTACTTGATTTCTAGTTTTTTAATTCATATGATATTGTATATTATTTCCCAAATTTTTCTTTTTCTATTAATGGTATTCATAGTATGTGTAATTTTCATGTAACAAATCACATACCATAGTGTTTTCACTATTCCTTATTTTTTATCCATGAATCATCCTTGGATATAGTAATTAGTATTATTACATAATATGAAATATTTATTTTTTATAGTCATTTTCAATTATTCAAATTTTTTAAAAAATAAAATTTTCATTAAAATACATTTTGTTTTATTAATCATAATCGTAATTTTATTTTCATTACATGGTTTATTGCCCCTACTCATCTTGACTATTCACATCATCTTGAAAACATATTTTCTCATAAGGTATACATGGACTAAGACCCCAAATCCAACATCACCTATAGCTTGGAGGTATCTTGAGCTCCTATTTATGAGCTACATAGTCTCATTAGGTAAAACTACACCTATAATAAGGTGTAAAGGCCTCATTGTATCATAATATTCTCGACATTGACCATTATAAAAGAAGGAATCCTGATATAATATAGGGTTTTTTCATTACCAATGGTGTTCAACCACTTTTGTAAAAAAAATATGAATTAAAATATTTCATTAAATTAAATTAACTCAATAAATATCTTATGAATGGAAATTCATGAAAAACAAAGACAATATAAATGGAAAATAAAGAAATAAGTAATGTATAAATGACTACCTTCCTTTTTTTATTCATTTAATACTTATCTCAATTGGATGAATGTAGCTACCAAGGGACATCCATGGTTTTCCTACCATGTCCTAAATCAATAATTCCCTTCACTAGATTCTGAAACACTACCATATTCCAAATTTATATAATTATTTATTAATCGAAAATAATCTATATAATAGTCGAATAAATATCATTGGTTAAATACACATAACTGAAATAACTATCCACAAATCATGGGAGGTCCATTGGGGTCACTTGAAAAAATACTAAGCCAAATACCAATGTTTTAGAACCACATAATTAACTATAAATATTTATTTTAATGAAAAAATATGTAAAAACCCATTGGTCTTATTACTTTTATGATTCGTGTAATAATCCAAACCATATTTAATCTTAGTAAGTCTTTATCATTGGTTACATGGATAAACATTTTAAATATGTTGATTTCACCATTCTTTTATGAAATCACAACTTTATACATTAATCAAAATTAGAAAAATATAAATTGGAATAGAAGGGGAAGGGGAAAGTATAGAGAGATGAGTATTTCAATTCATTAGTCCCAAAAAATTAAAATGAAACCCCATTTTCAAGGGAGATTGGGGACTAGTGGGGAATTCCTCAAATCAGATCCATGAGAAAAAGGGGAGGAAGGATGATAACTCCCCTTTTAAAAACATGAGGGTTAAGAATGATAATGGAAAAAAAAAACCATTTCCTAGCATATGGATATAAATCATCATTGGATATATTTACACCATAATTCTACAATGGATCCTTACATCCCCCATGAAAACTACTAAGCCATCATCTATATTCTAAACACATATCTTAGTATTGTTTAAGCCTCATTACTCGATTCTTAATTAAATTTCCAAAATTTACCTGACTATTAATTAAAAAGGAATATTTTATTGATTTCTGAATGATTCTAAAAAAAATGGGGATTATAACCTCCGCACCATACCACTTATAATCCTAAATAATTCATAGTGGACACCAAACATTACATCCCCAACTATCATGACCACAAATTACCAATCAAATGGACACGCCAACATCTGGAATCCCATCACACATTATAATGAATTCAATAATAAAACCTTTATTAAACCACCCAAACATGTTCTAACAATCATATCCACAATTGATTCATTGAGAAGGAATGTTCCCTAGTTAATCTAACCGAGAACAAGATAATTATTCCATATATTTCATAGTTTATCATATTATGTTTAGCACTAGAGAATCTATATCTCACATACTAATTCTAATTTATTATAAATCCACCTTAATAATTTCATATTGAAACACACCTTATTCATTATAATGATTCTATTGGAATAATTTCCTAACTCCAAACCCATTCACACATGAAAACAAATATCCTAATAATGGATTACAATATGAATTTTATGTTCTCTAATTCACCATTTTCATAACCTGATCATGAAAGATTCTAATTAAAAATACCTACTAATCATAGAAAACGAAATTGGTACCTTATATGACGGGTTTGTGGTGGTTTCATGAATTATACATCCAATTTTATACAAGAGAAGTGGTGGAACCTCTTAAATGTAACCCAACTTCAAAATAATCAACTAGAACCATTTATTCATCCTATATAACATATCATGAATATCTTAACCAGAATGAATCCCATGACTATCCCAACACACATAATGATATCCATATCTGAAACTAAATATAATTCCCCTTTTGACCTATCATCCAACTACACAAATCATTATTCACTATTATACAACATGGAAGGAAACACACTAGTGAAATACATATGAATCAAGAAAAATTAAACAAATAATACCACCCATGATCAAACTGCCCATGATTCTACCTAGGAATGAAATATTGGGGGTTACTAAGGAATTTAGTATTACATATTCCAATTTATCCATAAATATATAAGCAAAAAAAATTTATCCAATTATTGTTTCCATTGTTTAATGATGCTTATCAGAAGATGGTCATGGGAACAAAACCAACATCCTAATTTCCTCCTTAGGATAATACTTTTCATCACAATATATAAACAATATATTTGTGACCATATCTTATGAACGTACATTAACCGATCATATAAATATCATGTTTGAACCCCCCTTTCCCTCAAATTACAACTTAAATCACTAATTCATCAACCACTAATACTAACCAGTAATAGTTCCCAAGAAAAGTGAGGTATTGCAACTCAAAATTTTGATATAACCTTAATATATTCATCATAGGATTCTATATTCGTATGTGTTCACTCTATATGATCCAAAATCACTAAAATGAAAAAAACAATTGAATCTACCAATTCCTCACACCATGCATTTCTAGAAATTAATTTCAGCATCTACCCTAGAATAAAAAATACCACATGATCTGGTTTATATTAAAAAAACATTGATCACATTGTTACTCCATCTACTTCACATGAGGATGTATATAAAAATACCACAAGAAACTAATTAATTAACATCTACCCCTGATAATTATTGTAACACCCTGAAATTTATTGAGAAATATATATTTTTTATGTCTTCTGTTATACGCAACACCGAAGGAATCATTCATAAAACACAACACCAGCTTTCCTTACATTACACACAATCAGGACCTTCCTCGATAGCGTGTGTAGTACGCAATACTGGGTTTCACTAAAAAAAATATTGTTATGTACTAGCCGTTATGAATAGTATTAACTAAATTTTTAATTTTATAACATTATTATTTATCTTACACATTTTCTAGAACATTTTATGATAAAAAAATAATTTTTTCATGAAAAATAAGTTTTAAAAAAAATGCAGTTTTCCCGCCATTGGATGGGGAACCCACTTTAAATCTAGTTTTTGAAATGTTTATAAGTTCAATTTGATAAAATAGAATTCTTCTTTGGAATCAGGATATAAAAATATACTTTGGACAAATGTTTCATATTATTCTGATAACTTTCATATTTTAATGAAAAGTAATAACACGCTTTATTTTAATTAATATTTTTTCATTACTAAAATTTAAACGGTTAAATTATAATATTGAATGGTTTTAAAGTATAAATAGAATATATTTTTACCATTTAATATAATGTATGTCATTACCATTAATTTTACATTGAATTAATAGGTAAAAACATTTCAATCTTTTGAAATGTTTTAACATTTAAAACCCGTTTTCTTAACAACATGATTAATTTTAAATTAATTACTACAACTTCTGTGTTCTGAATTTTGAAAAATAGATTCCACATGAAAATTCAGTGGGTCCATATTATGTTAATAGGTGACTTTTTTTCCGATATTATGAATAGTAACTACAGTAATTTTTATTTACTCTAGTTAAAGGTAATCGAGGAGAGAATGGGTGCGGCTCTCTTCTCCATGGAGGCATCTCTATAAGCGGCGATGGCCGCAACCCTAGTCCTTCCCCCGCTGGAGGGGGAGGGACTCTATCCTCACATAGGCTCCTGGCCTGCTTTCTATCCATTCTCAAACCCAGATTCCCTTCCTCCTTTTCCTTCAATCGATCTAAGCCCTAAACTGCAGGATCTGTATGGTAGATGCCCTAATCTCGCTTTATCTTCATCGAAATTCTTGGAAGCTTTGGCATGCTTGAATTTGACCCTGGTGGCCCGCTTTAGGAATCATCATCCATCGGTCGACGACTTTGACAGGTTCGTGTCCGCTTCCTGGGGTTTAAAGGACGTATCGGTTGTGGGGCTTCTTGACAGGCGACACATGATCGTCTGATTCGAGTCAGAGGAAGATTTAATCCGTGTGTGGTCTAGAGCTCCTCGTCTCTATAATGGATATCGCTTATTTCTATTCCTCTAGTCTTATGATTTCTACATGAAACGGGATTCTCCTTTGATAGCATGCTGGATCAGTTTTCCCAAACTTCCTCTTCCCTTCCAAAATTTGGCTATTCTTTGTATGCTTGGAAACTTGGTTGGTTGTTATTTGTGTTCAGATAGTAGAACTGAATCGATCTTCCATCCTATTGCCCCTCGGATATGTGTGGAGGTTGGTGTTTTGAAACATACTGTTGACTATGTCTGGATTACAGTTGGAGAGGAATTTCGGTGCAGACAAAATGTGTTATTTGAATCGTGGTCTGACTTCTGTGGTACGTGCCGCCGGTTGGGGCATTTAGCTGAGTCTTGTCATCACACTTCTCGGGGAGGTTTGGTCCCAATGAAGGAATGTCACCAACTAGCTGGGAAGGTGTATTTTTCTACTACAGTTCAGGATGATTGCTCTCAGGAGGTGCTTGCGAAGGTGACTTCTGGATCTGGAAAGGGTTCTTCGCCGATGGAGTCAGGGCCGAAGGTTGCTGATGTCTTCGAATGCCTGAAGAAGGACCTGGGCATCAGCGCTTGGTCTCAGGGTTAGTTGGGGGAGTCAGTGCAGGTGGGGGATTTGGAGAATTGTGCGCCTGTGGTTGTGAACCTGCGGTGGCCCATGGCTCCATCTTTGGGAATTTCAGAAATAGAGGCTCAAGTGGCCCCTTTCAGTCTAGTAGAGGAGGATTTGGTGCCTGTAAGTGATGGCCAAGTACCCGGAGGCCTTAAGGGTCGGGGATGGGAGGATACCTACTAGAATATCTTCATGGGTCGTGGTTACTTTCAAAAGGAGGATGAGTCTCCTACTGTGCCACTTCAGGGGGAGCCAGGATCGTCTTCAGGTTCTGATTGTGGTCAATGCATCCAGGAGGGGGTGGGTATCTTGGGTCCCTTTGACCCAAAAATTCCCATAACATCATAAAAAGGAAAGTCAGAATCTCCAAGTCGGTCCAAAGAGGAATTGGGGGTGACTCTGAATAGTCGCTTTGATAGTCTGACAATGCAGGATGAATAGCATGTGGATGATGACTCCGTTGATGACGGTCAAAACCGTCCCGTCTCAGATAATTTAGACCTCGCCTATGGAAATGACCCCCATATCCCAATAAGGAAGAAAGGGAACAAAGGTATACGTGACATAGGGAAATGCATTGTTGTCCAGGGGAAAATTACCAAGGGACGTAAAGACTATTCTCATTTTCCAAAACCGATGGAAACAAGGTCGGCCAAGAAGGATAGAAGTAAAGAGAACAAAAGAACAATTGACAGGGATAGTGGTGTCTCATGTCGAGACATGTGAGTGAGGGAGGATGAGGTAAGGGACTATTTGAAACTCATCATTCACTCCATGGAAGAAATGTTGGAAAAATTAATTAGACTGAATGCCTCAGAGGAGTATATTTTAGGAATTTATGAAAGACAGGTGCAGGGGGAGGTCTCTGATGAGATATCTGAGTGGATTGAAAAGAAAGACTGAATTGTTTCTCGGGGTTTCAACCGCAGCATAATCACCATGGAAGATTTCGTCCAGACAATGGAAAGGATGGTGTCCCACATCGAATTCCTTATCAGGGAGGATCCAGAAACTCAGGTAGGTAACTTGCACTGGGAATTTTATAAAGGTGATTACTCAAGCCATTATAGTCTTGTTTTTTTGTAATTCTTTGATCTCTTTTAGCACATAGTGTTTTGTCATGTGAACTTGGTTTCCCACTTCCCCTTAAAGTGGCCTTTTTTATAAAAATTTATATTTGGATGGATTAAAGGTAAATCAGGTAATTAAAGGTAAAAATAAGATTATAAAATTACCCTAACACTAGCCAAAATTATATTAGATGACTAAAAGTCGACCCATATCACCTAAGGGATGGAATAGATTCATTTTATGAAATTTTGACCTTGAAAATAAAATAATTTTTATTAAAACCAAATAAAGTGACAACATATCACTCTCTTAAATATTATAAGTATAATAAATTTAATTTAGTGATAAACTTCATGAAACATTGAAGATGAATAGTCTCCAGAAATCTAATACAATTATCTATATTATGAAAATTTATTTATAATTTTTAAGTATTAAATAATTATCATTAATGGTTTTACAATAGTGATGTTGAAATTATTTTATTGATTGATATATCAAATAAATGGGTTTAACAATATTAAAATAATTATTATATGAACCATTTAATGTTCTCGACGAATTTTCTAGATAACTATGACTTGTTATGAATCTATTAAATATTTTATTTCGAAAATATCTTATGTGTGGAGTTTATTTAAATTCAAATAAATGAATAGTGTCAAAATTGACACTATTGTTATTTTATAAAAATAACATAATAAAAAATTGTTTAAAAATCACAAAAATATTTAAAAATTAAAAATTAAAATTTATATGGTCGAAAATGTCATACATTATCCAATTATAAAAATTAAAAACACATAAGTAATTATTTATGACAATTTAAAATTTAGAATCTTATTAACACAAATAAAATTAAATAGATTTAATAAGGATAAATCAAGTTGATAAGGTTTAAAATAAATTTTGAACATGTATAAATTTTATTGGATTATGATATTACAACTATATATCATCTAAACATAGAATATGAATCATTTTTGGAGGTTTTTAATTTGGTTTTGATTTTTTATAAATTAATATTTTTGAGGTTTCCAAAGGTGCCCCTCTCCTCTATTATAAAAGGGAACCTCTTACCTCTCCACTTTACACAACATTGAGCATTAAATCTCGGAAAAACCATATCCATTACACTTATAAACTTCCCTAGTAATATTCTGTAGTTTCTGGTCTTCACAAAAGACCAACTCTATTCCCTTAAGAGGTCGTTTAAAGGAGGCACGTCGTGGAAGAGGTAATCTTCTCTACCGATTCTTTCAAGTTTCTTCCTTCTTCTACTTCCTCTTTTTTAGTTGTTTCATTATAAAGTAAAAACATCTGTACCACTAATATATTTGTATGTCATTATAAATATGAAACATTCATATTTCATCTTCTATCCATCCTATAGAAAATGAAATCACCACGCGTGCGTACGTACAGAATACGGTCTCCACGCCGTGGTGTAATCTGTTTTCCACCAAGACCTTACTTGGATGGGTATAATGGTGAAAATAATAACTATGTATATGATTATTATATATCGATAAATTTTCGAGATATTATACCATACACTCCAATACCATTAAATAATTTTGGGAACGATATAATCGCCCGTGCGTATGTACGGCTTACCGTCTCCACGATGCGATGTGATTCATTCTACATGATCTTCATTAGAAAATGATTATATAGACGAATTTAATGAATAAATATGATATATATTATACTAATACCATTATGTATATTCTATAGATATAACATAAAAAGAGTAATAAGAATTTATTCTTCAAAACACGCTTAAGAACATAAACAATGAACACCCGAATAACATGTAGCAATTAAATATTACTAATAAGAAGCTAAGAATATGACCATATATGATATCATAACAATTATTATGATTCTGGAATAAGTCAATGACATTATTTAAATCATTATACATGAGGTTCGGACACGTATAAAGCATATCATACCTAAGGTAAGGGAAAATCTCACAATCTCATTTTTATCCGAGATTGTTTATACTTCAGAATTTACTGGGGCATATTTATCATCCACATCCATGTTTCCTAAATATGTAATATTATTTATATCCTCCCACAATTTTTAAATCCAATTTTACCTATTGGTGAATTTTTAGTAAAAGATATGAAATGAATCTTTTTTTTCCAGTACGAGTTACTTTTTAATTTTCCAGCCAAAGTACGAGAAGAATGTTTTTTTAACTTATATGACATGAATGGATTTTTATTATTTCATAGAACATTATTTCCATGAAGATTCCTTTACATTTTTTCAAGTTTATTTTTAATTAACTTCTTTTAGTTTAAAATTTTATGACATGTTAAGAAAGGAAAAATCTTCTTGAAGTAGAAAGGATATTTTCTCAAGAATGGAGTTCAAGTGTTTTGTCAAAATTATTTTCCATCTACGATAATATAAGGTTCTGTTTCTTTCCCTATTTTTATATTGATTTGTTTATGTTATTATGGAGTTATTTTTATGAAGTTATTTTATCTTATATGGTTTATGTTATGATGGCATGATGTTTATGATTTCCAATTTTATTACATGGGCTATGCTATGATATAATATTTATGATTTTGTGGAACACATAAGAATGGTTTCATTATGAGATGGAGAAGACCTATATCTCCCTCTAATTCATTGGGTAAAGATTTATATCTCATGGGATAGACATCGCTGGAACGACAAGTTAATCCGGTTCAGTAATACAAGACTAGAATGAGGAGTGAACTCGGTTCAGAAAATGACTTTGTCTACTATGATAGTTTTGGAAATGTGTCTTGACTAATAAGAAATAATTTTCTATGATTATGTGTGTATGACACAATATTTCATGTTTTATGTTGTGATTATTGGGATTACATTTTACTACTATGATTTATCTAATGTTATGATATTATGATCTCTTTTGCAGGTTAAGATTCTCAATATGTTATGTTCTTATGAATATGATATGATTGATATTTTCTTTGTTTACCCTTACTTAGAATTTGAGCTCATCCTTTTGTATGTTTTCTTTTCCCCAGGTCAGTAAGAAGGTTATTATGTAGTTTATTCCAAAAGGGACTCTAGATATGAGGAAATATACAGTAGACAATGTAGATGCTTTATGAACCAATTTTTTTATGTTCCCTAGTTTCTAAAGACACTATACCTATACAGTCCGACCATGGTTTTGTTATATAATGTAATATGTATGCTTTAATTCTGAAGTAATAAAAATGTATGTAAATTATGGGTTGTTAAAGTTGGTATCAGAAGAAAGGTATAATCTACCTTCGGGAACTAGGGTGTGAAAGACTTAGTAAGAACCATAAGAATATGTCCAAGCATAGGACAAAATATTAGTGTTTTAGAAATGGCAATGAATAACCTATGATAAGACCTAATGTGTGAAGTTTTATTCTTGATTATGTGGGTTTCTTGTTATGATTAGTGTTTCTCACACTATAATTATCGGTTTTAGTTAATGTCTAGAACCCGAAGGAACCGTGTCAATGCTGAATGCGGTGGGAAATGAAATTATTGTCCCCCTGAGCAACCAAATATTATGAGAGCTGGAATACAAAATCTTGTTGCAATGCTCACAGAACTATCTCATGCTATGAATCATGAAAGACTTCTAAATGAGAAAAGGATGGAGAAAAATTCTATTGATTTCTTCATGAAGCATCGTCCACCCACGTTCAGTGGGTCTACTGATCCATTATTGGCAGAACAATGGATTAGTACCACTAAAAATATATTTTCAGTTCTACAATGTTCTGAACATGACATAGTCCTCATATCAGTACATCATTTGGAGGGTAAAGCTGATCAATGGATGAATCTTATCAAGAATATGAGGCAAAGGGATGAAATTTAGTCCATGGAATGGGATTAGTTCAAGAACTTATTTTTTAATAAGCACTTCCCTTGTACTTTTTGAACAAAGATGGAGAATGAGTTTCTTGAACTAAAGAAAAAGGATGATGAATCTATTGGTACCTATGAATATAATATTACAAGGCTTTCAAGGTACGCTTCTGGGAATATTATCCAACCTGAGAGTAAGATTAATCTATTCTTCAGTGGATTAAAACCAATTCATTGAATGGTGTTATCCATAAGGGACATCAATAGCTATGAGGAAATTTTTAGATGTGCTCTCAAGGTTGATATGGTGATTTGAGTAACCCATCAGTCATATGGGTTTGATTAGAAGAGGAAAATTAAATTCAAAGGGAAATCTAAAGACCACACTGAAATGAAGACGAGTTTTCCCTTATGCTCAAAGTGTGGAAAGAAACATAGAGGGAATTGTCTTAAAGGGACATGTAAATGTTTCAAATGTAGAAAAGAAGGTCATCGAGCATTTTAATGCCAAAATGATGGGAAAAATATGTCCAGTGATGTGAACAAAGAAAAGTAACACATAATGCTCCTCCTACACTTTAATGTTACAAGTGCAAGGAAATGGGACATTATGCTAATCAATGCCCTAATACAAGGGTTGTTGATGATGATCGACATCAACAAACTAATAAGTCCAACGAAAAAGGAAAGTCACATGAAATTTCTATCGGTGATGTGGAGTATGATAACGAAGTGGTGAAAGGTAAACTTACCATCCACTCTAAAGCAGAAAATGCTTTATTTTATTCTGGATCCACCAACTCTTTTATTTCTGAAGAATTTTATAAGGGTATCGACTTATTACCTCAACATTTAGATGTTGAGTTAGAGGTGACAACTCTTAATGGCACAATGGTCACCTAAACAGTTTACAATTCTTCTTCGATTGAAGTTTGTGGGAAAGTACTTCCTGAAAATATTGTGATCTATCCTATAGTGGAATTTAGTGTGATTCTTGGCATGTATTGGATTTCTTTATATAGAGATCATATCAATTTCCAATGAAGGGAAGTCACATTTCATATTCCAGATCAATATTTGATCATCTATCGATGCAAGGATGAACATATCCTTCAAGTGGAAATTTCTTCCATATTATGGGTCTTGATTCCACTAAATGAAGGTTATTTATCTCAAATGGTTGGAGAGAAAATCACGATTACGAATATTCCCATTGTACGGGAGTTTGATGATGTCTTTCCAGAGGAATTTCCAAGTATTTCACCAAATCGGGAAGTTGAGTTTTCAGTAGAAATCGTACCGGGTGCATTACCTATTTCAAAGACACCTTATAGAATGGCACCTATTGAGTTGTAGGAATTGAGGAAGAATCTCCAAGAGAATCTTGATAAGGGATTCATATTCCCTAGTGCATCAATTTGGGGAGCACCTATTCTGTTTGTTAAGAAGAAATATGGATCAATGAAACTCTGAATTGATTATCGAGAACATAACAAGATCACTATCAAGAAAAAATAGCCTCTCATATGCATGGATTAATTATTTGACTAACTATGCGGAGGTAAATACTTTTAAAAGATTGATCTTCATTCTGGGCATCATCATTTAGGGGTCAAAAGTGAGGATATACCAATGATGGATTTCCATACAAGGTATGAACACTAATAATTTGTAGTGATGCCATTTGGTCTTACTAATTCCCATGATATCTTCATGGATCTAATGAATAGAGTATTTAGATAATATCTTGATAAGTTTATGGTAGTCTTTATAGATAATATTCTTGTATCTTTAAAGATCAATGATGAACATGAAAATTACTTGAAAATTGTATTAAATTCCCTGATAAAGGAGAAGATTTATGTCAAATTTACCAAGTGTGAATTTTGGCATCAAAATGTTTCATTTTTGGGTCACATAATCTCAAAAGAGGGGATATCTGTTGATCCAGAAAAAATAGAGGTTATCGAAAGATGGTCCAGACCATCAAAAGTAACTGAGATCCAAATTATTCATGGGTTGGCTGGATATTATCGATGTTTTGTCAATGATTTTTCACAAATCTATAATCCACTCACTAGGTTGACTCGAAAAGGAGTTAAGTTCGTTTAGACAGAGGAGTGTGAAGAGAATTCCAAGGATTTAAAAAGAAGGTTATCTAGTGCACCTGTGCTCCCACTAACATGTAGTAGAGAAATGTTTGTGATCTATAGTGATACATCCAAGAAGGGGCTGAGGTGTGTGATCATGAAAAATGATATGGTGATAGCTTATGCCTCATGACAGTTGAACATCCATGATCAAAATTACCCATCTAATGATTTGGAGTTAGCTGCTGTAATCTTTGCATTAAAGATTTGGAGGCATTATATTTATGGTGAAATGTGTGATATTTATTCTGATCATAAAAGTTTAAATTATATTTTCACACAAAAGGATCTGAATATGAATCAAAGAATATGGTTGGAGTTGATTAAGGATTCCAAATGCTCAATTCATTACCACCCTAGGAGAGAAAACAAGGTAGCATACACATTAAGTCGACACGATAATGATAGCTTATCCATAATGAGGATCACAAAAGATCAAAATTTTTGGATTTACAAAGGATGGACCTTGGAATTAGAATGGAAGGGGAAAAATATTATCTTTCTCAAATGAATGTTCAACCATCTATACATGTGAGGATTTAAGAGGCACGGAAAGAAGATGTTGAGTTACAAAAGAAGGTGAGAAATGTTCCTGAATTCTACATTGATTATGACGAAATAATAAGGATCAGGAATTGGGGTTGTGTTCCTCCCATCCCAGAATTAAAGAAGGAAATATTGGATGAGGCTCATAGTTCTTCATTCTATGTTCACCCTGGAAGAATGAAAATGTATAGGGACTTGAAAGAGTACTTCTAGTGGTATTGCATGAAAAGAGATATTGCTGAATATGACTCTTGATGCTTAGATTTTCAACAAGTTAGAGCTGAGAGACAGAAGTCAAAGGGGATGTTACAACCATTACCCATAACAGAATGTAAATGGGAAAACATCACTATGGATTTTTTCACTAGACTTTATAAAACATCCAAAGGAAATATTGATATATGGGTTATAGTTTATTGTCGTACGAAGTTAGAAAACTTCATTGCTATTAGAGAAGATTTCCCTCTTGATCAGTTTGCCAGAATATATGTAAAATAAGTGGTAGGATTTTATGGAGTACCACTTTCAATTATATCTGATCGGGATCTGAGGTTTACCTCGATGATTTGGAGAAGTCTTCAGCATACTCTGGTTACAGAGATGAGTTTCAATACTGCTTATCATCCTCAGATAGACGGTCAGTCTGAGAGGAAAATTCAAACTCTAGAAGACATGTTGTGAAATTTATCTATTGAATTCAAAGGTGGATTGGATCAACACCTAACTTTGGTGGAATTTTCATATAATAATAGCTTTCACTCCAGTAATCAGATGGCTCCTTATAAAGATCTTTATGGAATGAAATTCAGAACTCCAACATGGAGAGAAGAAGTTGGGGAAAGAAAGCTATTAGGACTAGATCTTATTAATGAGATGGTAGAAAAGGTCAGATCTATTCAACAACACATAAGAGTAGATCAGAGTTGACATAAAAGTTATGCCGAAAACCAAAGAGAAGACCTAGAGTTTCAAGTGAGTGATAAAGTGTTCTTATGAATATCTCCCTGGAAGAGAGTAATGAGATTTGGTTTACACGCAATCATGACCTTCCTTGATAGCATGTGTAGTATGAAATATCCGGTTTCACTAAACAAAAATATATTGTTATGGACTAGCCTTTATGAATATTATTAACTACATTTTTAATTTTATAACATAATTATTTATCTTACACATTTTCTAGAACATGGTATGAGAAAAAAATAAATTTTTCGGGTAAAATAAGTATTTTTAAAAAAAATGTCATTTTGCATCCTTTTGATGGCACACCCACATTAAATATAGTTTGGGACATGTTTATAAGTTGATTTTGAAAAAAATAAATTTCTTCTTTGGAATCACGATATAAAAATTTACTTTGGTTAAATTTTTCATATTATTCTGATGACTTCCATATTTTAATTAATAGTAAAAACACGCTATATTTTAATTAAAAACAACTATTTTCATTGCAAAACATTATATGGCTATATTATAATATTGAATGGTTTTAAATTATAAATATAATATATTTTTAACATTTAATATAATGTATGTCATTACCATTAATTTTACATTGAATTCATAGGTAAAAACATTTCAATCTTTGGAAATGTTTTAACTTTTAAAACCCGTTTTATTAACAACATGATTAATTTTATAATAATTACTGCAAATTATGTGTTTTGAATTTTGAAAAATGGATTCCATATTTGAATTCAGTGGGTCCAAATTATTTCAATAGGTAACTTTTATTGTTTGTGATATTATGAATAGTAACTACGGTACTTTTTATTTACTACAGTTAAATGTCAATATGGTAATTAATGGTGAAAATAAGATTATAAAATTACCCTAACACCTTCCAAAATTCTATTAGATGACTAAAATTGGACCCATATCACCAAAGGGTCGGAATAGATTCATTTTATGGACTTTTGACCATGAAAATAATTTAATTATTATTAAATCAATGAAAGTGACAACATATAACTCTCTTAAATATTATAAGTATAATAATTTTAGTTTTGTGATAAACTTCATGAAACATAAAACATAAATAGTCTCCAAAAATCCAATAAAATTATTTACATCATGTGAATTTATATATAAATTTTAGGGATTAAATAATTATCATTAAAGGTGACACAATAGTGATGTGGAAATTATTTTATTGAATGAAATATCTAATAAATGGTTTTCAAGATATTAAAATAAATATTATATGAACTATTTAATGTTATAAACGAATTTTTTTAGATACATATGAAATGTTATGAATCTATTAAATCTTTTATTTCTAACATATATTCTGTGTGGATTTTATTTAAATTCAAATAAATGAATAGTGTCAAAATTGACACTATAGTTATATTATAAAAATAACATAATATAAAATTGTTTAAAAATCACCAAAATATTTAAAAACTATAAATTAAAATTTATATGGTCTAAAATTTCATAAATTATCCAATTATGGACAATTCACAACACATAAGTAATTATTTATTACAATTTAAAATTTAGAATCTTATTACCACAAATAAAATTAAATAGATTATATAAGGATAAATCAAGGTGATAAGGTTTAATAAACAAATTTTCAACATGTCTAAATTTTATTGGATGATGAGATTACAACCCTATATCATATAATATTTTAATATGAATCATTTTTGAAGGTTTTTAAGTGGGTTTTGATTTATTATAAATTAATATTTTTGAGGTTTCCAAAGGTGCCCCTCTCCTCCCTTATAATAGGGAACATCCTCCCTCACCTCTTTACACAACTTTGAGCCTTCAAAATCAGCCAAACCATAAGCATCACTCTCCTAAACTTCCCTAGTAATATTTTGGAGGTTTTGGTCTTCCCAAAAGACCAACTCTATTCCCTTAAAAGGATTTTCAAAAGAGGCACGTCGAGGAAGAGGAAATATCTTCTACCGATTCTTCCAAGTTTCTTCCTTGTTATACCTCCTCTTATTTATTTGTTTCATTATAAAGTAATTACATCATTATCACTAATATACTGGTATGTTATTATAAATATGAAACAGCCCTATTTCACCTTCTATCTGTCCTACGGAAAATGAAATCACCGTGCGTGCGTACGTACAGAATACCGTCTCCACGATGTGGTGTAATCTATTTTCCACCAACACCTTGGATGCGTATAATGGTGAAAATAATAACTATGTAAATGATTATTATAATATGATACTAATTTTGTGATATTATACCATCCACTCCAATAACATTCATTAATTATGGGAATGATATCGCCGCTCGTGCGTACGTACGGCTTACCATCTCCACGGTGAGATGTGATTCGTTCTACAAGATCCTCATTAAACCATGATTATAAAGATGAATAGAATGAATAAATCTGATATATATTATAATAATACCATTCTATAAATTATGTAGCTATAACCTAAAAAGAAAAAGACGAATTTATTCGACAAAACACACATAAGAACATAAAGCAATGAACACCCGAATAACAAGTAGCAATAAAATATTACTAATAAGAAGCTAAGAATATGACAATATATGATATAACAACAATGAGTATGATTCTGGAATAAGTCAATGATATTATTTCAATCATTATACAGGAGGTTCAGACACATATAAATCATATCAGAACTAAGGTAAGGGAAAATCTCACAATCTCATTTTTATCCGAGATTGTTTATACTTCAGAATTTACTGGGGAACATTTATCGTCCACATCAATGTTTCCCCAATATGAAATATTATATCTATCCTCCTATAATTTTTTAAATCAAATTATACCTATTTTTTAATTTTTAGTAAAAGATATGAATGTAATCATTTTTCGTTTTTAGTACGAGTTACTTTTTGACTTTTCTATCCAAAGTACGAGAAGAGTGTTTTTTAACTTATACGGCATGCATGGATTTTTATGATATAATAGAACATTATCTCCTTGAATCATACTTTAAATGTTTTAAAGTTTATTTTAAATTAACATCTTTTAGTTTGAATTTTATGACATGTTAATAAAGGGAAAAAAAATTTGATGTAGAAATGATATTTTACTCAAGAATGGAGTTCATGTGTTTTATCAAAATAATTTTCCATCTAAGATAATATAGGGTTATTTTTATATCCCTATTTTTACATTGATTTGATTATGTTATGATGGAATTATTTTATGAAGTCCTTTTATCTTATATGGTTTATGTTATGATGGAATGATGTTTAAGAATCTAATTTTTATTACCTGGGTTATGCTATGATATATGATTTCTGATTTTTGGGAACACATATGAATGGTTTCATAATGAGATGGGTGGGACCTATATCTACCTACAATGCATTTGGTAAAGATTTATATCTCATGAGAAAGACGTGGCTGGAACGAAAATTTAATCTAGTTCGGCGATACAGGACAGGAACGAGGAGTGAACTCGGTTCAGAAATGGACTTTGTCCACTATGATAGTCTTGGCAATGAGTCTTGACTAATAAGAAATTATTTTCTATAAATATGTGTTTATTCCACAAAGTTTTAAGTTTTATGTTATGATTATTGAGATTACATTTCACTACTATGATTTATCCCATGTTATGATATTATGATCTCTTTTACAGGTTAAGATTCTCAATATGTTATGTTCATATGAATATGATATGATTGATATTTCCATTGTTTACCCTTACTGAGAATTTGAGCTCACCCTTTTGTATGTTTTCCTTTCCCTAGGTCAAGAAGAAGGGTATTAAGTAGGATATGCCAAAAGGGAATCTATATTTGATGAAATAAATGGGAGAAAATTTAGATACTTTATGATCCACTTGTTTATGTTTCCCAGTTTCTAAAGACAGTATACCAATACAGTCCTATCATGGTTTTGTTATATGTTGTAATAAGTATGCTTCAATTCTGATGTAACAACAATTTATGTAAAGTAAGAGTCATTATAATTATCTAATTCATCACAATATACAAATCAGGCATACATTCCTATGGGCTATTCCCACCATGTCCATGCTTACTATGTACTATGAAATGACAATGTTAGCATGCCATGAGATCCTTGGATACACCTCAAAAAAATAAGGTACATCACATATACCATTATCCATCAATGGAAACATAATTTAGATTGACCTTATAGAACCACATATTATCTTCCTTCGCATTAGATGTGTCATCCTTATCCACATTCATAGAATCCACCTATAACATTCCCAGTCATGAATGTACATGCACACTAACCAAACTATTGAAATTATCATAATAAAAACATAGACATAGAACACACTATTCCATCCCTCAAAAGAATAATATATACATAATTCTATGACAAAATTTTTTTTCATCACCCAAAACACAACACCTCTCATTGATTATTCTCAAAACATGACACCAAACGTTTTCCTCCTATAACAACTAACGACATAAAATTGTCTTAGCCCAACTCATTAGTAAACTATTATCATCATGATTTTATAACTAAATAATATAATGTCATTAATATGAGTTAAAACATATATCACATATCCATTAAAGATATGGTATCATAAGGGACATATACCAAGATGCATCATCTCTAATCCAACCTCCATACATAGTAAATAAACAATCCAAACAACCACCAATTGAGTCTCATAATTGATGACATCAAAAAACAATAATCACAAAAAATAGTGTACACATTAAATATATGAATCTATACATCATAATACTATATAAATAATCACATTCGATTGGTCAAACTCTTCCTTAAATGTTGAGATCATCCTAGATGACATGACCTATCAAAATTTAAAAAAACATTTTCTTTAACAAGTGTCTCGCCATATATCCACATAACCCACTTTATGAAGTAAATCCATATAGAAGTCAGTGCATCCAAGAAGAAATTATTTGTGTAATTATACTGAAAAATGACATTAACATATATTGAAAAATTAAATATATATGACTCCATTATTTTTGGAATTAGTCACTTGGAAGAATAATACATGTGGTTTTTATTTTCCTAACATAATGCTTATGATACCTATTCTCATAGATACCAAGATTTAAATTCATCTATTACACACTTTAATGTTGTTCAAAAACAATAATTCTTTCTAAAATCTAATAATTAAAACCACATATGCATCTATTAGGTAAAAAATGAAATACTAATATAAAATTCAAACTAAAAATAGTATCCCCACTCTTTGAGAGATAGAGTTGCTACTAATATAGAGGTATATGAGGAATCAATATAGTTTCTATCATAGGATATGACCCATTTCTATCTATCAAATGCATGAAATACCAATGATATCATAAATAAACAATATAATGAATTTTTTTTCATCATGACTGATCTCACTTTATAAAAATTAGATGGAATTATTAAGCATTTGACCTATGGAATGCCCTATAAAATAAAATATTATTTTGACTCCTAGAAGCAGTTTAATGAGGTATAGTCAATAATGTAGCGTAACCTCATGGGTTATATGGTTCTCTACAAATATACCACAATCGAGATATGTCATCTGACCCATTTTAGTCTGTAGGGTCACTATGTGTCATCCCACCCACCCTACCTAGTATTTATCCAACTAATGCATTTCCACTTATACCTGGTCACATTAGACCCATGGGGTGAGTCATCCCCTCCTTATCAGGACATCCTTGAATAAATTTATGAATAAAGGGAAATATAAGCCCTACAAAGCTTGAGATATCCAATCCAAAATCACTACTTTCATAGAGGTATCTTGATCCCCGTAACATGGTTATTTGATCCACATTAGGTTGTTCCGAAACTCTAACATTATATTGAGGAAGCTCGGAATAACAAGGGTCTTAACTCCAATCATCCAAGAATAATAAATCAAACTAGTTCAATGGAATTTTCTATGACATGTTAAATTCACAAATATTTTATTTAAAATATTTCATTTTATTAAAAATAATTTTATTCTGTTAAATTTCGGATTCTTCTTCTATGGTGAGCCCGAGTATACACATGAATCATAAATAAAAATACAAATTATTGGAAAATAAAATGAGTCCACCTACCATTTAATGAATCATTTTCAGCATATCTCCAATGGTAGGTAGCACCTTATTTTGCATTCTCATGATCTTATAGACCAATACTTAAACAACAAGGCTCATCTCCATTTCGTAATCCCTAGACTCATTCCAATAATCCAAAAAAATTATTTTTTAAAATTTATAATTAAATAATTAAATCAATTAATCTTTGATATAGTTGAAGAAATATTAATAACTCATATCAACGCACTAGCACCATCTCTAATGGCCCATAAGAGGTCCATTAAAGGCACATATATCCTTAAATGAAAAATTCCCAAAACACCAAATCCAATTCTATAAATAAACACTTTTAATTTTTATGTGTATTTAGGGTAATGTTCACTTGGTGAAGACGCATTAAGGAAACATCAAACCCTTAAATAGTCCTTCAATGTTCTCATCCTAGGATACAAGAAATACCCTTAAATGTTCATTTATTTTTCCATTACCCAGTGATATCACCACTATCAAGATAGAAAAAGACAATACCAAAATTTATAGGAATTGATGGATTAGGGATTGGAGGAGGGTGATGAGTTTAAACCTTATGTGATTTCAAAAAATTCCCTTGAATACCCCTATCAAAGAGTGATATAGTGAATGGGGGGACAAAAATCCATTTCTATTGTGTTAAAAAATAATAGATGAACATATTTGTATTCTGATCTAAAAACATAAGGGGGAAATAGTTAATTTATCCATTTAAAAACCTATTTTCTATCCAATGGATATTTTATAATATTAGATAAAAAAACAACCTGATATCTTTATAATCCCCTTGGATCTATTGAGAAGATTCAATGTACCCTGCTAAAATTACAAATCACCTTATCTATGTTTTTCAATCCTCAAAACTCAATTTTGAATCTCATTTATAAACATTACATTCACAATAATTTGAAAAAAATAATATTGAATGTTAAATTCCCAGAACTATTTTTCTATTTATAGTATCATTGAAAATTGATTTTCCTTTTTTTGGAAAATGATTTATTTATAAAAAAATTCTAATATTTTTTATTAGATCACGTGTATGAGTCTCTATTTGGGGGTTCATAGCTAGTGGGTTATTATTATTATTATTTTATTAACATAATAAATCTTCTAGTTATTTCTATAGATCAACAAATCCTCTTGAATGAATTTATTTATATATGTTATCTCAAACTATTGACACGTTTCATACATAATATGGGGAGACTATACCCTTATTAATCACCATAGTTATAAGAAACAAACATTAATATAATCTTAAATACCTAAGAGAAATAAATAAAATAACTACAGAATATAATGAATTGTATTACAGTCACACATTAAATTAATCAAGGACCCCTGATGTAATGATCTAATATTCTCATATATAATTATTACATCATAACATAATAATATTAATTTCTTCATAAAAACATGCATGAAGATCATAATATTTTATTGTATTTAGAAACATTGATAAATAAAAAAAATAGTTCATAAGTGAACTATATAATATGATTATATATTGTTATTAAATTGATACATTCTTAGACATGTCATATATAAAATATTTTTTCATATCATAGGGAATTTAAATAAAAGAATGGGTGAGCTCATTTTCTCAACAAAGGAAAGTAAGGGAGATATAAATCATCACATAAGCACTATATCTTTATATGGGAGTCAAAATATTATTTTACAATTTTAAAACTGTGATAGAAATATTAATTACCACAATCATGATTCATGGAAAAAATAATGGCTGTTAATAATATAATAATCATAAAGGCATCATAGAAGATGTTCCTAGAGAAAATAACATTAGCATAATTTTTCTAATTTTTGAATAAAAATAAATACGTAAAATTATTTCATTAGTATTGAAGTACCGTTTAAAATTTCATTATAGTGGAATTTATTCACTCCCCAATGCATTTTAGATTCATGTTTCTATCTCAAGACTATAATAGTGTAATAGTTTCTACTCTGAACATGGTTCACATAAAAAAACATTCCAATTTTTCATGATAAACCTTTCATTACCCATTTTATCAGAATTAGATATAGTCCCACCAATCATGTAAAATACATGATAAAGATATTTTTGAAAGGATCATAAAAATTAAGCATATAATTAGCTATATAATCTAACTATGATTAATAATCATATAATCATTGAATATGTCTTGGAATGGAAAAATATTTCAAAAGGAAATTCATCATTTTATCATAATATAACTCATTTAAAAGTAAATTGTTTCAAAAACATCATTTCATAATAAAAATTAACCATCCATATAAATAATGGTGATGATATTTCTGGATCATGTTCTCATTAAAGCATATGTTAATCAAATGATGTTATCTTAAATTGAAACTGATTTTAAAAACCACATGTGAAATTTATTTAAAAAAATATCCCATAAACTTTTAATAAAAATAAATAAAATTAAAAAACATACTAAATAAAAAATAAAAATTTCATTTCAAAATAGACATATAACCTTTTCAATTATTCTGTAAATAAATTGGTGGTTATAGTGGTCCAAAATTCAATTCATGAAGAACACATGAAAACAACATCTCTATTCAAATTATTTCATGAAATTAAAATGTTCCACATATTGAAAAAATATGATTCCACCTAATGAATTTTTTAAAAATTAAAACATGCAATCTAATTTATTTAATAAATCATTTTAAAAACAAAATTCAATTTTTTTTCAAAACCAATACATTGATGAAAATGTATTATCATCCGAAGAAGGAAAGAAATCCTTAAAAATATAATTTTCTTCTATTTATTTTTTAACAAGGCAAAAATGATGGTAAAATGTGTATTAACAAGAAATAATGTTATATAAATGAGTATATTGAGATGGAAAACATATTATTTCATCATTGAAATCATGATCATAATCAATCCTGATAAACATGGATATTGTAACTAAAAACTGTTTCTACATTGGAAATGAGTCAAACATAACACCCATGCATTAAAAAGTAGATTGATAAGTATATTTAAAAAATTTCTTAATGAGAATAAAAAATAAAATTCTTGGTTTATAAATTTTACACAAAATTATAAATAATTATTGACTATGCCTTGAGTATGAAAAGAATAAGAGTTAGAAAAAAATTGCATACCACAATTATCACATTTCATCATAAACATTAAATAACACATAATAATAATCATTTAATAAATATAAATCAATTAAATTATAATAATCATATACTTGAAACCATATATGATATAATTATGAAATATTTCCATTTTTATGTGGTGGTGAGTCACACTCATAATGAAATTAATTTAAAATATTTAAATATATTATATGTTTTCGAGGAGTCATTAAGGCCTCATGAAATAATTATAATAAACATAAAATTACTTTATATGAAATTATAAACATTTATTTTTTTCTTAATATACCATTAATAGTATTTTTTACATAATTATTGGGACATTATTATGTTATAAAACATACCACATATTTATATCGTATTTAATTTTTTCACAAAAATATTATTCTTTCATAAAATTAATAAAAATTCACCGTTGGATAATTTGGATGTCCTAATTTGAAAAATAATGTTAATTTTATCTATATAATTTTCTATATATGTGAATTTTTACTTTTAAAATAAAATTGGACTTTTATTGAAAATTGGAGAGTTAAAAAACAATTGTCAATTCTTAATAAAATCAATAAACATAACCTCATAAAAACAATCTAATAATTATATTTTAATAAAATTTATTTAATAATAATATTTTTATTTAAATATTGTTTATTTTTAAATATTCATTAATTGATAAATAAATATTTCATAATTAACCAAAAATATGAGTTGGCCTTCAAATAGTTTTTATAACATAACAATAATATGAAGAAAATATATTAATTATTATATACAAAAAATAATGTACATATTCTTATTTCTAGGGTCTTCATACATATCCCTTTATCCCACTATCATATTCCCAAAGATAAAGGTGATCGATGGTGGGCCTTTCATATGGTCATTCTATAATGACCTATACTTTACATACATTATTATTACTTCATAAATGAAGGCTACTTATTACAACATATAAAAAAACCATGATAGGACCATCTAGGTCTAGTGTCTTTAGAAACTGGGAAACATAAACAACTAGTTCATAAATCATCAACATTGTCTCGTGTTTATTCCATCATATCTAGAGTCCCTTTTGGAATATCCAACTCAATAACCTACTTAATAACCCGGGGAAAAGAAAACATACAAATCATGAGCTCAAATTCGCAGTAAGGGTAAATAAAGGAAAAATAAATCATATCATATTCAAAAGAACATAAAATTTGGAAAATCATATCCTGCAAAAGAGATCCTAATATCATAACATGGGATAAATCATTGTTGTGAAATGTAATACCAATATTGACAACATAAGAAATGAAACTTTATAGAAAACACATAAAATCAAATAAAATCATTTCATATTAGTGAAGACTCATTTATAATACCATCATAGCGTACAAAGGCCATTACTGAACCGTCTTCACTCCTCGTTCCGGTCTTGTATCACTGAACCTGATTAACTTGATGTTCCAGCCATGTCTATCTCATGAGATATAAATCTTTACCCAATTCGTTTGAGGTAGATATAGTTCCCACCCATATCATAATTAAACCATTCTAATCTGTGCCACAAAATCATAAATCATACATCATAACATAACCCTTGAAATAAAAATAGGATCCGTATACATCATACTATCATAACATAATTCATATAAGATAAAAGTACTTCATAAAAATAATTCCATCATAAAATAATAAAATAAATGTAATAATAGGGATAGAAACAGAACTCTATATTATCTTAGATGGAAAATAATTATGATAAAACAAATGAACTCCATTTTTGAGGAAAATATCCTTTCTACTTCAAAACATTTTTTCTTTCTCAACATTTAATAAAATTCTAAAATAATAGAATTTAATTGAAAATAAACATGAAAAATTTTAAAGTATGACTCATGGAAATAATTTTCTATGAAATCATAAAAATCCATTCATGCCATATAAGTTAAAAAACATTCCTCTCGTACTTTCGCTGGAAAAGTCAAAATGTATCTCGTACTAAAAACAAAAAAATATTTCTTTCATATCATTTAATATATATTCTCCAATAGGTAAAATTGGATTTAAACAATTGTAGGAGTAGAGAAATAATATTATATATTGTGGAAACATGGATGTGGATGATAAATATACCCCAGTAAATTCCGAAGTATAAACAGTCTCAGATAAAAAAGAGATTGCAAGATTAACCCTTACCATAGGATTGATATGCTTTGTACATATCACAACCTCCTGTATAATGATTTAAATAATTTTATGGACTTGTTCAAGAATCATATATATTCGTATGATCTCATATATGTTTATATTCTTATCTTTTTATTAGTAATATTTCATTAATACTTGTTATTCAGGTGTTCAATGCGTTATGTTCTTATGTGTGTTTTGTCGAATAAATTCTTATTCTTATTTTTAAGTTATAGATACATCATTTATATAATGGTATTATTATAATATATATCAGATTTATTCATTAAATTCCTTTATATAATCACGGTTTAATGAAGATCATGTAGAACGAATCACATCGCACCGTGGAGATGGTAAGCCATACGTACGCAAGGGCGACGATATCATTCCCATAATTATTGAATGGTATTTGAGTCGATGATAGAATATATCATAATTAATATCATGTTATAATAATCATATATAGTTATTCCTTACACCATTATACCCATCCAATTATGGTGGTGGTGGAAAACAAATTACACCACGGTGTGGAGATGGTATTCCGTACGTATGCACGTGCATTGATTTTGTTTTCTATTGGATGGATAGAAGGTGAAATAGGGTTGTATCATATTTATAATAATATATCAGTATATTAGTGATACTGATGTTATTAAATTATAATTAAACAAATAAGGAAGAGGATATAGAAGAAGAAATAAATTTGAAAGAATCAGTAAAGGATATTACCTCTTCTTCGATGCACCTCTTCTAAACCTCCTCTTAGGGCACTAAAGTTGATCATTGAAGAAGACCAGGACCTCTAGTATGTTTATAGGGAAGTGGAGAATAGAAATTAGAAGGGGTTGGCCGAGATTTAAGGCACAAAATGGTATAAAGAGGAGAGGGAGGAGATGCATTTTTATAAGAGAGGAGAGGGGCACTTTTTGAAACCTCTAAAATATTAATTTATACTAAACTCAATGTGCACTTAAATAACTCAAAAAATGACTCTAATCTGAAGCATAGATGAGATAGGGTAGTAATATAATCAACAAATAATATTTATACATGATGTTAATTTATTTTAAACCTTATCAACTTGATTTATCCTTATTTAATCTATTTAATTTTTTTTTGTGGTAATAATATTCTAAATTTTATATTGTTATAAATAATTACATAAGTGTTGTGAATTGTCCATAATTTGATACAGTATGTCATTTTAGACCGTATATTGTAAAATTTGTAATTTTTAAAAAAAATTGTGATTTTTAATCAATTTTATAAGATTTTATTTTGATAAAATAACAACAGTGTCAATTTTGACACTATTCATTTATTCGCATTTAAATAAAATCCATACAGAGGATATATTCGAACAAAAATATTTAGTAGATTTATAATATATCACATTCATCTATAAAATTTGTGGTGAACATTAATTTTTTCATATAATAATTATTTTAATATTTTTAAAACCATTTATTTGATATTTCTATCAATAAATAATTTCTACATCACTATTGTGTCATCATTAATGATAATTAATTAATCCTTAAAAATTTTAAATAAACTCTCATGATGTATATAAATTTATTTTCTTTCTGGAGACTATTCATATTCGATGTTTTATGAGTTTTATCACTAAATTAAAATTATTACACTTATAAGATATAAGAGAGTCACATGTTGTCACTTTCTTTGGTTTTAATTTTAATTATAACATTTTCATGGAAAAAGTACATGAAATAAATCTATTCTAACCATTATGTAATGTGGGTCAACTTTTATTCAACCAATATAATTTTTGCAGGTGATAAGATAATTTTATAATCTTATTTTTACCATTAATTACTCTATTTACTTTTAACTGCAGTAAAAATATTACTCTAGTTACTATTCATAATGTGAAAAAAATAAAAGTAACCTATTACGATAATTTTGACCCACTGAACCCAAACATGGAATCAATTTTTAAAAATTCAAAACACAGAAGTTGTAGTAATTTATTTAAAATTAATCCCGTTGTTAAGAAAACTTGTTTTTAAAAGATAAAACATTGTCAAAGATTGAAATGTTTTTACCTATGAATTCAATGTAAGATTAATGGTAATGACATAAATTATATTAAATATTAAAAATATATTCTATTTATAATTTAAAAACACTAAATTTTATAATTTAACAATATAAATTATCTTGATGAAAAATGTTGTTTTAAGAAAAATTTAGCGTATTTTTACTATTAATCAAAATATGAAACTTATCAGAAAAGTAAATTTTTTTTTCAATGTAAATTTTAATATCCTGATTCAAAAGAAGAAGTTTATCTTTTAATATTGATCTTATAAACTTGTAAAAAATTATATTTTAAATGGGTGTTCCATCAAAAGGTTGTAAAATTAATTTTTTTTTAAAAATACTACTTTTATCTGAAAAATTGATTTTGTTTCCAAATATCATTCAAGAAAATGTGTAAGATGAATTATAATGTTATAAAAATGAAAATTATGTTAATACAATTTGTAACTGCTACTTCATAATAATATATCATTGTTTAGCGAAACTCGATATTCCGTATAGTGCAAGATATTGAGGAAGGTTTCTCTTATGTGTAACACAAGACAATACAGTGTTGTGTGTAGTGAAAGATTCCTTTGGTGTTGCGTATAACAGACGAGATAAAAAAACAAATACTTCTCTTAAAAATTTAGGGTGTTACACGTTCAGTGAACACGGTTTGGGTGGTTCTCTCGATGAGTTTTAAATTCTCTGGTAAGCGGTTTCAAGCGCACTTAAGTTGTTAGATCTCAGAATGGGCTTTGTCTATGAAAAACCGATAAATTCTATCTCCCTTAGAAACTCTAATAATGTGTCTTCATATGGTTTGATTAAATTGGTAAAGGCAATAAATTTCTTTCTCTATTCCAAATGGATATGTTAAAATCCCATATTTAAACATGTCATGTGATCACTAGTGAAAGACTATAATATCAATGGTAGGGATACTAAATGTTCATTTAGAATCCAATTGGATATAATAGAAGTTATATATGTATTTTATATTACCATAATAAATTTAATTATTTCAAAATAAAGGGAATTTTAATTAAAAATATTTGGGTTTTTAAAATAAACTGAATTATAGTGGGTTGAGATGATGAAAAGAGAATGGGCATAGTGAAGAGAATTACCTTCTACTTGAAAACCCCCCATTTGGATCTATATTTAGATTTCTAGGGTTGTTATTTTGGGAATATAGAAGCTATTGAACATGGATATGGATTTTTGGGAGATATATTTTCATGTTTAGTATTAATATGTGGGAATATATTAGGTGACTAGGTCCATATCTATAATTTTGGTGGGTCATTTTTTATAATACAAAATACAATTCAATAATATTAAATCACACTCAAACCATGTGCCTCTAAAATTGATAAATAATTAATTTTAGGGATTCTATAATCAAGACACACCTCTCACAAAACAATTACAATTTTTATAATCATTTTATTCCCTAAACCTCAAAGTCTACACCTTTTTAGTATTTTTTTCACCACGATAATTATTCTACTTTTTATTTATATATTTAATTTATACTTCATGTGTAAAAATAAAATAATACATATTATATAATTTTTACATTAGAATTATTATTATGAAATCAAATTTATTAGATAATGATTTTATGTGTGAGGAAATGTAGTTTTCTGTCAAGAATATGTGACATGAGAGCCTATATTTTTAATTTAATTAAAGAAGTTAATTTAAAATTTTCACTATCTTTATTATTCATTTTTAAAAAAATTTAACATGATTAAATGTTATAAGATAAATAATTCTATTTTTATATGGAAACCATTTTCACAAATTATGTTCATAGGATTTTTTATAATTTAATTGAAAATATAACCCACAGGAAGGTTGAAACTGCAGTTTCAAATAAAATTATTTTCTTAACTATAAAAATTATTAATATGAAAATTCAGTAATATATTTATTTTAATGAAACAAATTTGATTAATAATTTCATTGTTGAAATTTTTTACTTGTAAAAAAATTATAACAAAATTAAAAACCATTGATAATTTAAAAAAGATATAGTTCTCAATTAAAAATAATAATTTTCACTATTCATTAAAATTTATTATTTTCAGAAAAAAATGACACTAATATAGAATTAAATTTCTTAAAAAGTTGATATTCAATTTTTCCAAAAAATTCCTTAAAGCTATTAAAAATTCATTTTATTATTTTTCAAAAAAAAAATTAAATAAAAAATATTTGTTGTGATAAATATATCTTCTAAGCATAAAAGGATTTTAAAAAAATTATTTAATTCATTTTCAATGTTTTATAATTAACATAAATTTATATAAATAATTCTATGAATGTTTTAATTATTATCCAAACAACCATGTCTAATAACTCACCAAAAAAATTCATTTTTAAATAATAAATTGTGGTTTATTGTGGTTCATTAAAACAATTATTTGGGCTTAACACATTACATCAAAGAAATTAATATTTTTTAAAAAATATTTCTTATAATCTAAGAGTGTTACTGTCACGACCCGCCTTCACCAAAAGGAGGGAAGGGTTAGCAAGCTGTCAGGACCTTCCTTCTTTAAGTTGAAGGAGAGATAATGACCCCCGAAACCCGCCTTCAATAGGTCACGGAGTTGGGACTAGCACCAAGGGTATAGAATCACACACTAAATGGAAGGCATTACCCTTTTTCTGTTTTATATGATCGGCAGATAAGATGATAAAACCCAACAACACTAAAACTAAAAGAAAAGTAAAGCCAAAAGTAAACCATTCCCACATGCATGTTCCAAAAGTAAAATCCACAAAGTACAAAAGTGACTACAAGGTTAAGTACCAAAGAAGGAAAAACAACAACTGCAACTACCCCAAAGGTCCAAGCTAGTAAGGTCCTACGTGATCTTCAAAGTCCTCCTGGAATCCTGAAAGCAGTTTTATATACGTAGGGTGAGCATACAAGTACACTCAATAGGGAAAACCAAAGTCTTTCGTGCACAAGTGGGGGAACGTACTAAATTCCCATGAGAAAAATGACTAAACCAAACACCTAACAAGGTAAACTATTCAACCAATCCTCACCAAGGAACACTCCCCAAATAATGCAAGTCAAGTAATATATATAATAAGAGCACATCGATGTTTGGGTACCCCGCGCCACTTTGCCACAGGTTATTGAGACATCATACACATCGAACCAATCCCGCCATTCTCACTGTAGTCCACTACCACACCCGCCCGCACACACCTGGGCCACGACCACATGCAGTCCCACTGACGAATCCCGCCTGCAAACACCTAGGCCAGAACAACCACCACCACGTACGAAGACACCTGGGATAGTAGATCCACTGCGACGCCTGAAGATACCTAGGCCTCATCCTGAAGATACTTGGGAAACTACCTTCCCACACACACCTGGGCCATAACTACCACACCACCCCACCTCGTGGTTCTTGGGCTAATAGTGGACCTCAGGCCATCACAGCCTGCCCAAAGATACTTGGACTATTCGGGAAAGGGATCAGAAAATGAGCTAATAACCAGCAACTAATAATAGTGCTGGGAAAATACCCTCCCCCATTAAATGGGTGTGTTCGGCACTAAGTTCTAACTTGGGTGAGGCGCGAACAAGAAACAAAAAACTACAAGTATATGTATAGGTAACAAGAACTCACCCAAAGTTTAGGTTTTTCAGCTAGCCTAAGGGATGCAAAAAACACTCAAGTCCGAGTCACAACTCATACCAAACGAAAAAAACGTTGTCCCATCCTTGTTTTTGTGTTCAGGAATTATGTTTAACTAAGTTCTGCACCTACTTGGGAAACTAACATCATAAGCACAAACCAAGGAAAAGATCCATCCAAAAGCCAATTTAAGTGTTCACACCCGGTTCTCTTATAAAGTCATAACACCAAAGGGATAAGTGAGATCCCTCGAAGTACTGGAACCAAAAGAAACCCCCAGACACTGCCCTGTGTCCCCCCCAGAAGGGTTTCTCATCAATAGAGGATCCCACCCCAATTCATGATATAAGCAAGGTAACCACTCGGTCTTAAAATTCACAACCACTTAATCCATAACATAGGGGATACCATCCCCAATTTAACTACCACTGAGAGTATAAAAATAGGGGATCCCATCCCCTCCCCATCTCCAGAAATTGGCCCGTAAAAGAAAGCAACTAAACCACTACCACCAACACAAAGCAGGGCCATGCTGGTATTTTCAGATTTATAATATTTAACACACTCCATGATTTCAATTTCTATCTGCTTTAACCGGGGGTTATCATAGAAGGGTTGATCCTGGTGCTTTCAATTTATTTAGCTGGATATACATGATTAATAAAAAAATTCCTTTACACAGTAAGGGTTATCCACCACAAATACGATCCACTTAAACATCACCAGAGGTAAGGGTTCGTTAGTGCACAGACAATGACCACCAACGGCCTCGATTTTCAGTAGGCGTAGGCCATCACAATTCAGAAAGGAGATCATAAAATAAATCAATATCAAATATCATAGCCCTCCCTTCATTATTTATAGAATCTATTCATTATCTTTATTTAGGTCTAGTTTGTCCATTTATATAGAAAGAAAATCATGCCCACCCTGCATGATACACAAAAGTGAGAGACAATGAGAAATTCCCTACATGTTGATGAATGATCGATGTTGAGCCTTGTCGTGGAACTTCACAGATAGTGATGTGGCTTGCCTGAATTAAAAGTAGATCGTTTGAACGAAGGGTACTCTAGTGTAGGGTGAATGAGAAAATAACCCTACAATGAACCCTTTTGTTTATAAAGTTGGGGAAAGTTGAGATTAGAACACGAAAACGCGTAAGGCATGGGGTCATGGGTTGACCACGTGGCCCCACACATCATTAAAGGAAATGGCAATTTAAACCGAAGAACACACCAGGTTAATTCATTAAGTATTTAATTAGAACTTTTATGGGGGTTACCGAGCTTTAAAGTGGTCAAAATAGGGTTTAAAACATAATTTGCAGATAAAGGAGCGCTACTAGAAAGAACTCGTGGGGGTAGGCGAGTGACACCAGGTAGCCGAGAACCACCAGTGGCTGACAGCTACCGATAGCTAAGAGCTACCGATAGGCTGCAGGGACCGGTAGACCGAGCTACTGGTAGGCTGCAGGTACCGGTTGGATGCAGCTACCGGGAGACCGAGCTACCGGTAGACAGAGCTATCGGTAGCCGCAACTACCGGTAGACCGAGCTACCGGTAGACAGAGCCACCAGTAGGCTATGGCTACCAGTAGACCGAGATACCGGTAGGCTAAGGCTATCGGTAGGCCTACCATTATGCCAAACTGCACCGAGATTCCCACACTAGAAAAACCCATCATGATATTTTCACAATGTAATGGACCCCTATAACCTGGGGCATTACATCAGATACCTCTTAAACGATTATCATCCTCGAGAATCAAAACAACTCAGAAGGAAAGAGAGGGTCTGAACAACCACCTCCAAAGATACCTTTTAGTAGTGAACCTCATGTTATCTAAAAACACCCTTCTGTCAAGAACCAAGCAACATATCATGTCAAACTGCCCAGGCATGTGGGGGTTGGGGAGTCTCCTTCCCCATGTCAAGATATTATCCTCTTTGGGCGTCACTGACTCTCCCACATAGGTATAATTGCATACACCTTAATGATTCCTGAGTAGGGGTTGGGTTATCTCCTACCCCATAGCTAGGGCATTTCACACACATTCAGAGGAAAGAAAACCAATACATTTCATAGGCAAAAAGATGAAACGTTCTACCACAACAGGTATGAAAAACAAGACGAAACTCAAAACAACTCTGGGTACTGGGCACGCATCTGTGCTTCCCACTCCCACGTAATCTCCTCAAGCCAACCATGTCTCCATAACACACGAACCAAGGGAATGGTTTTCCCACGAATCACCTTCTCCTTTCGATCCTCGATCATCACTGGTTTCTCCACAAAAGTCACGTCGTTCTCGATGTCCAGCTCTCCCCAGCCGAGGACGTGTGAATCGTCGTGAAGATCCCGATAGAGCTGGGATACATGGAAGACATCTTGTATCCTCAGTAGCGGCGGTGGTAACGCTAGCTGATAAGCCACTTCTCCGACTCGCCGCAACACTTCGAAGGGCCCGATGAACGTGGGAGAATGCTTACTCTCCTTTCTGAACCTCCGTTGTCCACGCTGGAGGGGATAGCTTCAAGAATACATGATCTTCAACATCAAACTCCAAGGGACTCCTCCTGGTATCAACATACGACTTCTGTCGGTCCTGGGCCACCTTCATCCTTTCCTGTATGAGCTGAAACTTCTCCGTCGTGCTCTGCACCACCTCCGGGCCAAGGATGCCCGCCTCTCCGACTTCGGTCAAACACACAGGTGAGCGGCATGGCCTCCCATACAAAGCATAAAATGGGGGCATACCAATGGTAGAGTGGTATCTATTATTGTAGGAAAACTCTACCTGGGGAAAGTATCATACCCATGATCCTCCCGAGTCCAGAAGACTTGTCCGCGACATATCTTCCAAGGTTTGGATGGTGCGCTCTGTTTGTCCATCTGTCTGGGGATGGAAAGCATGCTATGGCACAGCTGGGTGCCAAAAGCATACTGCAATCCTCTCCAGACTCACGAGGTAAACCGTGCATCCCTATCTGAGAGTATAGACTTCAGATCTCCATGCAACCGCACTACCTCATCGACGTACCTTCGCGCCAAAGCATCCACTACAATCGACTCCCTGATCGCCAGAAAGTGAGCCGATTTCGTCAACCGGTCCACTACCACCCAGATGGAATCGTATCCCCCTTGGACCTTGGGTATTCCCGTGAAAAAATCGATGTATATGTCACCCCACATCCACTCGGGGACATCTAGAGATTACAGTAGGCCGCCTGTAACATGGTGTTCAGGCTTCACTTGCTGACACACTAAGAACTTGGCAACAAACTCTGCCACTGCTCTCTTAACTCTGGGAAACAAAAGCTGTTTCTTCAGTCCCTGTTACATCTGGGAAATTCCTGGGTGTACCTCTAGGGTTGAGTTGTGGAACTCACTGACAACCTTGCTGCGTATCGCCTCTAGAACAAACATATTTCCCTGGAAAAGCATTCGGTTTTGGCCATCCTCTATCCATCCTTCCGTGGCATTTCCCGGGTCAACTCGGTTGCGCATCACATCACACTCTAGGACTCCCCACTGAGACTCCTCCACTTGCTGAAATAGAGACGACTGCACTATCATCTGATACAGGCAACCTCTACTGCAATCCATCCTCACATACAGGTGTAAGTCATCCAATTCCTCCATCTCCTTCCAGGCGTCTGCTGAATCTCGGACCACATCCTTCTCCGTCCTCCTGTTCAAGGCATCAGCTATTACATTGACCTTTCCCTTAGTATAAGAGATCTTGAAATCGTAATCCTGGAGGAACTCCACCCATCTCTATTGTCGCAAGTTTAGGTCCCGCTGGGATAAGATCTACTTCAAGCTTTTGTGATCTATGAAGACCACAAAGTGTTCTCCGATGAGGTAGTGCCGCCATACCTTTAGCCAAAAAATGACCGCTGCAAGCTCCAGGTCATGGGTGGCGTAATTACACTCATGAGGGCATAACTGTTTGGACCCATAAGAGATCACCCCTTGTCGCTGAATCAACACACGTCCCAGGCCTTGTCCTGATGCATCGCAGAACACCTCATACGCTATAAGGACCCAGCCTTAAACCTTACTTAATAATGAGTTAATTCCAGAAAACACATTGAGAATCATTTCAGGTTTAGAGTTATATAGAATTAGATCATAAACCATGCTTTAAATTCCACTTTTAAACAAAGTGGTTACATGAAAGATAGTATTCATTTTTTCCCATCAACGGAAACATATTTAAAATAAAACATGGATTCTTTCTTGACTCTTCTTTGACACTATCATCATATCATGTACCTTTCCCTTGACCTGTGAAAAACATTTCAGAAACTTGGGATTAGCATAAATATCTCAGTAAAAGATATAAAAATTTGGAAAGGAAACATTAGTACATGTATACATTAGAATCAATGAAATCATACTTTACTCATAAAACATAATCACGTTAACATACCTCATGAAATCATAATATTTATGAATAACTCAAAGAAATCATAAGACATAAAGGTAACTTGAGGAATTCATAACATTATTACATAGGGAGTAACCCTCATGGTTACGTTTGTAATACCCATCACAGTCTATTCCCTAATTCTCATTGTAGAAACCTTAACGTTTAACCGCTTCGCATTACCCAATGCATTGGAGAGCTATATCGGGCTCACCCACACTTAGTTTATCACGGAAACACCCGTATTCATAAACAATGCCCAAGAACCATAACATAATCATATTACATAACATATGAATAAAGGAAAGATAACATTCCCACATTGCAATAAAAATATAACATATTTTTATATTGAAATAATGAATCCATTCTAAATCCATTTTCAAAACCAATTAAAACATTTAATAAAGTGATTTTTGAATCAAAGTGTCCCATACAACATTGAAGCTTTTAACATTTTAAACCATTAATATACATATAATTAAATCCATGAAACCAATTTCAAATCATGGATATTAATGAGAGATATTTATAATAATACATCATTAAAACATTTAAAATGATATTTTAGTTAAAGGGTTTCTAACAAAATGAGAGACACTTGAATACAATAATTGAGGAATAAATTTTAATCAGAACTTTATAATATCATGAGAATAAATGGATTCATGATATAATATTCCAAAGGACATTATATACACCATATAAGAGTGAATTGGTGCATAACGACAATTAAGTCTCAATAGAAATGTAAAATGTGATGAAATCCCTTATAAAGAAGGTATCCTTAAATTAAGGATAAATCAATCTCATAATTATGTGTGACAAATATAAATACACCCAATATAATTGGATATTAAGTGTAAAACAACCAGATGTCATTCACACATATTCATAGGATGGCATATTCAATAACTACAAGTTGAACCCAAAAAAATCGAAATTGCGTTAAGAAGATCCCTTGGTAAAATTCGACAGCATAACGACGTCACTTTAAAGTTCATAAAATTAGTTTATGAGAAAGAAAATGGTATCTCATCACTTGGAAATAAAATTTACATCAATAAGGATATAGAATAATACATCCCAACATAAAAATATGTATATTAAAAGACATAACAAAATAATTCTTTGAAAAAGAGGAGTGTGAAAGGTTCCCTTACCGATTTGGGCAACTTTCAAAACATACACACCATGAATGAAGGGTCACACAATGAAGATGAAAATACCCATAGATGAGATTATATTATAAAAATAGTAAAATATTGGGAATTACATATACCACAAAAAAATAAATAGTGGCCAATGTTGCATGAATCTCACGGGAATAAAAAGTGAGATGAAAATACCCTTATAAAACATTGGCAGACTAACGACGCCTCATAAAACATCCAAAGATGGATTGTTGAGATAAAATAAGGTCTCTAATCATATTAACTAAAATTTAAAGAAATAGGGATATAAAATAACATCCCCCAACATATTAATGAGGATCTCAAAGTAAGTTACATGAAAATGAGTACTTAAAAATAAAGAGAGAGGTAGGATCCCTTATGAAAATTCGGCAGCCTAACGGCGCCACTTAAAAATTCTAAAAATGAATTGATGAGAGTAAGAGGGTGTATCTCATTATATGAACATAAAAATTACAGTATGGTTAGTATAAAATAACATCCTCAAACATATGAACATTGAGCATAAATGAAATGACACAAAAGAGGGTACTTGAAAAGAAAGAGAGAGGTCGGATCCCTTACCTCAAGTCCGACTTGTCTTGTTTGTTTCTTTATATTACTGAATAATAAACTTTGGTCAATTTATAATTTCTTAAGGTCCTACTTTAAATATTATTATTCAGTTAATATCACATATTACAATGTTATAATAATTGGTTAATAATGTGAGTTCATATCAGACGTTTTTGTCGATATTTGGTACGTGAGTCAAAAATGAACTTGTTTGAAAATGACTGTCCATGTAGTTATAAGTAAATAGTATCCAGAATATAATTAATGATTTAAATATCATATATATCCATTACATATTCATTTCATACTATTCTATAACATTTGGAGATAAAAAGAAATGAAATTCACCGTTTATGGAGACGGTAAGCCGTACGTACGCATTAACGCTACTTCCATTTCTTTGTCATATTAATGGAATTAAAAATAATTTAGAGAGATATATATTATAATTAAAGTATAATATATATGTTATAAAGGTCACATAATTAATTATTTCTTCATTCCATGTATTTCATGAACGATTCACATCACTGGAGGGGGCGGTAGTCCACACTTCCTCGTATGAAATTATCGCAATTTCACAACATGAAAAGCATAAAGGTATGTTTTAAATATAAAATACATAAGAATATGGGAAACATAAATACCATATATATCATATATAAAATACAGTGACATCATAATGGCCACCATTAAAGGTGTTAAGAGAAGATTGAACAATCATCATTTTGTGAGGCAGTAATTCGCCATCCACAGAAACAGTATGTTCAGTAACCATTAGACGAAGGTGTGTGTAAGTGTAGCTCAAATACTTAGCATAAAAACATCATAGTATATTAAATATACTGGTTTTGTTACAAAGTAAAGGAATAAAATGAGTTTAGGGGTTTGGAGAAGATAAATAAAACAAAAGAACACAAGTGAAAACATTACCTTTAAATCGGGTAACTCCTCTTGATTTGAACCAAAAGGGTTTCTTGAAGAGAATTCTGCAAACGGTGAGGCTTCAATTCTGAATAGAGGGATTTGGAGAGATGAAATGTGTAGGGGTTGGCTGAGCCAAAGGCTTGAGATGTGTGGCTAAGGTGGTAGAGGTGGGGGCCTTTTATAAGAGAAGAGTAGGGGCACTCTTGGAACGTTATAAACTATTACTTTATTATAAAATGCTTTTCGGATTTCAAAGGTCCCAAAAGGATATATTTCGAGGATAAGATGATATGTTTTCTAAAAACACCCATCCAATAGGTTTTTGACAAATTTAAGACTTATAGTTTACCCTATATTCTCATTTTATTTTAATCGTTCATTTATGAGGTAATCACCACATCATCACGGTGTCATAAGTAAATTAATTTATTAAATTTCTAAAAATTATAAAAAAAATATAATGATGTAGGAAATATTTTTATATTTATAATTAATATTTATAGTAAAAAATATGTGTTGTATAGCCCCATGTAAAAATTGTTTTAGTAAAAGAATACATGTTTGTGACATTTTAATTTTAACTTCAAATAAAAAGTTATTAATGTCATTTTCCAACCAAAGTGGCTCCATGGGGTCCCCAAGTTCACCCATGGATTTTATTGGACGGCCATGACTCATAAAATAAGGTTAGGACATGTTTCAAGGTCATTTCATATTATAATAACATTATCTTTACCTTAAATTATACTAATTACCTTTAATCGCGATTAATAAAACATAAAAGTTACTATTCACCAAAAAATTATTTTAATCTCATTGAACCAAATTTTATTTCCTAATGTAAACCATGTATTTAATATTTTTAAAAATAAAATCACAGAAGTGGTAAAGTTTCATTTAAATGAAAAATCAGTTTCTTTAACTACCACTTAGTGGTTTCACTATTCATCAAAAATTGATGTTTTTCAGAAATATACCAAACATTCACCCTAAGCTATATTTTCTATTCGAAATTAAAAAATTATTTATATTTAAAAAAATTAAAAAAATATTATTTGAATTAATTAATTTAATAATTGATTCTCGCTGTCAAAACAAATAGCTTGTTTTTAAGAAACAATATCTATTAAAAGATTAACACTAGTTTAAGTCCAATTTCAATGTGAAATTAATTCCAATGACTACTATTGTATTAAATGGTAAAAATATATTC
Source organism: Viscum album (assembly GCA_963277665.1). Taxonomy (NCBI): domain Eukaryota; kingdom Viridiplantae; phylum Streptophyta; class Magnoliopsida; order Santalales; family Viscaceae; genus Viscum; species Viscum album. The sequence goes on along the minus strand of OY728158.1, from coordinate 1,457,125,862 downwards.
AAATTATACTTTAAAACTAATTAAAAATATAATCAAACCATATATTTAAATTACATGTAAAAGCAGTTTTGATATAAAATGCAGTATTTTTTCACTATTCATTAAAAAATGAACAATGTCAGAAACATACCAAAAAAGTAGCCAAAGTAAATTTCAATGTCCCAATAATAAAGAATAAGTTTATTTTTACTAATAGAGATTATAAAATTTTCAAAAGTTAAATTTTAAAAAAGGTTCTCCATCAAAAGGCGGTAAAACAACCTTTTAAAATTATTAGAGTATTTATTCATAAAATTGCAGTCATTTGGATTTTATGCCTCTAAAATTTATTGAAAAAATGTAAAAATATTTAACAAACATATGTAATCATTTTTTAGTTATCTCTGTTCATTCCCTCTATTACAATGTCTAGGCGTTAACTATTATAAAATTATTATATTATTAGTGTGCAACGTAAGATTTTAAAGAAACTCATTGTTGCGTATTGGGTACACCATAAAGAATAGAATTACCTTTAAAGTAATAATAACATTTTATTCACAAATATTTATAAACATTAGAATGTCATATTATTTATTTAAATGGGATGTTACATCCTTCCCCCGTTTTGGGAATTGCGTCCTCGCAATTTCAAAATTGGGCTTGGAAACTTTTTTGAAAGTCCCACATCGGAAAAAGAGTCAGTAAAACTATCACTTTAAAATAAATGGAGAGAAGTACAAAGGTCACCTGAGTTAATCCATAATAGGATTCAATGTATGAAAATATGGATATGGAGTAGAAAACAAAGGGTCATGTTCTGATAGAGAGTGATAGTAAACATGTCTAAGAGAATGTTAACCACAAGAAAATCACGAACATGTGATGGGTTAAACGGTATTTGATTCCCCAGTAGGAAAAGTTAACAGACAACATTTTTGTTTTAAGTTACTTTTCATTGAGGAATTTATTTTTTAGTTTAACTAAATCATAATGAAACATACTTACTTATCACATAGACTTTCAACTTTTAATAGATTCCTTAATCAAACTCATATTTTCTTCAAAAGACGAGTATTTATGAAGACTTGTTCTCATGAAGTGTACTATAATCAACTTCTTGAAATTCACCTAATCCACAAAAGATAACTATATATTTCCAATTTCATTAGATCTCAACCAAAACCAAACCAACAAGTTTAGTACGAGGTCAGATAATACACAAAAAGGATATTTTGTTTAAAAAAAGAAAAAATGCTCCTAATCTCTAAAATTTATCAAACAAAACACAAAGTTCAATGAAAACCATTTAATAAACAATTTGTCCTTAAAATTCTTCAAGTTAAACCCATCTATGATTGAAACCAAAATATTTGAAGGATTTAATCACATAGTCTCCCAAGGTACAAATTAACATTTATCTCTAAATAAGATCAGTTTCTCTTAAAGTATCATTTTGAAAACTGATTAACCTAGTCACATATCCTCCATGATAGGTTAATAATTTCCATAGGTAACCCAAAATAAACTTACTCTTGATTCATAAAATCATCTAACTAAATAAAAATTATTCAAACTAACTAGGGACTTCACGTAGTCCAGTGGTAGGCGATAAATACCAGTCGCACTTTGGTTGTGGGTTCGATTCTCATAGCTTTGTCCGACGCGACGGGTTGTCACACAGTCTGCGTTTTGTCCTTTTTCCAACATAATATAATTCTTAAAACATTACCCAATAAAAACATAATTTAACCACAATTTTACCCCATGCCTTTCATATTCCATCATAATATATAGTAACCCATAATTACCTTAAAAGTAAGGACCATATAAACCCTAATGGTTACCTTTATAATTATCAAATGAGCTTCCACATGGAGTTGGTTCTCTAATAAAAGAGGCATTAGAGAACTCACCAAGGTTCAAGTGGTTGATCATGACTCCTGATAGCTGGTTTAGAATAACCACGAGATTTATCATTGAATCCCCCATTTCATCTAGTCTCTTAATCAAAAAACCACCACAGTTTCCTTCAAACCCATTGTCACTTTAGTGCCTGCTAGATCCATCCATTTTCTAAAACCAAAAAGGTCAGTGTGAGTATATCAACAAAATCCTCATGTACTAAAGATGAAGATAAACACTAAGATATACTTATCCATGTTATCTCAAACTCATTCCAACCGTCAAAAATAACAATGAAACTATCTAATATAATAACCATTGTGGTTATACACAACTTGTCACTTATGCTTAAACAACATTCTAACCTCTAATGTTTTCTAAATCGATGTCTGATACCAACTATAAGGACCCGACCTTAAACCTTTCTTACTCTTAAGTTATTTCATGAATACACATTGAGGATCTTTTTATGTTTAGAGTTTTACAAAATTAGATCATAAATCATGCATTACATTCCACATTTAAACAATGTGGTTACATAAAAGATAGTATTCATTTTTTCCTGTCAACGGAAACATATTTAAAATAAAAAATGGATTCTTTCTTGACACTTCCTTGACACTATCATCATATCATGTACCTTTCCCTTGACCTGTGAAAAACATTTCAAAAACATGGGATGGGAATAAAAAGCTCAGTAAGGGATATAACAACTCGGAAAGGAATCATTAGTACATGTATACATAATAATCAATGAAATCATACTTTACTCATAAAACATAATCACGATAACATACCTCATGAAATCAAAAGATTAATGATTAACTAATAGAAACCATAAGACATAAATGTAACTTGAGGCATTCATAACATTCTTACGTAGGGAGTAACCCTCATGGTTACGTTTGAAATACCCATCATAGTATATTCCCTAAATCCCTTCGGAGAAACCTTAACGTTTAACCCCTTCGCATTACCCGATGCATTGGAGAGCTATATCGGGCTAACCCACCCTTAGTTTATCACGGAACCACCCATCTTCATAACAAATGCCCAACAACCATAACATAATCAAGCACATAACTTAATCATAAAGTAATGATAACATTCCCACATTGAAATAACAATATGACATATTAAGATATTAAAATAATGAATCCATTCTAAAATCATTTTCAAAACCATTTAAAACATTTAATAAAGAGATTTTTGAATCAATGTGTCCCATAACACTTTGATGATTTTACGACTTTAAACCATTAATATCCATATAAATAAATCCTTAAAACCAATTTGAAAACATGGAGCTTAATGAGAAATATTTATAATAATAAATCATTAAAACATTTAAAACGATATTTTAGATAAAGGGTTTCTAACAAAATGAGAGACACTTGAATACAAAAATTGAGGAATAACATTTAATCAAAACTTTATAATATCATGATAATAAAGGGATTCATGATATAATATTCCAAAGGACATTATATACACCATATAAGAGTGAATTGGTGCATAACAACAATGAAGTCTCAATAGAAATGTAAAATGAGATGAAATCCCTTATAAAGAAGGTATCCTTAAATTAAGGATAAATCAATCTCATAATTATGTGTGACAGAGATAAATACACACAATATAATTGGATATTATGTTTAAAACAACCATATGTCATTCAAACATATTCATATGATGGCATATTCAATAACTACATGTTGAAACCAATGAAATCGAAATTGGGTTAAGAAGTTACCTTGGTAAAATTCGACAGCCTAACGGCGTCACATTAATGTTCATAAAATTAGTTGATGAGAGAGATCAATAAGGATATATAATAACAAATCCCAACATAAAAATATGTAAATTAAAAGACATAACAAAATAATTCTTATAAAAAGAGGAGTGTGAAAGGTTCCCTTACCGATTTGGGCAACTTTCAAAACGTACACCCCATGAAAGAAGGGTCACACAATGAATATTTAAATACCCATAAATGAGATAATATTATACAAATAGTAAAATAATGGGCAGTACATACACCATACAAAAGGAAATAGTGAGCAATGTAGCATGAATTTCACGGGAATAAAAAGTGAGATGAAAATCCCCTTATGAAAATTTGGCAGCCTAAAGGCGCCACATAAAACATCCAAAAATGGATTGTTGAGATAAAATAGGGTCTATAATCATATTAAAATAAAATTTACAGCAAGAGGAATATAAAATAACATCCCCCAACATATTAAATATTAGCATAAAGTAAGTTAAATAAAAAAGAGTACTTAAAATGAAAGAGAGAGGTAGGATCCTTTACGAAAATTTGGCAGTCTAACGGCGCCACTAAAAACTTATAAAAATGAATTGATGAGAGTAAGAGGGGGTATCTCATTTTATGAAAATAAAAATTAAAGTATGGTTAATATAAAATAACATCCTCCAACATAAGAACATCGAGCATAAATGAAATGATATAAAATAGGGTACGTGAAAAGAAAGAGAGAGGTTGGATCCCTTACCTCAAGTCCGACTTGTCTTGTTCATTTCTTTATATTTGTGAATAATAAAAATTGGTCAATTTATAAATTCTTATGTTCCTCCTTTAAAGATTATTATTCAGTTCATATCACATATTACAATGTTATAATAATTTTTTAATAATTTGAGTTCATATCAGACGTTTTTGTCGATGTTTGGTACATGAGTCAAAAATGAACTTGATTGAAAATGATTGTCCATGTAGTTATAAGTAAATCATATATAGAATATTATTAATGATTTAAATATCATATATATCCATTACATATCATTTTATACTATCCCATAACTTTTGGAGATAAAAAGAAATGATATGCACCGTTCATTGAGACTGTAGGCCTTACATACGCATGAACACTACATTCATTTCTTTTTCATATTAATGGAATTAAAAATAATTGAGAGATATTTATATTATAATTAAAGAATAATATATATGTTTTATAGGTCACATAAGTTAATTAGTTTCATTATTTATACATTCCATGTAATGCATGAATGAGTCACATCACTTGTGGGGGCAGTAGTCAACACTTCCTCGTATGAAATTATCGCAAGTGCACAACATGCAAAGAATAAAGGTATGTATTAAATATAAAATAAAGAATAATATGAGAAACCTAAATACTATATATATCATATATAAAATATAGTGACATCATAATGGAAACCATGAAAGGTGTTAAGAGAAGATTGAACAATCATCATTTCGTGAGGCAGTAATTCACCATCCACAGAAACAGTATGTTCTTTAACGATTAGACAGAGGTGTGTGTAAGTGTAGCTCAAATAATTAACATAACAACATCGTAGTATTTTTAATATACTGTCTATCTTAAAAAATAATGGAATAAAAAGAGTTTAGGGGTTTGGAGAAGAAAAATAAAACAAAAGAACACAAGTGAAGACATTACCTTTAAATCGGGTAACTCCTCTTGGTTGGAACCAAAAGGGTTTCTTAAAGAGCATTATTCCAAAGGTGAGGCTTAAATGATGAAGATAGGGATGTGGAGAGATGAAATGGGAAGGGGTTGGCCGAGCCAAAGGCTTGAGAGGTGTGACTAAGGTTGTAGTGGTGGGGGACTTTTATAAGAGAAGAGGAGGGGCACTCTTCGAATGTTATAAACTATTACATTATTATAAAATTATTTTCAGATTTCAAAGGTCCCAAAAGGATATAGTTTTAGGATAAGGTGATACAGTTTCTAAATAAATCCATATAATAGGTTTGTGGCAAGTGAAAGACTTATATTTCACCCTATCTTCTCATTTTATTTAAATCGTTCATTTATGAGGTAATCACTGCATCATCATGGTGTCATAAATCAATTAATTTATTTAATGTCTAAAAATTATAAAAAAATATCTTGATGTAGTAAATATTTTTATCATTCTAGTGAATATTTATAGTCAAAAATTTGACTTGTATATCCCCATGTAAAAATTGTTTTATTAAAATAATACATGTTTGTGACATTTTAATTTTAACTTTAAAGAAAAAGTTATTAATATCATTTTCCAACCATAGTGGCTCCATGGGGTCCCCAAGTTGACCCATGGATTTTTAGGGTCGGCCATGACTCATACAATAAGGTTATGACATGTGTCAAGGTCATTTCATATTATTATAACATTATTATTACCTTAAATTACAGTAGTTACCTTTAATCGCGATTAATAAAACATAAAAGTTACTATTCACAAAAAAAATAATTTTGATCTCATTGAACCACATTTTAATTCCTAATGAAAACCATGTATGTCTGATTTTTGAAAATAAAATCACAGATGTGGTAATGTTTTATTTAAACGAAAAATCAGTTTCTTTAACTACCACTTAGTGGTTTCACTATTCATAAAAAATTGAAGTTTTTCAGAAAAATACCAATAATTCACCCTAAGCTATATTTGATATTCTGAATTCAAAAATGATGCCTATTTTAAGAAATTAAAAATATATAAGTTTCATTAATTAATTTAATAATTTATTCCCGCTGTCAAAACAAATAGCCTGTTTTTAAGAAACAATATCTATTAAAAGATTAACACTAGATTAAGTCCAATTTCAAAGTGAAATTAATTAAAATGACCACTATTGTATTAAATGGAAAAAAATATATTCAAATTACACTTTAAAACCAATTAAAAATATAATCTAACCATATATTGAAATAAAATGAATAAGCAGTTTTGATGTAAAATGCAGTATTTGTTCATTATTCATTAAAAAAATGAAAAATGTCAGAAACATACAAAAAATTTAACCAATGTAAATTTAAATGTCCCAATCATAAAAAATAAGTTTATTTTGAAAAATACCTCTTATAAAATTGTCAATAGTCATATTTTAAAAAAGTTTCTCCATCAAAAGGATGTAAAACAATCTTTTAAAAATATTAGAGTATTTATTCATAAAATTGGATTCATTTGGATTTTAAGCCTCTAACATTTATTTGATAAATGTAAAAATATTTAACAAACATATGTAATCATTTTTAAGTTATTTCTGTTCATTCCTTCCATTACAATGGATATTCGTTAACTATTATAATATTATTATATTATTAGTGTGCAACGTAAGATTTAAAAGAAACCCATTGTTGCGTATTGGGTACGCCATCAAGTATAGAATTAACTTTAAAGTAATTTTAACATTTTACTCACAAATATTGACAAACATTAGAATGTAATATTATTTATTTACCTGGGATGTTCCATACACCGCCCCTTCTTCTGGTAATCTCAGCACTGGGGCACTAACCAACTTCCCCTTCAGATAACTGAAGGCTGACTCGCACTGCTCACTCCACTAGAAAACGTGGTCCTTCTTGGTCAGGGCTGTCAAAGGGGCTGCAAATCGGGAGAAGTTGGGTAAGCACCTCCGATAGTAACCCACTAGCCCGAGGAAACTATGGACCTCTGCCACATTCTTGGGTGCTGCCCAAGAAACAACTTCCTCAACCTTTGATAGGTCCACCGCTACCCCCTGCTCGGACACCATGTGCTCGAGGAAGTGCACGTCTAGTGTCCAGAACTTGCATTTTGACAACTTCCCATAGAGATGATGTTGTCGGAGGACCTCCAAAACCGTCCTCAGGTGCTCCGCGTGGTCCTCCCCTGATCTCTAATAGATCAGGATATCATCGATGAACACAACCACGAACCGATCCAAGTACTCCCGGAAGATGGAGTTCATAAGCCCCATGAACACATCCAGGGCGTTCGTAACACCGAAGGGCATGACCACGAACTCTAAGGGTCCATATCTACACCTAAACGCCATCTTCGGGATGTCACTTTCCTTCACTCTCAGCTGGTGATACCCAGACCACAGGTTGATCTTCGAGAACCACTATTCCCCTTTCAGCTGGTCGAAAAGATCGTCTATCCTTGGAAGAGGGTAGTGATTCTTGATCGTCCCCTGATTCAACCTCTTGTAGTATATTCACAACCTGAGACCACCATCTACCTTTTTGCGAACAAGACTGGAGCACCCCATGGTGACGCACTTGGCCGTACCTAACCCCTCTTCTTCAGATCGTCAATTTGGATCCACAACTCCCGTAGCTCTGAAGGTGCCATCCGGTAAAGAGACATCGAGATTGGACTAGCGCCGGGCTGAAGGTCTATCCCAAACTCGATATCACGTCGATGGGGGTAGAGTCGTCACCTAATCAGGGAAGACGTCCCTAAACTCACGGACGATCTCTGGCACCTCCACCATTTCAGCATCTGCTGACTATACTGATAGATCAGCTAACATGGATAGGAGGGGTTCCTCTCGCCTACTTCCCTTCTGACTACTCCGCTCGCCAGTGAAGGTAACACGCTGGCCGCCAATGTCCAAGAACACAACCCTTCCTCAGAAACAGTCGATGATGACACACACAAAGAATAACCAGACTATGCCTAGGATGACATCGTATGGCTGTATCTGTAGCAGAAGAAGATCCCTATCTGACTGATGTGGCCCTATAATCAGTCTGCATCCCATATAAACAAACAACAAGTCGGTCTGACCTCCGACTGGTGTGCTCAACACCAGGGGAACTGGAAGTCTCTCAACATCTAGACCCAAGGCACTGGCTAGACTGGGTGCAACAAAGGAGTGCGAAGCTCCGGTATCGAACAAGGAAAAAGCAAGGGTACTGAACAAACTGATCGTACCTCGAACAACCTCTGGACCTGCTGGAACGGCTGCCTCCGCAGTGTGTAGCTGTCCATGCCCAACTCCTCTTCCCATCGTATGTCGGCCACCTCCCCGACCACGCCCCGGTCGAGGTCCCTGAGGAGCACCCTGATGTTGGCCTCCTCCTCCTACGTCTTCCCTCAGAGGAGCGGGAGCTCGCTGTCCCTGCTGCTGCTGCTGGAAAGGCCTGGCTGGAAGCTGTTGATGTGGCGGGTGGTGGGGATTTCCGCCACCGCCGTACTATACCCGGTCTGGGCACTGACTCCATATATTTCCGGGGCTCCCACAGACGATGCACCGCAGCCCTGGGCCCAATGAAAAACGGTGAGGACTAGGGGATCAGAACTGAAACTGCTGCGGCCTGCTCCCTACTAGTCGGAACCTGGAGGTCCCTGACGCTGGAGGCCTAGTGCTAACGGCCTTCCCCTTCGATGGTCCCAGCTGGATCCCCTCTCGTGACACACCTCCTAGAGAGTACATCCTCCCCACCACTTTGGCCTTCTTCTGGACCTCTAAGTACGCCAGTAGGGTAAAGGGGGTAACATCATACTGGAGGGAGGGTCGGAGTGCCTCCTCCAAACGCCATTCCTGAGACTCCTCATCAGGAAAGAGGTCCAGAGAAAAGTTTAAGAAGTCCTTGAACATGCTTCCTAGATCCCTTACTGACATACTCCCCTACTAGAGGGAGATTAGCTCCTGTCTCTTTTCTACCTTCATCGTCGAAGAGAGTAATTTCGCACGGAACTCCCTCTCGAAATCAGCCCATGCCACCTCATACTCTCTCCTCTCCCCTAGGTAAAGAGTCAACCACTGATGCACCGCTCCCCACATCTGGCTGACGGCCAGAGGAACCCAGTACTCGATCGGAGCCTGGATCAAGCCGCAGGCTATCACCAGCTCCTCTAGCCAGCTCTCCGTCTTCATGTCAGAGGTGCTCCCATCATACTTCTCGAGGGACTGCCACTAGAAGGCCTGAAGTGTCTTCTTCCACTGGTCATCCTCCTCCTCTCGATCAGCTCTCTTTCGATCAGCCAAGGACGTCTCCAGGGCCTTGATCGCCTGTACCACACATGGTCGCCTTCCAGGTGCCATAGCTGCAAGGTAAACAAGGAATGCCTTAGCCTAAGTAGTGCATAATATTGTTCATTAAAACTTCTAAAACTTTTGATTTATTCTTAATTCCAAAAACACCCCAGAAACACGAGAGCACAATTCATTATGATGCATATACCTTTCCTAGGGTCTATCTACCCTGCAATCAGCATTGCCTTACTTGGTCATTCGGTTGGTCCAGAGTCTTTGCATCGGATCACGGGGGGTCCTAAAATCCCATGTCCTATCCGGTCTTCCTTGGCATAATTCACGCACCAAGGTCACCCAACACTGTTTCCTTACCATCCCATGCAATCCTCACTGTGTCTAACTCCAGACTCCATCCTATCACTCATTTATCACCTCTGATACCATTTTGTCATGACCCTCATTCACCAAAAGGAGGGAAGGGTCAGAAAACTGCCAGACCCTTCCTTCTTTAAGTTGAAGGAGAGATAATGACCCCCGAAACCCACATTTAATTGGTCTCAGAGTGGGGACTAACTCCAAGGTTATAGAATCACACACTAAATGGAAGGAATTACCCGTTTTCTTTTTTTATAGGATCAGGAGATAAGATGATGAAACCCAAAAAAACCAAAACTAAAAGAAAAGTAAAGACAAAAGTAAACCATTCCCACATGCATGTTCCAAAAGTAAAATCCACAAAGTACAAAAGTGACTACAAGGGTAAGTACCAAAGAAGGAAATAAAGCAACTGCAAATGCCCCAAAGGTCCGAGGTACTATGGTCCTGTGGGATCCGCGAAGTCCTCCTGGAATCCTGAAAGTAGTTTTATATACATAGGGTGAGCATACAAGTACACTTAGTAGGGAAAACCAAAGACTCTCGTGCACAAGTGGGGGAAAGTACTAAAGTCCTGTGAGAAAAAAGAGTAAACCAAACACCTAACAAGGTAAAATATTCACCCAAGCCTCACCAAGGAACACTACCCAAATAACTGAAGTCATGTAATATATATAATAAGAGCACATCGATGATTGGGTACCCCGCGCCACTTTCCTACTGGTTATTGAGACATCCTACGCATCGAAACAATCCCGCCATTCTCACCGTAGTCCCAATGCCACACCCGCCCACACACACCTGGGCCACAACCACACTTAGTACCACTTCTGAATCCCGCCCGCAAACACCTATGCCAGAACAACCACCACCACGCCTGAAGACACCTAGGCTAGAAGATCCACTTCCACGCTTGAAGACACCTGGGCCTCATCCTGAAGATACTTGGGAAACTACATGCCCGCACACACTTGGGCCATAACTACCACACCACCCCGCCTGAAGGTTCGTGGGCTAATAATAGACATCAGGGCATCACATCCTGCCTGAAGATACTTGTTCTATTCAGGAAAGGGAGGAGAAAAGGAGCATATAACCAGAAACTACAAATAGTGTTGGAAAAAACACCCTCCCCCATGAAATGGAGGTGTTCGACACTAAGTGCTCAACTTGGGTGGGGCGCGAACAAGAAACAGAAAACTACAATTATATGTATAGGTAACAATCACTCACCTAATGTTTATATTTTTCATCCAGCCTATGGAACGCAAACAACACCCAAGTCCGAGTCACAACCCATACCAAATGAAAACCCATTGTCCCATCCTTGTTTTCGTGTTCAGTAATGATGTTTAACTATATCCTGTACCTACTTAGGCAAATAATATCATAAGCCCAAACCAAGGCAAAGATCCATCCAAAAGTCAATTTAAGTTTTCACACCCGGTTCTCTTGTAAAGTCATAACAATAAAGGGATATGTGAGATCCCTTGAATTACTGGAACCAAAGACAACCCCGAGACACTGACCTGTGTCCCCCCCCCCCACAAAAAAAGGTTTCTCATCAACAGAGGATCTCACCCCAATTCGTGATATAAGAAAGGTAACCACCGGATCTTAAAATTCACAACCTCTGAATCAATAACACAGGGGATCCCATCCCCAATTTCTCAACCACAGTGAGTATAAAAACAGGGGATCCCATACCCTCCCACATCTCCAGCAATCGGCCCGTAAAATAAAGCAACCAAACCACTACCACCAACACAAAGTAGGGCCATGCCGGTATTTTACGATTTATAAGATTTAACCCACTCCATGATTTCAATTTTAGTGTGCTTTAACTGGGGGTCATCACAGAAGGGTTGATCCTGGTGCTTTCAATTTATTTAGCCGGATATACGTGATTAATGAAAAAATTCCTTTACATAGTAAGGGTTATCCACCACACACACGATCCATTTAAACACCACCAGAGGTAAGGGTTTGTTAGTGCACAGACAACGACCACCAACGGCCTCGACTTTCAGTAGGCGTAAGCCCGCACAATTCAGAAAGAATATCATAATATAAAACAGCATCAACGATCACCGCCCCCCATATTTCTTTATAGAATACTTTCATTATCTTTATTTTAAGTCTTGGTTATCCAATTCTACAGAAACAAAAGCATACCCACCCCGCATGATACACAAAAGTGAGAGACGATGAGGAATTCCCTACTTGTTGATCAACGATCGATGCTGAGCCAGGGTGCGGAACCTCACGAATAGCGATGCGGCTCGCCTGAATGAAAAGTGGCTCGTCTGAATTAAGGGTACTTTAGCTCAGGGTGAACGAGAAAAGAACCCTACAACGAACCCTTTTGTTTATAAGGCCGGGGATGGTTGAGATTATAATGCGAAACCGCGTATGGCGTGGGGTCGTGGGTTTACCACGCGGCCCCACACGTCATTAAAGGATTGGGCGGTTTAAACCGACGAACACACCAGGTTAATTAATTATGTATTTAATAAATACATTTATGGGGGTTACCGTGATTTGAAGGGGTCAAAATAGGGTTTAAACCCCAATTTGCGCAAAAAGTAGCGCTATTGGAAAGAACCCGTGGGGGTTGTCGAGAGCCACCGGTAGCCGAGAACCACCGGTGGCTGACAGCTACCGGTAGGCTGCAGCTATTGGTAGACCGAGCTAACGGTAGGCTGAAGTGACCAGTAGACTGAGCTACTGGTAGGCTGTAGCTACCGCTAGACCGAGCAACCGGTAGACAGAGCTACTAGTAGTTGCAGCTACCGGTAGACCGAGCTACCGGTAGATAGATCTACTGGTAGGCTGGGGCTACCGGTAGACCGAGGTACCTGTAGGACTGCTACTGGTTGGCTAAGGCTACCGGTAGGCCTACCATTATGCCAAACATCATCGAGCTTCCCAGACCATAAAAACCCAACATGAGATTTTCACAAAGTAATGGACGCCTAAATCCCGAGCAATTACAGTTACACCAAATGCTGACTATCACATAGGATAATGGAATAAATATGAAAATACATTAATACATTATAGTATCAATCTGGATTATTTATAGATACTTCCTCTGTTACTAATCACTTTCCCATATTCATTCATCCATATGAAATTTTACCTTCTTGGAATTATTGATCTTGATGTTTTTTGAATCACATAGATTCATATGTTTTTTTGTTGTAAACCATATAATACCTCACCAACGAGCCATTGATATAAATTCACCTTTATAAATAAATTTATACCATTATAAAAATAAAATATTATAACAACATATAAAAGCAATCATATACTAATAAATTTTGTGTTATCTAAGCATCTACTATATTAGACAATATATTCAGTAGTATATTTCTTCAATAACATCATAGGTATTATACAACATTAGTTTCATCATTACATGTTTGTGTGTTAAGATTTATGGATATTAACATCAAACCATTATGAAAAAAAATCACAACCCCCATTAAGGTAACATCTTCAAATAAATCATGGTAACCAATATGTCTATGGTCATATACATGACTATAATATCCATTAGATAGATTTTTTTGAATATGTAACGATATAACCATTAGTAAATGATGAATTTATATATTGACAATCTTCTAATGGTGATATGTATTCCCCCATGAATTTCAATCTATATGGATAACTATCAGATGAAGATCCAATATCAATGAGTCATGTATTGCATGATCTCCCTCTAAGCACTCATTATGTCAGTCCTACCACTTGTCAATATTTTCATTGAAATAGGCTCTCCACATAATGGTCATAATAACATATATAAATAAAAAATTATTATTTAAAAATTTACTATAAAAGGAGATTCCAATGGATATGAAATATTACAAATTCAATAACCAACAATGATTTGTGTTAAAAAACAATAAATAATTCGGGGTCTCATAGGCCTCCAAACACATGTCAAAACTTCTTTAATTAATGAAAAATTATACTCAAGAAATAAAAAAATAAAAAATCTATAAAAATTATAACTAAAGTCTCATAATTTTAATTACATCCTTCCACACACATACCATTTTCAAATTCAATGGTTTTCTAAGTAATTTTTACCCGAAACACAGATGAGTTTTAATAGTTTTTTCCCACTCATCGAGGATTCCTAAAACCAATTTCACTTATATTAGTTTGCAAATTTTCAAAAATCATTCTAAGATAGTATTTTTACTTACATAGATTAGTTTTTAATTACATATTTAACCAACATATCTATTAACAATAAATTTCTTAATTGATAGATATATAATCAACACAGATTTATAATATTATATCTCTAAAATTAGTTTGAGAAAATAATGTTGTAATTTTTCATTCATCATTACTAATTTTGGGTTATTTTATTTTAATATTTAATCACTAAATTTATAAAAAAATTATTAAAATATATAATTCTGTAATTTATAAATTAATTTATGAGAGTATAAATTATAGTATCTTACCTCAAGTTTATCCCTAATGTTTTTCGATATTGAATATTGGTGATAGAGAGTATTGACACTCCAAGAAACAAGAATTTAAAGCTTAACTTATGGATAATGACTTACAATATCATTTATAAATTTGTTAAATGGTTTTTTCTCTTAAGATGAAAATAAAATTATTTTTTGGGAAGGTTTTATTTATTTCAAAAATTTCAATAGGGATTCTTAATGTTAATTGATGAAACCCCAAAATAAAAAATAAAACATAATCCATTCTCAAAGATAATAATTATTGTAAATAATTATAAATCCTCCAAAATTTGAGATTTAAAATTAAATATGTTAATAAATTAATTTGAAAAAATTGGATTTTAATAAAAATGTAATGAATTATATGATTATGCTGGGAATAGAAAAAATAAATAATTAGGTTACAATATTCTATCATCCCTAAGGGGTTATTATATAATGATAACATGTTTTGACCCTTAGGCAACTTATACAAGTGAAATGAGGGTAATGTGATTTACACATAGGATGTTTTATGAAAATAAAAAATCACCCTTCTGTGAGATTTGGAGGACCCTTACTCCGCACATAAGAAGACATATTAAATTTTATGCGATCAAGGTGAACCCGTACACTTTAAGAAAACTTCTTAGATGAAACTTTTTCATGCTAATTATAGCTTTATGCCCCATTCCTCTTTTGGTATTACCTTAAATTATTTTATTGGTTAAACATACATATCAATTTAAATTTTGGTGTTATATTTACAAAAAACAACCTTACCTTTACATGTGTAGGATTTAATATTACATAGTACATGAAAATTCGAGTTACATTTATATAGAAACCTACAGACAACCTACATAAAGGTATAATATATCTAGCATTTTTTTAAATAAAATTATTTACATATTTAATAAATAATATTTAAATTTATTTAATTATTTATTCAAAATTTTATAAATTTTTACCAAAAGTGTAAATACGGAAAAAATGGGAGGTTCTATAAATAATCAAATATAATGATTTCATGTTCATGGGAAATGTATCTAGAAATCGTTTTTGAACAACTGATTCCATTATTCTAGAATGTCACATAGATGTTCCAATGTCTTACCTTTAATCCATATATATTTTGTTAATAATCTAAATGTGTTATTCTCTTCCAATAAAACATAATCACTCCCATTTCCATAATTGATATTGAGCTCTCTAAAAACATTATGTTACCCTCTAACATTATTTAATTATAGTATAAAAATGTGTGAGATTGAAGATTTTCCATCAATGATGAGATATACTAAAAATAACATGTATACCTCTATATCATGGGGGAAGTCAAACCATTTTGCAATAACCTCAAATGATTATTAATATCAACAAGACCAATGAAAATAAATGCCAAATTTATTTGTTATTTATATCACTAATAAACTAATCTTTGAGTCACTTGTATGAAGGCATGTTTAACCAAATTAAAATTCAATGGTCATATCCTCCAATTGTAATATGATTCAATCCTCATATAGGTAGTGAATAACTACTTTTAGATCATCTACTCTCTCTCATGACTCTCCTAAAAAATTTCCTGGAACCACAAATTTTTTATTCACCTACAATATTAAAAAATATCATCGAGTGATATGATGTATTATAAACAACCTAAAAATGTACCATATGAATCAATGGATGTAAGCAATTATTCTTTAGAAAATTAATATGTTATATTTTATTTTCGTAAGATACACTGAATTACAATAATGTTTTCTGAAACAGATCTTATAATAACCATATCATCTATTATAACTGTCCAACTTTATATTGTTGGTATGCTATAATAAATCATAATTGTATATCCAAAACCTTAGTTAAGCCCTACTAAAACATCAACATGTAAATTTTTTATCCATTTAATATTATTACAAAATATCTCTTTAGATGTTTAAAATCAACTGATCATATATATTGACAAAGTCAATAACTAAATGGATCTATTAGAATAATAATAAATGAAACAATTTCATCATTAAATATAGTAATACAGATATATCTGTAAAGTTGAGAAATTTATTTAGTATCCTAATAATAAATTCCATAATCTTCTCATCCCACATCCACATATTACAAACAATGTGGTCAATAAAAACCACCAGGAAACTAATTCTCTACCATTACCCTCATATTACTAAGGCATCATTAGGAAAGAATATAGAATTTATCTTTATATAATTCCACAAAATTGATGTCATATATAATGGTACATCATTATCAATCCAAGTTGTACATCCCACATATTGGCATCTAATTCTCTTATAATCTCTTCCTTCAAATTAAATGGAACTCCTATCCACCAATTAATATATGTCACATACTATTCATAAATAGAACGTCTTTGGAAAATGTGTATAAAAAAACCGTGTATTTAAAAAAGAATAATAATAATCCTATTTTTTTTCTTAACATGCAACATTATTAATTAAATAAATTGTGGTATACTTTAAAAAATATTATTACCCTAAAAGTTAACATCGTAACATTTCTATTTAATTTCATATTATTAATATGAATAAATTAATTATAAAATACATGTGTAATGGTCCTAATTAATAATAATTTGTTGGGAATTTTCTAGGAAATAATAAATTTACATTTATTGAATAAATTATATGAATAAAAAAGAATTTATATTTAAAAATGTATTTTAATAATTTAATAAAAAAATATTATTATTAATTAATGAGATTTTATAATATATTCTTCAATAATGTATAAAATTTTCATGTAATCATATGAGATATATCTTGGGAATAAATTTGGGAATATTACAGAAAATTCTAATGTTTCATTGAATAGTAAAAATAGTTGATTTTATTGAAAACCATAATACCATTTTAGGTATTTATAAATTTATATTGATTTAATTTGGATTTTAAATTTTATTACTTCTTTTTTATAATATATAATCTAATTAATTTCTTTTAATAGACATTAGGTTAAAATTTTGTATAAAATAATTTAATACAAAAACTGATTTTTATGGAATAGTTTTTGTCATCATTGTATAATCGTTTATTTTAAATGAAATTTATGTCACATATAGGGAATGAATTAAATAAAATGCTGTCTATAATACTAATAATATTTTACAATTTTTATATGTACAAAAAATTCATTTTGGATCAAAATAAAATATAAACTTGGAAAATGTTATTCACCTCTATATGGGTAAATATTTTAATGATGTTAAATAAAAACCTGATAAGGATTTAAAATTCAATCGAGTATATCAATTATATGTACATATTTAGTAAATATTTAACATGCCGATATTTTGTAAAATACATTCTCTAAAATTAATTTAGAATATTAGATATATATATTTGTACATGATAATGAACTATTTATATTTCTTAACACACAATACCATGTTTATATTATGTTTCATATAACATCATATTTATTCAATAACAATTATTACATGAATGGCCAAGTCTAATTAAACAACAATATTAAATTAATATTATTATTTAACAGGATACTTATCACCTAGTTATTTGTGTGATGAGAATGAATATTATTAAATAAATTATATATTATATATTATTGTACAATGAATTCATTTATTACTAATAAAAAATATATGAAAATAACGTCTAGTTGAATATTGAGGTAAGGTTTTAATAAAAAACAATGTTCATGCCCCCGAAAGTGATTTATGGTATGAAATAAAATTAATTACAGTTGTATAATTATATTAATAATATAAAAAATTTATATATTAAATATATTTTTTAACATTCATCCTTTGTGTTTTCATTACAAGTAAAAAAAATAAATCCAATTTTATGCTTAAAAATATATTTTTTTACAAATAGTTTTTCACCATTAGGATGGAATTTTTTTTAAAACTAATATTTGATACTTAAAAATTATATTTCAGAACATAAACCTCATCTTTGATAGAATAAATTGAAAAACATCTTTGGGATAATTTTAATTATTTTTTAGAAGCTTTATTTTGTGGAGAATAGTGGAAAATAGTAAATTTTAATTGAAAATAGTCCTTTCATATAAATATTTTATAATAATAAATTATATTTTTGAATTGGATTTAAATTAATATTAGATCAATTATAAATCTATTAATATAGTTTTTTTCATTATACAACTATAACATATTGATTTATTTATGAAAATAATTCATGAATTTGGTCATTTTCACTTCAAAAAAACATTTTCTTGTCACGTTTGTTGAGCTAATTCTAAATTAAATTTTTTCACTAATGTGACAATAATTTTTAAAAATAGATTAATTTTTTTTAATAATCGTAATTTATAATATATAATAAGTTTAAGTTATTTTCTTACCAAGGTTATTAATGAAAAAAACTAAAATTAATTTCGTCGATCAAGGTAAAAAAATTTAATGTGTGGTTAAACATGAAATATAAGCTGTAAAAATGACCCAATTTTTTTAACACCGATTATATAGACGTAGTTATAACTTAATTACCATAGTATCTAAATATATGTTTTTGTGACAATTTTCCTTGAATGTTACACATATAATTAGATAAATAATGAAAATGACAGAAATTTACATTTCATCCTATTAATTTCTATAAAGCACTAAGTATAGGTAAAATCTATATAGTATTGGTTATAAAGATTATTTATAATTATAATTGAACCATATTTATCCTAATATTGTTTAGTTAATTTTTATTCATTAATAATTAAAAAATAGTATTAAAAATATTAAAATTGATGTAAATTGATTGTATTTATTTTATTGTATTATTATTTATGTTAATATATCACGATAAAAAGTAATGAAGTAACTATATTTTAATTACATTTTTTCATGATATTTTTTAAAATCAATATATATAAATAATATGAAATTTTATATTAATTATATTTTATAAGAAGTGATATTTTATAAATGTTTTAAAATTACTAAAATCATATTTAATGTGATTTAATATTTAAATTTTAATTAATATAAAATATTTTACATTAATGGACCAATTTAAAATTTTAATGAATTTTTTTACCCCTAAGTAGTAAAAAACATTATGGGTATAGGGAGGGTTAATTGAATTACATTACGTATTTCATAAGATTCTGTTAAATTTAATTTCAAACACACTTGAGTTATTTATTTTATAACTTATATTTCATATTTAAAATAAGTGGGTATAAATTTTATAATAGTTGTTACATTAATTTAGCCTCAATGGGTGAAATAAATATGTTAGGAAAAAAGTTACTGTAATAAGAAACATAAATTTTAAAAATTTGGAGACATTTGAGTTAAAGAACCAAACAGTTACAAATAGTATTTTATGTGTGTTTAGGAGGTTTTAATGGAACTATAAATCCATCTATAATATTATTATCCAATTTAAATGCAACATGATTTATAAGAAACTACCCAATAGTAATTTTTTTGATTATTTATATGATTTTCACTCATCCTCCACTTTAGAAAGGCTCTACCTCACCACACATCCTCACAACTCTAAAGCCTTTTGAATCACCCAAAATCAACCCAAATAACCCCCCAAAATTCCAAATCTCACCCTAAGAGTCTAAATAGTTTAAAAAACTAAACTAAATATGTCATTTGGTTCAAAACCATTGAAGTTACCTGAAGAAGAGTTAACCATTTTCAGCAATCAATTTTTTATTTCCTTATCCACCACCTTCAATTCATGTTGTAGAATTATTATATAATAAAATAATTATAATAAATATAATAGGATATTTTTTATGTTGAACATATGACTTATAAACAGACACATTTTTATAAAATGGGGTTTGAAATCATCATTTGTGTATTATGAGGACTAACACCTCATGAAATGATGTCGTTTGTTTTCTAATTACCACCTATCATAATTGAACATTGTGATGTAAATAAAAATTAAATATTACACTTAAGATATTTATAAAATAATAATTCCTATTAATTTTTTATATGATATAGATAGTTTTTATATTACATTTCTTACAAATAATATAACATCAATTGTCTGTATAGAGGTCTACCAACTCGTGAAGTAATGTGAAGCGTTTTACCCTAACATGTTTTTGATGGAAGGAAATTAGTGTAGATATAATAAATATTTATGATATAAATGAAATAATTATGATATTAATGACTTTATTATATTTTTATAAATTCATTGTAACACTTTCTTCTTTCCAATTCACACACTGATAAAGTGATAATATCATTCATCTAAATGTGGACCACCACCACCTTGAAGCTATGTGATAATTATTTTTATATCACAAAATCATAGAAATGATATATATATATATATATGTATATATAATAATATAATATTTTATTTTTGATATAATAAACATTTAATAATTTTATTTTTTACACACTAAAAAATGGGAATGTTACTCATGCATACGTATGACCTACCATCTCCATGCTCATAAAGTTGATTCATTTTTTATAACAATATACCATGATTTTTTAAGAGTATAATTTATTTATTATTATAATTATTTCATTATTATTATTATTATTATTTTTAATAATAATCACATTGTTCTTAGTTGACCTACAAATGTCAGTTTTGACACATAAGCTGAATATGGTAAGAAACATTAGATGAAAACATAATTTATTATGTATTAAATATTTATGTTAATATTTAAAATAAAAGTAATTATAAAATAATAAAATGTTATTAATAATGAAAATAATTTACATATAATTGTTATTCATGAATATAAAGTACAATGTTGATGAATCTGACTTTAGGTATAGGTTTTTCTCCCCTCACTTTTATTTCAATGGGATGTATTCTATATTAAACAATTATTTTTTTGTGTTGTATATATCAATAAAATTATTTTATTTTTTAATTATTATTGATTACTTTTTAGGAAATTATAAATAAATTTTTTGATCTCTCATTCATGGTGTTTACCATTTCAATATCATCAAAGAAGATATAGATTTCAGTCACAACTGAGACGTATGTTATGTTGCACACATATATTAATTTATAATCGTTCTATACTACCCCATTGACATGTTATATCATTAATATAATTATTTTCATGATATTTTATATTTCATTATGTTTTAATCAACAATTGGGATAATGATTGAATGATACCAAAGTGGAAATAGTTTCGTGTTACAATCTCATCATTTATAAATTTTTTTTGTGATTAAGTATCTAATATTGAAATAATATGATCATTTTATTAATGAATCTCATGAATTTTATTATCTTTTCTAGGTCATCAGTATACCTATATTCCCTTAATTTATATCTCTTTATGTACTCATGATATGAAAAAAAATTAAAAAATTTTATTTTTTGATCTAAAACAACTTTTATTCAAAAAACATTTTTTCTATAAATGTTATCAATAAATTTTTTAAAACGTTTTTTAATAATAATACTTATTATAATTAATAATTATTTTTTATTATTTGTTTAAAATTTCTTATTTTTTTCTAAGGTTATTTTCCACGAATTGGATTTTCAAAATGCTTTATGTTTTAAAAAGATATTTAAAAAATAAAAAAGTTATTTTACTCAAGATTGTTTTTATATGTTTTTAATTGAGTTTACACTCATCAATAACAAAAAAAATGTATTTCTCAATATCCTATATAGGGGATATTTTTTATTTATAAAATAAAAATTATTTCAATGGATGTATTACAATTTTGTAAATACAATATTATGAAAACCTTTTATTTTCCTCTATATAATCATCTTTAAGATATTTTTACAAACCCATTTAAATCATGTTTTAACAAGATTGTTAGGAAATTTATTTCTTTTCACCATTTAATCTGTTCCAATGATATTTTTTTATACCTGTTAAATTTCAACTACTTAATGTTGTTATTAAAATAATAAATGTGGTTTCAATGAGTTATGATGAAAATATTTATCTATGTTCTTTATTCATGTTGTGGTTCATGGACATTATAGACCATGGGTCCACAAAGATAACAATAGGTTATCTAATTATAGAATAAATGATTTTCTCACCCTGATGTCACTCAACTGAATTGGGTAATGATTAATTTATTAATATAATTATATTGTATGTTATACAGAGGGTAATTCAATTTTGTTTTGATTTTAGTAAGGGTAATAAGTAATGATGTCCCTTTGTACTGATTTTTTTATCTATGCATGATATACATTTATGGTGTTTAATTTGAGGAATGTATTTGTCACATGGTACGTGATTATTTATTCTTATAACATTATCTATTGTTAACTATATATTCATTTTTTTCATGTTTGATGATCCATTTATTTATGAGTATAAATGATTTTATGTTATACTCATGAACATGGATCATGTAATTGTACCCTTAAACACTTTTTATTTTGGTTGCTGACATTGAACATCAAATGATTATGTTTAAACATACAAATCAATTCATTTCACCTATAGTATATTCTATATTAAAAAATTAATATAGAAAAAGGTGGATCAAATTATATCTAAAAATAATTCCATAGGGATGACGTTGATGACATAAGTTGAAATATAAAAAGGGATAAATTGGATAAATTTTCATCTAATGACTTGGATATTTTTATATTGGAGTTATACTAATTAACTAGAACTATAAACCTAAAAGTTCCTCAATAATTTAAGTGATCAAAGATTCCTATAAATGTTGTATGTTTTGATTGAAAAAAGTTGGATGATAAGTATTAGAATAATAATATGAAATTTATTGTTTAAAATTTAAAAATAGGATCCAGGAGTGAGGGTTCTAAGATATAATGATAGAATCAATGTTCGGTTTAGAAAACATTAGAGACTTTGTTCTTTTCTTGATATGTTTTCTTAACACTAATGGATAACATAATATGTCTGTAAAATGAAGGATCCTCATATTTTTAATGTCTTATACACCTTATTTGATTGTTTCAAGTAATAAAATATATTGATTTTTGTAATGAAATTTTAGAATAATTTTTATTTGTTTTATGTATATGTAAAACAATGGTTTTATTTGATGTATTATTTTAAATTTTCATGAAATAATTTTTATGTTAATGTTAATAATTAGTGTTTATATGATCCTGGATATTGATGTAATTATAGGAACACATGTATTATCTTATAGGTAACCACATGAATAAATTGTTTTTTGACTAAGTTATTAATGTTACATGAATGAATTCTGATATATTTATTATCATGAAATATCAATGGTATATGTAAACCATTGATGTTAAAACACCCTTTAGTTTTGATATTATTTGTGATATAGGGTTATGTAATGATTTAGTTTCATATTATCGTATTAGTATTGAATTTTAAATAATATTTTATCATAGGATGGTTTATTCAAATTTTGATCTATTTTACCATATCATAACCATTTGGGATTATGTTATTGTTTAATGATTGGTTGAAAAATTTATTATACATTAAATGGTTATTTGGTATTTAAAATTTTATTTTAGTGTTTCAGGGATGAAAAAGTCATCTTAAATACTTATTTTCCAGAAAAAAACATGGGGTCATAGAGGAAATTAGTCAAGGGATGAAATTATAATTTTATGTATGTAAATTGCATTATGTTTTAACTAAATATGGGGAAATAGTCCTTCAACATCATAAAAAGGATATTGATATAAAATTTTGTTTTATTACCTTATTTTCTGTTGATATTTATGACATTTTCTAGACATATTTGGCTGGTGGTTTTATTTTCATTAATGTACTATGGACCACTCTCTCTATCAATCTCTAATAATCCACAGAAATTAGTTATCTATTCCAAATACTTCTTTTAATTTCATACCAGTGTTATCACATTGTGGAACCATAGTTATGTGTATCTTTATGTGACCGTTATGATTACCAATGTCCATTTTTAGGAATTTTTAATTTATTTTATTTTTAAAATACATGTTTAAATAAATGAATTAAAAAATTGATAGTTCTTTTATAACAAAAGATAATTTCATGTGAGACATTCATTAGTGGGGGGTAGGATGTAACACCATGAAATTTTATGAAATATATTATTTCAAATCAATTTAAATTCATTGATACATTGAATTACATACTACAAATAGTTTGTCTTTTTCTGTATGATACACAAATATTTTATTATGTTTCACAAATAATCAGGTCACTTCGAGGAATGTTGTAACATGCATGGTCAATTCTTACAGGGCAATATTATTGTATTAATAATATTATTTAACATGATAGTTATCACTTAGCCACTGATATTGATGGAACAAGTAATGTTAAATAAATTATTATTTAAATATGATTATATAATAAATTAATTGGTCACTAATTAATTATTAATTAAAATAAAAATAAATTGAATAAAAAGGAAATATTTTTATAAAAATACTCATTTTAGGTGCACAATTGTGTTTTGTCATAATAAATTAAATTATTTAAAATTATTGAATAATTTCAGTTAATTATATATATAATATATTTTTAATTACTGTTAACATTCAATCTATGTGTTTTCTATACAATATATTAATTAAAATATAAATACAAAAATAAATAAATATATTTTTCTAAAGGGAGTTTTTCCACTTTTTGACAGAACAGTTCTATTAAAATTTAAATTTGAAAATGTTTGAAATTTAATTTTAAAAAATCTACATAATTGTTTGGAATATTAATTTTAAAATTTTTAATGGTGAATATATTTTTATTTTTTTGAAATGTTTTATATTTTGATAAATATTGAAAAATCCTGAATTTTCATCAGAAATTTACTTTTCATCTCAAATATTTATAATGTTAAATTGGTTTTTAATTTTTTCAATTAAAAAATATATAAAAATATTTCAATTTATTCAATTTAGTTAATTATAATAATTTTAGTTATAAATTTGGTTATAAAAATATTTTAATATTTTGAACATTTTCACATCAAAAACACGGGTTCACGACACATATGTGGGGAAAATTTTAAAATTAGAATTTTCCAATTATGTGATTTTCTTTATAGAAAAATTGATTTAGTATTGGGAATCACCGTAATCTATAATTTATAATAAGGTAAAATTAATTTTCATCCAATGTGATTAGAAAAAATAATTAAACTTAATTAGGATGATTAAGGAAAAAATGAGTTTACATAGTGGTGAAACATAGAAAATAAGGTGTCAAAATGACCCAAAACATGCCTAAAATCTATTATTATTGACATATTTTTACCTTTTGTACTTTATTCATAAATTTATGAATTATTTTGACACATTCCTTTGAAAGGGATGAATATAATAATTTTAATTATGTAAAAGACAAAAATGTACCTTTCCTCTTTAATTTCTATACACATTTTGCGATTGGGAACAATTATATTTCTTTTTTTATAAATATATATTTTAAGGATGAATTAATATTATTCAAATGATAATTATTCATTGTTTTTTCAAGTTTATATAAATATATTAAATTCATATAAAATCATTATGCATGAATAATCTATTGAATAATTTCATAATAGAAATAATACTAATCATATTAAAAGATAATTAAATTGAATGAATATTTATGATTCCTTATATTTATTTATTATTATATCATGATTAACAAATTTTAAATTAATATATTTGCATTAAATTATTTTCTTATTATTTTTTATATTCAAATTTAATAAATAATGTAAAATGATTCTTTAATGTTATTTTATAATAAATTTTATTTTATTAAATGGAATAAAAGTAATAAAATAAAATCATATGTAAAGTGATTTTTAATTTGAAAAAATATATCAAATAATCTCCAATAACTAACAAATTTTTCTTTTTTAATTAACTTATTGACCCATAAATAGTAAAAACATTGTTGTAATGATTAAGGTTAAATAAGTGTTTGTGTGCATTACATGCACTTCTATTAAATTGAATGTCTAATAAAAATGAGTTAGTTATATTTTTCAATTTTTTCTATATATAAAATAATTTGTTCAAATTTTTCTAATTATTCAATAATTACTTTATTCACAATGAATGAATTACAAATGATATGAATCTAGTTACCATAAAGAAAAATTAAAATTAATAAAAATAAGGAATCTTTGGTGTGGCGGAATAAAATTGTTAAAAATTGTATTTATTTTATGTGATTATGGTTTTGATATACCAAATAATTCCTCTAATTAATGTTTTTTTAAATCATGTGGCACACGTGGTTTGTTAGACCTCCCAATAATAAATACTTTTGAATATATACAAGAAAGACGGTTATCCTCTACTATAAAGGGCATTCACTCTTCCCACATTTTATCATCTCTACTGTATTTTGGTTCATCCAATCTCTATCCAAATCACACCGTAGTATCCCGCTTCTCTTACTAGAATCCTAAATTTTGGATTAAATAAAACCATGTATGGACTTTTCATCAAACCAAAAGGAGTTACCTAGATAAGATGTAACATTCTTTAAAAATAATTATATTATTTCTTTATCCACCCATGTAATTTTTTATAAAATTGATTTAATAATAACCTCAATATTATCAATATAATTATATTTCATTTTTTTCATAGAATGGATTACACTCACACACACTCCCATCAAATTCGTTAATGAGTCATTATTTGTACATATAATAGACTACTACCTTCATGAAATGATGTCATTAGGTATTCCATTACCACCTCACATGGTTGAGAATAATGATTGATATAATGTTTATATATTGATTTTTTAATATTTACAATGTATTTTGATGTTGGTATATGTCCATATCCTTAAACATTACATAATATTGAGTAATCTTAATAATTTTACATTATTGCACATTGAGGTGCTTTTTAATGTTAGAACTTTTTTAAATTTGTCCATAACTCATACATAAAAACATAAATATTAGAAATTAGACACTACAACTGACTATAAATTTTTTTAATTACAGATAATCATTAAAAAAGAATTTTTTTTTATTTCATCTATTGAATTATTAACTTTTCCCTAATCCCATATGTAATGCCTCGGACCACTTCGGCCCATTCCATTGTCAAAAAAAAGGTCAATAAGTGTTCTGGATGGTAAAATTGACTTTTCCCACACTTTCTAGACTTTTGAAACTACACGCCGTGTTGTTTGAGTACACCCCGTGTACCCCCTATCCAGGTATACCCCGTGTCACAAGCTGTGTCCTCACTGTGTGAAGTAAATGATTACACACCGTGTAGTGTAACTACATGAAGTGTACCACCTTGACGGGTATACCCCATGTTGAAGGTCGTGACCTTGTTGTGTGGAATAAAGGGTGCACGTCCTGTGTCCAGTACTACATATCGTTTAGTCCTTCCCCACATATAAGTTACCAGTCAAATGGCCATGTTCCGTGTTGGAGTCGTGTCCCTGTCGTGTGCAATAAATGGGTACACGCCGTGTAGTCCCTCCCCGCGTATGCATTACCCTCAAACCGTGTGTTGACCGGTCAACGACCATGGAGCCGTGTTGGGAGCCGCGTGGAGACCGTGCGAAATAACTGAGTACACAGCGAGTACCATAAAGTACATTTCGTGTACTTTTTCTTTTCTCACCTATAAAAGGAGGGATTCCCTCCTCCTTTTCAAGTCACTCCTCTCCTCCCCATTCCTCTGAGCAGAGCTCTCCGAAGAGACTCGAAGGCTCTTTCTTCCTTAACTTCTTCGTCCGAGCTCTGATTTACGATCCTTCAGTGGCCACGGGATCGTAACGACGAGGCAGAACTTCTGATCATGGATCCATTGTCTTTACATCGGACTTTCCTTTCCAAATTCCACCATAGGAGGCTTTGCTGGGACTCGACGGAAGTGACCGATGCTGACATGCGTCTTCTAAATTTGATCCAGGGGAGCGCTGTGATCCGAACCTCTTGAGGTAGGAATCTTACCTTTGTCTCTCTAATTTGTGCATCATGAGGTTTGGTGTTCTCTTGTTTATGTGAAACAATTTTTGAACCGGTTTAATAAAGATAATAACTGGCTTATATAACGGGGTTGGGAAGTTGTGATTGTTGTTACTTTATATCTTGTGATATTATGTTGTGAATTGAATAATCTTCTTCCTACTGAAAATCACGGTCTTTGGGGTCCCTTGCTTGCGTAATTAAATGTTTCCCTATCTTTTTAGACAATTTTGTGGATGGAAACTTCGTGGAATGTGGAAATTGGTTAATCACGTAAAGTTGGCTATTAAAAATATGGAGCCCTTATGTGATCACCCCGGTTGAACAAAATGAAATAATGAACATGTGGGTGTGGTCTTGGTTACGTGGAATGTGATGGGGGTGTTTTGTGGGATGTTTTGGATAGGGTGAGCAGCGGGGCTGCGGTTGGCTTGGCTGTGGGTTGGTGTAAATGCTATATTAGTAATGGGCAGTGGGGCTGTGATAAATGGTATTGAAGGATAATGATGTACGGTGAGGTTGTGGTTATGGTGGTTGGCAGCGGGGCTGCAGGGATGGGTTCGAATATGAATGGACTATGGGTTGTGAATAAAAAAAAGTGGTAGAGTTAATGAATGGTGGGTCATGGTAATGGAATGGGAATAATAATCAATGGGTTGGTTAGTTGATAAGAAGGACTTGGTTGTGTTGTTTGTGTTTTCCTATCTTGATTTTTCTATGGTAGGAATATGTTTTATGAACAATCGATGTGGTTAGTTGTGGATAGTTTCCCAGTAGTTAAGGAACTAAATAATCTAAGTCTACAGAAATGTGAAAACCTAAATGGGGTTGGGGTTGTTTTTTGTATGCATGATTCGTAGTTGCAGTGCCAAGGCAGATGCTCAGTTTCTCTGTTTAGAAGCCATAGGTTGGGCTATGTGTTTGGTATATAAATATATATCTGTATCTTTTGAGTTTTATCACACCCCACCCATGTTGAGCACTTAGTACCGAACACTCCAATTTCATGGGAGAGGGTGTTTTTCCCTTAGTTACCAGCTCTATCCTACTCCTTCTCCCCTAGGTTGTGATGGCTTGAGGCGACCTTACACCTAAGACTCTTCGGGTAGGTTTTGATTGGGGTGGTTTTTGCCCAAGACTCTTCGGGCATGTTCTACTGTTTCCCAATAATCTTTGGGATGAGGCCCAGGTGTGTGCTGGAGGGATACATGGTTGTGAGGCCCAGGTGTGTGTGGGCGGGATATGTGGTTGTGAGGCACAGGTGTGTGTGGGCGAGGAGAGTGTGGCAGCGTCAGGATGTTCATCGTTAGGAAGAGAAGCTAACTAAAGGAAAATGGTGCGGGGTAACCAATACTCTGGTTCCTATATAGGAATACCTGTTGTGATTTTGTTTTTGGTGAGTCTGGATGATGTGGTTGGGTGGATTGAATTCCTTGCTAGGTTTCTTCTATTTTTCTCACGGGACATTAGGATGTCTCCCCACTTGGGCACGAGAGCTTTAGGTTTCCCCAATGAATATACTTTTATGCTCACCCAACATTTACTTTCATGTTTCCAGGAGGACTACCAGGGTCGTGTGGGACCCTACTAGTCAGACAGTTGGAGTTGTTGCTTTTGTTGTACTCTTATTTTCTTTTGGTATTGTACTTTGATCTTTCTTGTACTTATACCTTGTTATAAAATTGTTTAAACATGCATGTGGGCTTGGTTTGGGTTTATTTCTATACACTTGTTCTTTTCCTTTTTGGTGGTTGACTTGTCCTATTTCCCAATACTAAATAATAAAAAGGGAAATGCCTCCCATATTTGTGAAAACTCATACCCTTGGTGCTAGTCGCCAACCTGGGGCCTACTGGAGGTGGGACTTGGGGGTCATTATCTCCCTTTCACCATTGCCAGCTCAGGAGGGGCATCTTTGGTGGGAGGGGGTTGAGATAGAATGGTATCAGAGCTGATGGTTGAGAGATAGGATAGATTCTGGAGGTAGGAACAGTGGGAATTGTATGGGATGGTAGGGCAACAGTGTTAGTTAATCTTGGTGCATGACATAGGCCAGGGAAGACCGGCTAGGGCACGAGATTTTAGGCCCCCCCGTGATCCGATGCAAGGACTCTGAGCCTACCGAGTGACCAAGTGACACTACATTGATTTCATGGTAGAGACCCTAGGGAAGGTACATGCATCATCATGATTGAGTTTTACTTGATTTGGGTGTTCTGGGAAAGAAATTGAAATAAAATGATAAAATAAAAACCCTATGAAATTTCATTACTAATTCGGATTAGGTGATCTTTGTTTACCATACAGCTATGGCACCTGGACGTCGTCCCCGGGTGGCTCAGACGGCTGAGGCCCAGCAGATTCAGGTGGTCGATCGGTTGACGATTGACCGAGAGGAGGAAGATAGCCAGTGGCAGAAGAGTCTCTGTTCTTTCCAGTGGAAGACCCTCAAGAAGTACGAGGGTAGTACTTCGGATACGGAGACAGAGGGGTGGCTTGAGGAGCTAGGTATCACTTTTACCTTGATTTGTGCTCTGAGGGAGTACTGGGTTCCCCTAGCGGTAAGTCAGATGAGAGGTGCGGAGCGACAGTGGTGGACACTCTACCTCGGAGAGAGGATAGAGGAAGAGGTTCTGTGTGCCGATATTGAGAAGGAATTCTGAGAGGAATTCCTTTCATCCATGACCAAGGTGAAGAAGCGGCATGAGTTACTCTCCCTTCAGTAGGGGAGTATGTCAATACGAGAGTTGGGGATCAAGTTCAAGGATCTCTTGCGCTTTTATCCGGATTAGTTTCTGGATGAGGAGTCTCGAGAAAGATGTTTAGAGGAGGCGCTTCATCCTTCGCTCCAGTATCCTGTCACCCCCTTCACCCTTCCGACGTACTTGGCAGTACAGAAGAAGGCCGAGGTTGTAGATAGGATGCACTCGCTGGGAGGTGCACCCCGAGAGGGGATCCAGCCGGGCTCGTCAAAGGGGAAGGAAATCAGCAGCAGGTCTCCTTCGACGGGACCTTCCAGGTTCATGCCAGTAGGGAGAAGGCACCAGCAGTTCCAGTTCAGATTATTGGGTCCTCATCCCTTTTTCACGAGCCCAGGACCGAAGTGTTTTTATTTTGGACGTTTCAAACACGTTCAGAGTCGGTTCTCGACCCGAGCTTAGTAAGGTGGAGGTATGTAGGTTCAGCATCCACCTCAGCAGCAACAGTTGCTAATGAGGCCCTTTAAATAGCAGCAGGACCATGCTCCTCTGAGGGAAGACTTTGCGGGAGGAGGCTGACCTCAGGGTGCTCCTCAGGGACCTCGACTAGGGCGTGGTCGTGGAGGTGGATGAAATCAGAGAGGCAGAGGAGCAGGGCGTGGACAGTTGCACGCAACAGAGTTGGTAGCTCCAACAGGACCAGAGGTGGTGCGAGGTACGATTTGTTTGTTCAGCACTCTTGTTTCTGCTTTGTTTGATTCGGGAGCTTCGCAGTCTTTTCTTGCACATGGTCTAGCCCATGATTTGGGACTAGACGTAGAAAGACTCTCCGTACCACTGGTTCTAAGTACACCAGTTGGAGGCCAGACCAGCGTATCTTGTGTTTTTTGGCGATGTGGGATAACGTTGGGACCACATCGATCTAGTGGGGACCTCTTCTGTTACAGATGCAACCATACGATGTCATCCTAGGCATCGACTGGTTGTTTTCTGTTAGTTCCATTATCGACTTCTTCCGGAGAAGAGTCGTGTTCTCCGACGTGGATGGGAAGCACATATCTTTTGTTGGCGAGAGGAGCTATCAGGTGGGAAGGTGGCATGTGAAGCCTCTCTTTTTCTTATTAGGCGAGTTATCAGTGGTTCCAGCTAATACAGAGATGATGGATGTCTCAGAGGTTGTTGGGGAGTTCCTCGATGCTTTTCCTAAGGAGGTTGTGACTCTACCCCCCGACATGACTTTGAGTTCGGGATAGACTTACAGCTTGGTGGCCATCTGATTTTGATGGCCCCTTATCGGATGGCACCTTCGGAGTTGCTGGAGTTGCGGATTCAGATTGACGATCTGATGGAAAATGGTTTTGTTCGACCCAGTATATCACCATGGGGGGCTCCAGTTTTGTTTGTGAAGAAGGAAAATGGTGGTCTCAGGCTATGCATAGACTACCGAAGGATGAACCAGGTAACAGTAAAGAACCGTTACCCCTTCCAAGGATAGATGATCTATTCGAAAAACTAAGGGGAGCAGGTTAGTTTTCCAAGATTGATCTACGATATGGATATCATCAGCCGAGGTAAAGGACAGTGACATCTCTAAGACGGCTTTCAAGTGAAGGTATGGGCACTTCGAGTTTGTAGTGATACCGTTTTGAGTTCCGAATGCACCGGCTATGTTCAGGGGACTTATGAACTTTGTCTTCCGAGAGTTTCTTGACCGGTTCATTGTTTTGATTATCGATGACATCCTGGTCTACTCTAGATCAGAGGAGGAGCACGTCGAGCATCTCAAGGAAGTCTTGGAAGTCCTTAGACACCACCAGCTTTATGGGAAATTGTCGAAGAGTAAGTTCTTGACACAAGAAGTACAATTCCTTGGGCACATAGTGTCTAAGCATGGAGTGTCAGTGGACTCGTCGAAGGTGGAGGCATTTGTTTCTTGGGCAGCACCCAAGAGAATGGAAGAAGTACATAGTTTCCTAGGGTTAGCAAGTTACTATCGGAGGTCTGTTTCAGACTTCTCTCGAGTTGTTGCTCCATTGAAAGATTTGATGAGGAAGAACCAAGCCTTCCTATGGAGCGAGCAGTGCTAGAAAGCTTTCGACTACCTGAAGGAGATGTTGGTCTGTGCACTCGTACTCATGTTTTTATAGGAAGAGTTTTTGTATGAGGTGTTTTGTGATGCTTCTGGCCTTGGACTAGGGTGCGTGCTGATGCAGAAGAAGAGAGTGATCTGTTAAGGGTCTATACAGTTACGCCCTCATGAGCGTAACTATGCCACCCATGACCTAGAGCTTGCTGCAGTAGTGTTCACATTGAAGTTGTGGCGACATTACCTCTTTGGGGAGTGCTTTTTTGTCTTCACAGATCACAAGAGCCTGCGTTATATCTTCTCCCAGCGTGACCTGAACCTGTGGCAATAGAGATGGGTCGAGTTTCTCCAAGACTATGACTTTGAGATCTCTTCTACTAAAGGTAAGGGAAACGTTGTGGTTGATTCCCTGGGAAGGAATTCCCATTAGGATGTATTTTGGGAATCCACTGATGCTTAGAAGGTGATGGGAGAGTTGGCTTCCTTGCACATGGATGCCAGGGTAGAAGGTGTTAGAGGTTGTTTGTTTCAGATGACGGTGAAGTCCTCCTTGTTGCAGCAGGTGGAAGAGTCTCAGTGGGGGGACTCCGAGGCGGAAGTGATGCGGGATCGTGTCAATCTGGGGAATGCTCCAGAAGGATGGTCATAGGACAACCGACTTCGGATGTTTCTCCATGGAAGGTTGTTTGTCCTGGAGACAATGCATGAGGGAGTTCTCTGTGAGTTCCATAGCTCAGCCTTGGCAGTACATCCAGGAGTTTCGAAAATGTACTGAGGCCTGAGGGAACAGATTTGGTGGCCCGGGGTGAAACAGACAATGGCAAAGTTTGTGGCTAAATGCCTAGTGTGGTAGTAGGTGAAGGCTGAACACCATGTTCCAAGTGGTTTGTTGCATCCTTTAGATGTCCCCGAGTGGAAGTGGGATGACATCTCAATGGACTTCGTCACAGTAATACCCTGAGCTCAGGGTGGTTATGATGCTATCTGGGTAGTGGTGGATCAACTGACAAAATTAGCTCACTTTTTAGCAATTAAGGAGTCAGGCCCACTGAGTACCTTAGCACAGAGGTACGTAGACGAGGTTGTGCGGTTGCATGGAGTCCCAAAGACTATCATCTCAAGTCAGGATACTCGGTTTACCTCACAAGTCTGGATGGGGTTACAACATGCTTTTGGAACCCATCTATGCCTTAGCGCTGTTTTCCACCCCCTGAACGATGGTCAGATGGAGTGGACTATCCAGACGTTGGAGGACATGCTGCGAGCATGCGTTCTGGATTTCGTAGGATCATGGGTACGACACATGCCTTTAGTAGAGTTCGACTATAAAAACAGATTCCACTCTACTATTGTCATGGAACTATTTGAGGCTTTGTATGGAAGGCCATTTCGTTTACCCATTTTCTGGGAAGAGTTTAGTGAGAATGGTGCTCTTGGGCCAGAGGTAGTGCAGAGCACCACAGAGAAAGTCCAGCTTGTACGTGAGAGGATGAAAGCGGCTCAGGACCAACAGAATTCGTATGCTGATCTTCGGAGGATGCCCTTGGAGTTTGAGGTGGGAGATCATGTGTTGTTGAAGGTTTCCCCTCGACGGGGGTGGCGAGGGTTTGGGAAAGAGAGCATGCTCTCTCCTAGGTTCATAGGACCTTTTGAGGTGCTGAGGCGAGTCGGCGAGGAGGAATATTAGCTGGCCCTACCACCTCAGTTGGAGAAGTTTCATGACGTCTTCCACGTCTCCCAGCTTTATCGGTACTTGCACGACAACTCTCATGTTATCGACTAGGGAGAGTTAGATATTGGAGATTACGTGGCCTTCGAGGAACGACCAGTCCGAATCGAGGATCGTAAAGTGAGGGTGCTCCATGGAAAAACCATTCCGTTGGTTCATGTGTTGTGGAGGCAAGGTGACTTTGAGGAGAGCACTTGGGAGCGGGAGACCCAGATGCACGCTCAGTACCTGGAGTTGATTTCACTTGTGTGTTCCCTTGTTATTCTGAGATTTGTGTTGATGTTGTACTTTGTACCTTTATATATGGAAAGATTGGCTGGTCGGTTGTGATACCTTTTGTTTTCTTCTTCTCTGGAATGTGTGACATGTCCGGATTTGTGGGGAAATGGAAAAATATGACCCTTAATCGAGACGCATTAATATGGATGGAATTGATCCCATGCGGGCGAGTCAGTGCTGCCTAAAGCGGATAATATCTCGACATAAGAGAAGGATTTTCCCAAAACCACGTGTCCGGGCATTCTGTTGGTTGTGTGGTGTTGGAGGTAGTACAAGTTGAAAAAAAAAATACTAATGTATGAAAGTTGGAAGAACAAATTCTTAATCGAGACGAATTAATGAGGATACGATTAAACCCGTGTAGGAGAGTCAGTGCCGCCTAATGTGGATAATATCTCGACATACGAGAAGGAATTCGTAATGCATATGATTAGGGTTGTTGGTTGGGTTCCTGTTATAACGTGAACCCCTAGAGGTATCTTGTTGGGTTTCCTATGGGTTGGTTTTTGAATTCTTAGGGATGAGAATGTTTTAAGAGGTATCTGATGTAATGGCCCGGACCTCTCTGGCCAATTCCTTTGTCAAAAAAGAAGGAAAAGAAGTGTTCTGGAGGGTAAAATGGAATTTTACCACACTTTCCAGAATTTTGAAACTACACGCCGTGTAGTTTGAGTACACGTAGTGTACCCCCATTCCGGGTATACCCTGTGTCGCAGGCTGTGTCCTCGCAGTGTGAAGTAAATGAGTACACGCCGTGTAGTGTAACTACACGCCGTGTAGTGTAACTACACGCCATGTACCACCTTGCCGGGTATACCCCGTGTTGAAGGCCGTGTCCTCACTGTGTGGAATAAAGGGTGCACACAGTGTGTGCAGTACTACACGCCATGTAGTCCTTCCCCACGTACACGTTAACAGTAAAATGACCGTGTTCCGTGTTGGAGTTGTGTCCCTGCCGTTTTAATTAAATGGGTACACGCCGTCTTTCCAAACTACACGCCGTGTAGTCCCTCCCCGCGTATGCGTTACCCTCAAACCGTGTTTTGACCAGTCAACAGCCGCGGAGCCGTGTTGGGATCCGCATGGAGACCGTGTTAAATAACTGAGTACACTCCGTGTACTATAACGTACACACCATTTACTTTTGCTTATCTCACCTATAAAAGGAGGGGTCCCCTCCTTCTTTTCAACTCACTCCTCTCCTCCCCATTCCTCTGAGCAGAGTTCTCCCAAGAGACTCGAAGGCTCTTTCTTCCATAACTTCTTCGTCCGAGCTCCGATTTATGCTTCGTCATTGGCCATGGGATCGTAACGATGAGGCGGAACATCCGAGCTTGGATCTTTTGTCTTTCCTTCGGCCTTTCCATTCAATTCCACCCGATTTGGTTTTTATGGGACTCGACAGAAGTGATGGACACTGACAGACATCTTCTAATGTTGATCTGTGGGAGCACTGTGATCAGAACCTATTGAGGTAGGGATCTTACCTTAATCTATTTAATTTTTGCATCATGCGGGTGGGTGTTCTCTTGTATATGTGAAACACTTTTTGAACTGGTTTAATAAAGATAATAACTGGATTATAAAACAGGTTTGAGATATTGTGATTTTTGTTACTTTATATCATGTGATATTATGTTGTCAATTGAATGAGATTCTGCCTACGGAAAATCACAGTCGTTGGGGGCCTTTTCCTGCGCAATTAAATGTTTCCCTATCTTTCTAGACCATTTTGCTGATGTAAACTTCGTGAAATGTGGAAATTGGTTAATCACGTAAAGTTGGCTATTAAAAATATGGAGCCCTTGTGTGATCAGCCCGGTTGAACAAAATGGAACAATGAACATGAGGGTGTTTGCTTGGTTACGTGGCATGTGATGGGGGTTTTTTTGTGTGTCTTTGTGGATAGGGTGAGTAGCGGGGATGTAATTTTCTTGGTTGTGGGTTGGTGTAAATTCTATGTTAGTAATGGGCAGTAGGGCTGCGATAAATGGTATTAAAGGGATAATGATGTACGGTGCGGTTGTGGTTATGGCAGTTGGAAGTGGGGCTGCAGGGATGGGTTGGAATATGAACAGACTATGGGTTGGGAATAATAAATAAAAAGTGGAAGAGTTAATTAATGGTGGGTCATGGTAATGGAAAGGGAATAATAATCAATGGGTTGGTTGGTTGATAAGAAGGAATTGGTTGTGTTGCTTGTGTTTTTCTAAAATGATTTGTGAATGGGAGGAAAATGTTTTACGAACGATCGATCTGTTATGTTGTGGATAGTTTTCCCAGTAGTTAAGGAACTAAATAAACTAATTCTGCCGAAATGTGAAAACCTAAATGGGGTTGGGGTTGTTTGTTGTATGCATGCTTCGTAGTAGCAGTGTCGAGGCACGTTCTCAGTTTCTCTGTTTAGAAGCCATAGGTTGGGCTGTGTGTTTGGTATACATATATATATATATATATATATATATATATATATATATATCTTTTGTGTTTTATCACACCCCACCCATGTTGAGCACTTAGTGCCAAACACTCCCATTTCATGGGAGAGGGTTTTTTTCCCTTAGTTACTAGCTCCTTCCTGCTCCTTCTCCCATAGGCTGTGATGGCTTGAGGTGACCTTACACCTAAGACTCTTTGGGTAGGTTTAGATTGGTGTGGTTTTATCCAAAAACTCTTTGGGCATGTTATACTGTTTTCCAAGAATCTTCGGGATGAGGCCCAGGTGTGTAAGGGCGGGAAGAGTGTGGTAGCATCAGGACGTTCGCTGTTAGGAAGAGCATATAACTAAAGGGAAATGGTGGGGGGTACCCAATACTCTTGTTCCTATATACTACTACCTGTTGCGATTGTGTTTTTGGTGAGTGTGGCTGGTGAGGTTGGATGGATATAATTCCTTTCTAGGTTTCTTCTATTGTTCTCATGGGACATTAGGATGTCTCCCCACTTGTGCACGAGAGATTTTGGTTTCATTACTGAGTATACTTGTATGCTCACCCTACGTTTACTGTCAGGTTTCGAGGAGGACTACCAGGGCCGTGTGGGACCCTACTAGTGGGACAGTTGGAGTTGTTGTTGTTGTTGTATTCTTGTTTTATTTTGGTATTGTACTTTGATCATTCTTGTACTTGTACCTTATTATAAATTTTTTTAAACATGCATACGGGCATGGTTTGGGTTTATATCTATACACTTGTTATTTTCCTTTTTGGTGGTTGACTTTTCCTATATCTCAATCCTAAATAATAAAAAGGGTAATGCCTCCCATATTTATGAAAACTCATACCCTTGGTGCTAGTCGCCAACCCGGGGCCTACTGGAGGCGGGACTCGGGGGTCATTATCTCCCTTTCACCATCGCAAGCTCAGGAGGAGCATCATTGGTGGGAGGGGGTCGTGACACCATATTTAACTAGATTCTCTTTAAAATCCAATGAAAAACATTTCAAAATTTTGGATTTTCATAGAAAGATCAATAAGTGGTAAAAAATAAGTAACGATATTATCCATAAAAAACATTTAGACTACGAATAATTTACATAAAGTAATATATTTCACCTTTATCAAGTATTAAATACTCTTAAATTAATATAAGCTCATTTATGACCATATTTGTAATTAATAAATTACCATAAAACACATAGAATGAACATATAAAATTTAATGGTATCTTGGGAAATAATCATACATAAATGGAATAACGATCTAGTTGAATTCCAAAAATATTACTATTAGAAATAGAGTAGCCAAATTGTTCGGCTTCCATACCCAGTGCATTGAAGGTTATAATGTATCCACCCATGGTTGGGTTATCATGAAACCACCCATATTTAATTAATCAAGTTACCACACATCTTTGGTTTATCATGTAACCACACATATTTGGTTTATCATGTGACAACCCAATATTGGTTTATCATATAACCACCCGTCAAATCTCTAAGTACAATTATAAAATTCTTACACATAAAATTTTTCAATTATCAACATTTCAATAATAAAATTTCATTTTCAATCACAATAAATCATTTCACAAAAATAAAATAATTAATTCACATTAAATTCTATTTTCAATGCCTAAACACTAAAAAATAGTCCATGTGATTTATTTTACATTTAAAAACATTATGGCTATAGGGGAATCTAAATATCAAATAACTGTTTTGGTGGAAGAAAATTATTTGATCTTGCATACATTAAAAAAACATT
Organism: Viscum album; assembly: GCA_963277665.1. Lineage (NCBI taxonomy): Eukaryota > Viridiplantae > Streptophyta > Magnoliopsida > Santalales > Viscaceae > Viscum > Viscum album. Next base: position 1,457,086,468 of record OY728158.1, on the reverse strand, counting down.
TCCTTTGCCATTTCATAAAATAGTAAAATGTATCATTTAAAAGATTCATTTTGAAAGCCTTGGAATGGATTAATGTCAAAGGGGTTGACTATACACCATATAAAATAAGGTGGTGTACAAAATAAAAATATTCCTCTATGAAATGAGATTGAGACGAAATCACATACATTGAGTTCAATTTCTCATGTATTTTCTATGTTTTTATTGAATAAAAAAGAGGAAAATTTATACATTATGGAGAACATTTTTCATGTCTATTATTCCATTTATATGACTTATTATCATGTTATGAATATTACACAATTATTTAATATCATATTAGATATTTTGTTGATATTCTGTACTTGAGTCGAAGATGAACATGGTATGATGTCAATAGTCCATGTTATCATAAGTCTATAATATATAAAATAATATTTAGGAAATTATTAACTTTCTAAAAAATAAATTATACTCATAAATCAAGCCATGAACTATGGGTATTAAAAATGAAAAACCTTATATTCATGGAGATGATAGGTCCTAAATATTCATGGAAAATTATTCTATTTTTAATTAATAATTATGAAAATAATATAATTAATATTTTATATATCAAGAAGTATCATAAAATTATTATTATAAAAATAATAATTAAAAAATACTTATAGTTATAATATACAAGTGATTTGGTGAATAAAAAGATTTCACATCACTTCGTGGAGGTGTTAGTTCACACATACACATGAACGACATTATCTTATTTATGTGAATAGAATATTAGAAATTAATTACTAAAGTATTATTATGCAATGTTTAATATTTCATGAAATTCAAATTTTAACATTAATTACATCTTTATAACCACTCATGATATATGGTTATTGGAAATGAATTAAATCGATTCGTTGAGGTTATAGTTCACACGTATACATGAACGATTAATTCCAGTCCCATTTTATAGAAGTGGAGGTGGATTTAGGTGACGATATTAACATAATAACATATAATTACATTTAATATAATGTATTAGTTATTTCTACTTGGAATTACAATATTTTAATGACGTTTAAAAATAAAAAAAATTAAATACTTAAATTAAAACGTTCCCATTCCTTAGAATGATCACAATTTGTAACACTCTAACACCTATATAGAGAGTGTTATACTAAAAATAAGGAGTTAATAATTTTTATAGTGATTAAATAAAGGGTTTTTTGAAGTAATTGGGGAAAATAGGTTTTGAAAGTGTATGAAATAGAGGGTAATGAGTGCCTTTTTTATAAGAGGGGGCATTATTGGAATTTTAAAAAGAATTCAATTAATATAATGTTTATTTCAATTCTAAAAATATTTAAAATTATTTATTTTAAATATATGATAATTATGGGTCTAAATATAATCATCCAATTATAGTTATTCATGTTCTTTGTATGTTTTGATCCTTACCATTTTGTTTTATCCTTTTTAACTCACACCATTTTATCATGTAGTTTAAACATTGATAGTTAATAAAATTACCATATCATTTTAAATGATCAATGAATGAGTTATTAATGATATTTTTAGACATATAAAAAATGTTGGTAAAATATAATTTTTTTTACAAAAAAATTATCAATTAGTGAAATAATTAATATTTTAAAATAAGAACTATGTCATGTTTAGAACTATTCAGTACATGACTTTAAAAAATTTTCTAATAACTAGATATGTTTGAGAAAAATACATTAAATACATCGTAACATATCATAGTCATTCATTAAATTAATTTATGGAATAAATTATTTCTTCTTATATTTATTTTAATAACATTAATAGCATTTATTTGATTTGTTCTTTTATAAATCTGTAATTTCATTTTCTTTCTGTCATAAATAAATTTAATTATTTTACTCATAAAAATTTAAAATAAATTAACATGACATAGGAAATATGTTTTTTCAATTTCTATGGACTATTAACTGTCAAATATATAACTTAAATAACTTTATATAAAAAAAATTTTATTAAGAAGAGGCATTTGTGTTACATATTTGACTTTACATTAAATTAAATGTTATAAATGTCATAATCACACCCAAGTGGACTCTATAGGTAAATGTTTATTCCTAAGGAGGTTCATGGTCTATAATAACTCATACAATAATATTATGAAATGTTTTAGGGTAATATAATAATATTAAAATATTAATTTTACCTTTAATTACCCTTTTTATTATTAAATGTTGTAAATTAAATATTAATATTTATATTCCACAAATAGTATTTAAATCCTATTTTACTAGATTATCCATACTATGTGCAACCATATATATATGAATTTAAAAATTCAATTCATAGAAGTTGTTAAATTAGGTTTGAAACTAATCCCTTTGATGGGTAGGGAAAACATGTTTTTTTGTAAATCTTGTAAAAGTTCACATAGTTTTTCTATTTAAATTTAATATGAAAAATCTTACAACGAAATATATTGGATTATAAGATAATAAATTCATCAAGTTATTCCATAATACCATGTAAAAGGATAATTTTAAAATATAAATAAATTAGATGAAAAGGTAGTTTTGAACAAAAATGTTATATTTTTAACTATTAATTTATATTTTAATTTTATTAAAAAATACCAAGAATTCAACCAACATAAATTTTTATCACCAATTTCATAGAAAAAATTTTTGTTTTCAAAAAATAATATATAAAAATGAAAAAACTATTTTAAAAAATGGCTCTCCCTCAAAATGTTGTAAAACTAAATTTTAAAAATATTGGATTATTTTATGCTTAAAATTTGATTTATTCTCATTTTAATCCTATATAATTTAGTGGGATACTGTGAAAATATTTAATAAACAAGTATAAAAATAATATAGTTATTTATGTTGATTCACACCAATACAACGACCAGGCGATGACTACCATTTTTAATAAAAATATTAATAATATATATTAATTTCAGTATAACTAAGTATTGGATGCAACATATGATTATGGAAAAACAAATTATTGTGTGTGGTGTACACTATTGTACATAGCATCTATTTAAGGTAAAATTACTAGCTAATTCCTAAATATAAAAAATATGAAAAATTTATTATTCTCTAAATATCATGGATGTTACATCATTACCCTCTTCTAAAAATGAAACCCTTGAAATTTAATGTTGGACTTGGTAACTAATGTTTCCATATTCAAAATTACATTATTTTAATAACACATTAGAAAAAGGGTCAATAAATCCTCCTCATTAAAAAAATGAAAGTGATGTAAAATGGTCATATGAGATAAATAATACTAGGATTCCATGAAGGAAAACATAGATATGTATGAGAAAAATTACCATCATGTTCTAATGAAGAGTGAAATAAAACATTGTCAAGAAAAAGGTAAAAATTACAAAGTTAAAGATTTGTGAATGGTAAAATGTCCTTTCATTTCATAATAGGAAAAGTAAACTGATGATGTTTTTCTTCTAATATATATTTCATCATGTTTTGGAATTCAGTTACATCCTTGACTATTAAAATAAATAAACATAATAAAATAATAAGTAGAGTTCCATCCTTTGGTCAATTTCTACCCTAAACGCATCCTTTTCTCCAAATGATGAGTATTTATGTTGATTTTTTTGACACCTGAGGGACTAGAATCAACATATAAAATATGACATAAAATAACAATCAGATATTTTATGAGATATATTCTTTACATTTTTAATGTCATTTTTTGTATGCTACACCAAGATTAGCTTGCACTATACGCAACACCGTATTAGTTTTCAAAATACACAACACTATTCTTGGCTTGTTTTACATAGAGTTTCATGTTCTTTTGATAGAATTAATTTCATGAACCCTGAGTATATATTTTTTTCAATGTATAAAGAACGATGTTTCAATTATGTTATATTTATCATCAAAATAATATCTCACTAAATGAAACATAAACTTGGCTTGAATTACATTCCCGAGTGACCATCCTTGATAGCTTGCATTGTACGCAATACCATGTTTCAATAAAAAAATGATATATTATAAAAAAAATTATTATTTACTGGGATATAAAATATCCTTGATGAATTTTTTTTGACCTCATTTTGGATTTTATATAACATTAACATCTATATTATGCGTTAGCTATAACATCATGTAAGAGAAAATTCAATTTTTCCGATAAGAGAAGTATTTTTCAAAAAATGTATTTTTTTATCTTTTTGTTTGGAAACCAATTTTATATAATTTTTTAACAACTTTATATATTATATATTACAATATAAATCACTAATTTTAATGTGGGAAATCCAAATAATCTTTGTTTGAATGATTGTTATTTTATGGATAAAATTTCTATTCTAATGAAAACTGAAAAATACACCATTTTAATTCAAAAATGATATTCATCTAATTTATTTAAATGGTTATATTATATTTTAAAATAGTGATTAAATTTTAATTGGATTATGTTTTTATCCTCTAATATATTAATATTTAGTTGATTTAATTTCACCATTAAATTGTGTATAAACAAATGTCAATTTTTTGATAGTTTTATTTATTAAAAACCTACTTTGTAGTTTTTACAACGAGATTTAATTTTAAATTAATTACAATAACAATTTTGTTTTAAATATTGAAAAATGGAATCCATATTTGGAATAATTGGGTCTAAATTATTTTAATATTTTACATTTTTTTGATATTGTGAATAATAAATATGTTAATTTTTATTTACAATGGTTAAAGGTAAATCCACTAAATTAGGGTAACAAACTATATGATAAATATAATAAAATTACCCCAACAACAGGAAAAATACTATTGAATTAATTAAACTATACAAATATCACCTATTTGTTATAATAGATTCATTTAATTGTATTTTTTCATGAATGCGATGTAATTATAAATAAATTAAAAGAAAGTGATAACATGTCACTCTCATATATCTTATAAGTATAATAATTTTCATGAAGTGATAAACTTGATAAAACATATAACATAATGTGTCTAAATAAGTATGATTAAATTATATGTATTATTTTAATTAATTAATAATATTTATAGATTAAATAATCACCAATAATTATGACACAATAGTAGTGTAGAAATTATTTGTTTAATATAAATATCAAATAAATGGTCATAAAAATATTTAAATAAATATAATATAAACAAATTAATGTGCTATATGAATATTATAAGATACTATGACATGTTAGAAGTGTATTAAATATTTGTTTTTGAATATCATATGTCTGGATTTTATTTATAGTCAAATAAATGAAGAATGTCAAAAATGAAACAAGATATTTTGTAAAAATATAATATTATTAAATTATTTTATAATAAAAAAATATTTAGAAACAAAAAAATCATATGGTATAAAATTTCATTAATTATCCAATTATGTAAAATTTAAAATAGATTTTTAAATATTCATAACCATTTATTATTTAGAATATTATTACCAATATTTAAATTAAATAGAGTAAATAATCATAACTCAAAATAGTAAGATTGGAAATAAAAATAAAAACATGTATGAATTTTATTGGTTGATATTATTTGGACAAAAAATCATCAAATATTTTAAATAATACAATTTTAAGGAATTTTGATTTAAAAATTAACCTATATTAATTAAATATGTTTGGTATATTCAAGGGTGCCCCTCCCCTGCCTTATAAAAGAGAACCTCTCATTCTCTTTTTATCACACCACTAATGCCATTTTTCATTGCAAAACATTTCCCATTCCCCATCCATACATCCTTCAATTCGTCATAGAGGTCACAATTTAGGTATATATACATCCTAATGAGGCCTTTTGTATAAATCAAAATTAGATGCTCAAAAAAGAAGTAAATGTTTTAAAACATCTTTGAAAATTATCATCATCTTCTACTTCCTCGTATTATGTTTTTTCGATACTAAAGTAATAATTGGAATATATTCAAAAAATTTATATATTATTACAATATTGTAATAACATTATAACTCATTTTATCCATCTAATGAATAACAATATCTCATTGTGTACGTAAGACATACTGTCTCTACATCGTGGTGGAATTTTAATTCTACAAGACATAATTTCGAAGGGTATAATTATGAGTATAATAGATTAAAATAACAAATATAACATGATAATTATTATGAATAATCAATTTTACAAACAATTCCATACCATTTAACCATTATGTGAATGATATTATCGCTCATGCATACATACGACCAACTGTCTCCACGACACGATGAGATTTATTCATATCATTAACCATTCAATAAATATTATAAAGTATATATAATAAATACGTAATAAATATATGAAATATTAATGGTATTTTATTTATGTATATATATATAATTTAATTTCATCCAATTAATTTAATAAGGAAATGGATATAGCGTTCATGTATACCTACAGTCTACCATCTCCATGAACGATGTTTTACATTTTATTTATCTATCTATTATATATATTTTTATACAGAATATATATGATATATAAATCTTGTTACACATTCAGGAAGTATTTTAATTGTGATCTAAGTTATATGTTCAAGAATAACTTGTCAAAACATGTACAATAAATAAATTAAATATTACCCAAAACGTTGCTTTAACGTAGAATTTATAAATGAATGGGTAATATAAAGTCCTTAGTGAATATTATATGATATAATAAATATTATTATGTTTATGTGATGAGTAAATAATATATTTAATCCCACTATACAAGTGTTTTAGAAACATACAGAGGAAATCAGACCAATGTTAAGGGATAATTTGGCAATCTCATTTTTATATGAGATTATTTATACATAAGTATTTACTAGGGGTATATTTATCATCAATGTAAATATTTTATAAAAATGTTTTCAGAAATTATTTTTATTATTATCTTATTTATGTTTAAATCATTTTTACCCATTTTTACTTTTACAAAATTGTTTGGAAGGAATCTTTTGTTCCTTAACCATACGAGGTACTTTTTTACTTCTCTAGGAAATGTAAGATGATAATGTTTTTTAACTTATTTAGAATGAATAGATTATTATGCCTCCATAAATTCTTATTTCCACTTATATTCCTTTAAAGTACTTCAAATTAATTCTCAATTAAATATTTTTCTTCTAAAATTGTGTGGAATTTTGAGAAAATAAAAATATTTTGAAGAAGAAAGGATATTTTCTTCAGGAATTAATTTCAAGTATTTTATTAGAATTAATTTCCAAATAGAATGATATAGGATTATTCTTCGATCCCAAATATAACATGGAATTAAATTTTTTTTTATGAAAATATTTTTATGGAATTTATTTAATTTATCTATATAAGGACATAATGATGTTTAGGAAACCCATTTTTTGTTCCTTGAGTTATGCAATGATGAAATTTTTTTATGGTGTATGTAAGAATGATTTCATTATGATATTTTTGGGGCCTATATCTCCCAGCGGTGCATTTGGTAAAGATCTATATCTCATGATTTATACATTACTGGAATAAAATGTATATCAAGTTCAGTAATATAGGTTTGGAATAGAAAGTAAAGATGGTTCAGTAATACATATATGGAAGGAAATGTAAACTCTTTTTAAAAATGGACATTGTCCATTATGATGGTCTTGGAAACAATTCCTTGGATACTAATAAAATCATATTATGTTCCTAATATGTTTCAATAATTATATGTTTTATAGTAGTGTTATTTTATAATGGATAAAGTTCCATTATGATATTCAACTTATATACTACCATGATTTATTTTAAGACTAAATATTTTTATATATAATCATTATGTTCATGCTGTTACATTATTATGTTTATGGTTGTTCGCTATTTTTACCCTTACTGAGAATTTGAGAGAACCCTTTTTATGCATTCTTTTCCCTAGGTTATAAATAATAGTTTTTAGTAGGAAAACATATATGAAAGATCATTAGGGGATATGTTAATGATCTTTTGCGAATCTAGAACAATTGTTCCGAGTTTTCAAAGATACTAAACTAATAAGGAATATTGGTTGTATATTTTTTGTAATGTATTCTGTATTCCTCAAATGAAACAAAATGTCCATGTACTTCAAGCTTAGTTCGTTAGAGTAGATATCAGAGCGAAGGTTTAGTCAACCTTTGAAAACTACGATGTAGAAAATTTTGTGAGACCCCTAGAGATATTTTAAGGACAAATCTATAGATATCATAAAGATAATTCATGGTTAGGTTTCAATCCTAGGATTTTTTATAATCCTAACTAATATAGGTATAAATCGAAGTAATCATAGATTGACATATTATTTTTAATTTACTTTACTTATGTGTTTCTAATATTTTTTATGTATTTCTCACACTATTATTTTTGGTGTTACTAAATAGCAAGAACTACATAGAAAATTTCCAACCACTAAATTTTTCATTTGTGAACATTCTACGAATTTTGATGATTTATTTATTATGTGGAAATATCATAAAGACAATCATGATGATTGTAAAATTATTGCTCATACTTATTAGGATAAATAGATTGTAAACATCATGTGAAAGGTATTTGTTGTTATTACTGTATTATTTACATTAAATATAAGAAGGTTGAGGTTTATAAACCTTAAGACATTATTTATTTTCAATGAAATATAAAAATGATGGATCCTACGTAATGGTTTTAGAAAAATGTTGTATTATTTAGGTGTATATGTTTTCGGATTCAAATATTATGTTTTATGAATCATGAAATATATATGTTCATTCATTATATGTTTTTCAATATGGATTTGAAATGATTCGTTACGGAATTATAAGGATCTAAAAAATTATTTATGGGTATGGTGATATATTTGGATAACACATGACTTAGAGAAAGATAACCCCTAATATGTTCCTTATATTAAGATAATATTGTTTGGATAATGATATGTTTGATTTTAATGATTAAATTGGATGATGAATGTTTATTGAGAACTAATTATGAATTTTTTGATTAGAGCGTTATGATACCAAGGATGAAGTATACAACCTTTTGGGACATTAAAAATAATATACTATGTTTTGGAATAATGAAATATTCATGTTTTCAATCATCATAGCTTATAATTCATGTTGTTATGGTAACTCAAGATAATAAATGATGAAGGTGATCACACTTTTGGAATGTGACCATCTATAGATACCTTATGATATATTGTAGATAAATATTAAGTCAAGTAAGTGATAAATTTTCAATAGCTTTGTATTTCAACTTTTATAGGGATTTTAAGGTTATATAATTATGTATTGTTTAAGGAAAACATAAAATGAAATTATTTAGAATAATGTTTTATCATAATACAGACCGATTTGTGCATATTTTATTACATGTGATAACCTTTTTATTGAGACAGATGGAATGTCCTTTCATTATATCACGTGATATTCTAACACATCAAAAATTAAAAACTCAACATCATTTCATTAAATAAGAGATAGTGTGGAAATTATTAAAGGTATGAATGATAGTGAGATTGTACCAAAATCAAGTAAGTATTTATTCTCATGAAAATTTATTCAACATTAGGGAAAATATAATGAAAACCAGAAATATTTCCATAGTACCAACTTATCCGATGAATCATATGGCCCCATAATTATCAAAAATTTATGGGTTTTTGTTTTCCACCTTCTCAAAACAATTTTCTCTATCCCTATCATTCAAAACTAGATGGTTATATATTTCTTCCATATCCATGTTTTCGCATCCCACCTATGTTCTTTTATGTGGAATCCCACAGATGAGTTACATTGGGTGACTGTTATGTTTCTAACATTCCTTAAAAAATAATGTCTTATTATTCCTTTTTATGATGTGGGATTCTATAAAAGAAACCTTTAAGTAGTAATCCTTTTATTACCCATGTGAATTTCGTTGGAGAAATTTATTGTAAGTGGGAGGGGGTAGAATGTAGCACCCCGTGATTTTATGAGATAGATTAATTAAAATTTTTTATGTACTATTTTTTATGATAAACCAATATAATATAGTGCTATATGAAACATTATATTATGTTATTCTATATGAGACACTATTTTTCTACTTGCGTTAAAAATAGTTTCAAGTTATTTTGATATAATTCATTTTACACAACCCTGAGTATATATTTTGTACAATATAGAAATAACTATGTTCAGATCTTGTTATAATAAACAATAAAGGAAGCTTCCATATAATTCGGAACTTACTTGGCTTTAATTATATGCAAGAGTAATCTTCATTGATAGATTGTGTTGTAAGTATTTATGAGTTTCCCTAAAAAACTATTTATTATGAAAATATTATTATTTAGTAGGATATAAATTAGTCTTTATGATTTATATTAAGAAATTTTTTAATTTTCTATAACATTAACCATTGTATTATGTGTTTTCTAGATCATTATATAAGATCAAATTCAATTTTTTGGATAAAACGTTTATTTTTTAAAAAATATAGTTTTGGAACCTTTTTATAGAGCACTAATTTTTAATCCTGTTTTTAACTCTTCTATATTTTATATTTGAAAAAATAAAAGTCCTCTTTAGAAGTGGGATGTAAAAATTTATTTCGTTCTAATTTGTGGTATTTTTCTGATGAATGCATAATATAATTAATTCTGAAAAATAATGCATCTTAAATTGAAATATACTTTTCATATAATATATTTATATAGTTAAATTATATTTGTTTAAATTATTTTTAATGTTTATATATAATAATTTTTTATAATATAATTTAATTTTGGTCATTGGAAGTAATTTCAAATGTAAGTTGGATATAACCACATGTCAATCTTTTAATAATTTTTACTTCTTCAAAAACCACATTTTTGTTTTGATAACTGAAATTATTTTCTAATTAATTACTACAAATTTTGTTGGTTGAATTTTTAAAAATGTATTCCATATTTGGAATCAGTGGGTCTAAATTATGTTAATATGTTAATTTTATTTTTTGGATATTATGAATAGTAACAACGGTAATTTTTATTTACCATAGTTAGAGGTAAATCGGTTAAATTAGGGTAAAAAAATATATGATAAAGACAATAAAATTACCATATCTCATTAAAAAAATCATATTGTAAGAATTAAAATATAAAAATATCACATAATGGTCCAAATTGATTTATTTAATTTTGCAGAAAATTAGGTAATTATTATTAAAAAAATTGGCAACATGTCACTCTCATATATCATAGAATTATAATATTTTTAATGAAGTCCTAAAAATGCTATAACATAAAACATAAATAGTTTACCGAAATATAATGATGTTTTCTACATAATGTGAATTTATTTAGTGTTTTTATAGATTAAAAAATTACCATTAATGATGACACAATATTGATGTAGAAAATATTATTTTCAATATAAATATCAACTAAATGGTTAAAAAATATTAAAATAAATATAATATAAACTAATTAATGTGAAATATAAATGTTCAATTTGAATATGAAATTACAGGAGTATATTAAATATTTTATTTCGAATTTATCTTGTGGGTATATTTTATTTACTGTCAAAAAATTAATAGGGTAAAAAATGATACTTGATATTTTATGAAAAGAACAAATTATTAAATAATTTACAAATAAGAAAAATATTTAAAAAATATAGAGTGAAAATTAAAAGGTCTAAAATATCATAAAGTATCCAATTATAGACAATTTATAACACAAAATAAATATTTCTAACCATTTATTATTTTGAATATTATTATCAGAATTAGATTTAAATAAATTAAATAATGATAAATCAAAATGGTAAGGATAAAAATAATATAAAAACATGTATTGATTAATGGGTTGAGATTATTTCATCCCAACCACATCAAATATTTTAATCAATCAATTCAAGAATCCTTTTAATTTAAATATTAATTTATATTAATTTAATACTTTTTGTATTTCCAAAGGTTCCCCTACGCTCTCTTATAAAAGGGAACCTCTACTTCTCTTTTAATCACACCTCTAATTCCATTTTTATCCCCCAAACCTAGACCATTTACTATACCAACATCCATAACATTATCATAGAGTCCACACGTTGGCTAAAAGGGAATCATAAAGTTTCTTTTTGTGCATATCAAAAAGAGATACCCAAAAAAGATTTAAATGTTTTATATCCCCTTTCTAAATTATTTTCATATTCTACTTAATATTCATTTGTTTCATCCAAAACAATGTAATAAATACAATATATTATACATTATCAGATGATATTATAATTATTAAAAAACTATATACCTGCTTTTATTTAGCATATTAATAACAATATCACCATGGATGCATATGTACGACTTACCATCTCCACATTGCGGTGTATTTTGTTACTCAACAATACATAATTTATATGGTTATAATGATTCTTATAATGGATGTAAATAATGAATATTAAATTATAATTATTCAACATAAATAATATACCATTCAATTCCATATCATTTGACCATTATGTAAATGATATTGTCACTCGTGTATACGTATGACCTACCATATCAACGACACGATGAGAAAAGTTATACATGTAAACCACTCAAGATTGATTATAATGTATATATAATTAATAAAAATTAAATGTATGAAATAATAATTCTATTGTATTTGTATATATATATAAATAATACATTTACATTCTTTCATTCAATTCAATAGTGAAACAGAAACAACATTAATGCATTTGTATAGCCTACCATCTCTTGGAATAGTGTATTCTATTTCATTTATCTATTATTTATATATGTTTATATCTAGAATATATATTATATATAAATCATTTCCAACATTATGAAAGTTTTTCAAACATGATCTAAGTAATAATATTAAAAATAACAAGTCAAAACACGTATGATAAATAAAATAATTATTATCCAAAATGATTTTTTATCATGTAATTGATAAATGAATGAGAAATATGAAGTTATAATTGTCTCATATATGTTATCATAAATATTATTATGGGTATATTAAGACTTAATAATATTTTTAAACCCACTATACAATAGTATCATACACATACATAAGGAATTCAACCTAAGGTAAGGGAATATTTTGAAATCCCATTTTCATCCAAGATTGTTTATATATAAGTATTTACTAGTGTTATATTTATCCTCAATGTCCATGTATTATATAAAGGTTTATTCAAAAAAATATTTAAATTATTCTATGTATTTGTAAAGTCATCTTTAACCATTTTTTTCATTTACTATATGGTTTGGAAGGAATCTTTCTTTTCTTTACAATATGATGTACTTTTTGACATCTCCAGCAAAAGTATGAGGATAATGTTTTTTAACATATATGGTATTATTGGATTATTATGATTCCATAAAACATAATTTACTTGAATATACCTTTATGATATTTCATGTGTATTTAACATTAAATTATTTTCTTATAAAATTGTGTGTCATTGTGAGAATAACACATTTTTAAAGAAGAAATGATATTTTACTCTGGAATTAATTTCAAGTATTTTATCAAAATTAAATTCCATCTAAGATGACATAGGGTTTTATTTCTATACCTATTATTTATTTGTTTGTATTGAGTTTATGATGGAAAATTTTTTATGAAATCCATTTCTTTTATATAAATTATGAATTAATAATATTTAAGAGTCCCACTTTTTATTCCATGGGTTTTGTTATGATGAATTGTTTATATTTTTGTGGAACTTGTACTTATGATTTGATTATGGGATTTGTGAGATCTATATCGCCCTCCAATGCATTGGGTATTGATTAATATCTCATGAGATAGACACTGTTAGAATAGAAAGTAAATTTAGTTTAGTAATAGAGGAATGGAACGACAAGTAAATATGGTTTATTAATATGTTGCCGGAACAACATGTTAAATCGATTCAGTAATGGACTTCTTCCACTATTATGGTCTTGGAAAAAATTCCATAGTTACTATTGAAATCACATTTTGTTCTTAATATTTTTAAAAAATTCTATGTTTTTTTCAAATCAATTTTATCATGCTTAATATTCCTTTATGATCTATGCCTTACGTACTTCCATGATTTATTTGAAGACTAAATATTTTGATATTTAAAATTTTTGTTCATGTATTCAAATTATTATGTTTATCGTTGTCCTCTATGTTTACCCTTAATCCAAATTTTTTCTCAACCTTTTTATGTTTTCTGTTCCCCAATATATAAATAAAGGTTTTATGTAGGAAAAATATTGTGGAAGATCATTATGGGAGTTGATGAAGATCATTCAACAATCTAAAAGAATGTGTTTCGAGTTTCCAAAGACACTAAACTAATATTGTTTTTGGGTATATATTTGTTGTAACACATTATTTATTCATCAAAAGAAATTTATTGTCCTAGTACGTTATGCTTGGGTTATTTGACATAATCCCTAAAATATTACTTAAATTTAACTATTTTCTTAAATGATAACCAAAACCAATATAGTTAGGATAAGAAAAAAAATCTCAAAATACAATAACCCATCAGATTATGAGAAACTATTATTAATATCTAATATTTAACTATAATATCAAAATATCAACATAGACCATTAAAAAAATAACATTCCATATAATTCCTCTAATAATAAAAACTAAAATTGAAACAATATATCAAAAGGATTTGACCAAATAGACTTCAAGTATATTTTTTTAATATTTATCTATAAATAAAATAAATCACTCTTAATGCCTCATACCAAAAAGAAATATTATAATCGCAAATTTCCCATGATAAGTTAATCACTACAATAAATAACCTAATTCCCGATATATCCATAAATAAAAATAATATATTCCTCAAAAATATATTTCAACCATTACTCCACTAATTATTTACTATCGTGTTATATTTACCGTAATCATATAAGCATCCCAAAACAGTGACCGCCTTCCACAATAACATTTATCACTTAATCCCTAAATAATTTAAAATAACAAGGATATCCATCTGATTAAACATATGTTACAAAAATGAAATTATTCTTATTTCTTTTACTATTTAACTGAAAAGAAAAATTCTGACTAACAAGGGACTTCACATAGGTTTGTGGTTGGAGATATATCTTTGTATGCCTTGGGTTGTGGGTCTTATTCCTGCAACATTTTCCTATGAAACAAGTTGTAACCTTCCAAAAAGTTGTCCTTTTTCTAAAACTATACATTTTTTATTACTCTTATAACAATCTCAATATGCGATAAAATCCACAAAAATAACCATAACAAATTTTAACATCAATGTTAATGTCATAACATTCATTTTTCATTACAAAATGTATTATCTCTTAATTACCTAAAAATAGATACCATGTAAACCCTAAAGGATATAAATACATTTAAAATTACATCTACACCAGAATAGATAATTCTTAGCGGAATAATATATTCGAATAAAAAACATCAGGGTTACAAATACTTGAAAAAGTCTTCTAAAGTAATCCCATCATCAAAAGGGAATTAATACATTTAAATAATTTATTACCAATTTATCTAACATAACTCTCTAATCCCTTATATGTATAATTCCTAATCATTTATAATTCTTCATGTCCCCTTAACAACAATTTTTAATCTTATTTTTTGATACATATTTACTACAAACAATGACATAAATAATTTGCTATGATTAAATAATTTCAAAACACGAGTACCGAAATAATCCATATCTTCAATATTTAATTTTCAATTTTTAAATCATTAATTAGAATGTATTAGGTATTTATTGACACATATCTTTACATTCTTACTGATTTCAAACCTGAATCTTCTTCGAACGACATTTATTTTCATAATGAACACACTCTCCACATTTAAAACATTCAATTGATAACTTGAAAAGAACTTCTTTCCCATTATTATAGTCAACTGAATTCTTCTTTTTTTCATAGTAGGATATTTCATTATGATCTTTATTACCACACCTATAAAATCTTCCGTCCCCTTAAAAATATTTTCTTTGGTTCTTATTTCCATATCCTTGAAACAAATTTCGATGAATTTTCTTACATTTATGATCATTATTACCTAAACATCAATATTGATTCATTTCTCTCTTATATATTGAATTACAAAAATCATCAAATATGAAGTGGTTAATCATTAATCTTCATAGTTGTCTTTGTATAACCATACATTTTATCATTATAGCTTCCATTTCAATCAGTATATTATGCAATGTACCACCACATTTTCTATCACATCCATTGTTAATTTGGTGCATGTAGGATCCATCCATTTACTAAAACCAAAATACTTAGTCTATGTATATTAATAAAATCATCATATAATATCTTATGAGGAATATAGTAACCTAGATAAACTAAATCATGTTATCTCAAAGTCATTCAATTTATATAAAATTACTTTTAGATTTTCTATTATACTAACCATTTTGGTTCTATATTAAATGTATCTTATATATCACTCTAACCCCTAAATATATCTAAACCGACCTCTCATACCCAATATAAGTCATCATCCTTTAAAAATACCAAATCATGAGTTAACTTATTAATTTTATGTAATTTCACATTGACTATCTGTACAGGTTTATAGATTTAAGGAATTATGCCATAAATCGTACATAACCACATAAATAGTATAATGTTAACAATACTTGTCCTAGTCCATTTTTATGGCACAAAAAATTTAAAAAGAAACATAGTCTCATTTCATTTTACACATCATAAAATTTACTTGAACCCATAATTGACTATATTATACTTTAAATCCTATAAAAAATATCAAAATTTTGGATGAGCATGAAAAGCATAGTAATTTATATGCAAAGAAGGAAAAATTTTACCCTTTTATAATCATGTAAACCATGAATAATTATCATAATTTAATACTTTAAACCTTTAAGAGGTATTAAAAATCTTCAATTAATAAATGATCATTGGAATCCCTTTTTGAAATCAAAATATTATCTTTAATCCGATAAAAAGAACATATAACATATAAAGTTATATTGTGACATAATAATGCATAAATGTAATGACAATATAATATAATTCCACCCAAATCACTCTTACAAACACAATATCCATACAAGAAACTTACATATAGAGTGCATTGGAGGTTATAACATAACCATTTATCATTGGCTTCTCACAAACACACCTATCTTATCTTTATCACATAACCAACCATCATTGGTTTATCATCTAACCACCCATATTTTGTTTATCATGTAATAACCCATCATTGGTTAGTTATATAACCACCCGTCAAATTTACAAGTGCCATTACATAATAATAACACATAATATATTGAAATTATCAAAACTTCACTCAGAAAATTTCATTATTAATCAAAGGAAATCATTTAATGATCATGAAATATTCATTCCTCTTTTAAAACCATTTTTAATAAAAAAACACATACAATAGGTATAAAAGATTTACATTCATTTTACAATATTAGGTCTTATAGAGGAATCAAAATACCAAATAATGGTCACATCAGTAGATAAGTCATTGTCCCCATATACATAAAAAAAACATTCCTTTTGTCATTTTGTAAAGATTGAAAAATTCTTTGTTTAAAAACATTCCTTTTGATACCCTTGGAATGAATTAATGTCTGATGGGTTGATTATACACCTTATAAAAGAAGGTTTTTTATATAACCCAAATATGCCTCATTGAAAAGAGATTGAGACAATGTCCATTGCCTTGAGTTCAATTTCTATCATATGTTCTATGCTCTTTCTGAATAAGAAAAGTAGGTTAATTTACACTTTCCTGAGAACATTTTTCATGTTAAATGTTCTTTTTATATCACATATTATCATTTTATGACAAGTAAATAATTATTAATGTTCATATTAGACGTTTTATCTATATTTGGTAATTGAGTCAAAAATGAACCTGGCATGATGTCCATAGTCCATGTGGTCATAATCCTATTATCTACAAAATAATATTACTAAAATTATTATAACTTTTATAAATAAATTATACATTTAAATAAAGCTATGATGTGTGGTTATAAAAAAAAGAACAATTTTATATTCATGGAGATGGTTGGTTGTACATATGCATGAGTGTTGTTTCAATTTCTAATTGAAAATTAAATAAATTAGGTAATTATTATTTTATCGTTCAAAAATAATCATAATTTTATTAATATCAAAATAATTATTTATATATTATTATATATATTATACATGTGAAGTGGGGAATTAAAGCAGTTCATGGCGCTTCGTGGAGGTGATAGTTCCCAAGTATGCATGAACGATATTAAAATTTTTATGAGTCTTAAAATTGATAACATTATTCATATATTAATATAATAAAATGATTAATTTGACATTAATATCAAATATTAACATTAATTTTATCTTTATAACCCCTATTGAGAGATTCTTATGGAATATGAATAATATCAGTTCGTGGAGATGAAAGGTCACACATACAAAGGAATGATTAATTCCATTCATTTTTAATGTAAGTGGAGATATATTTAGGTGATGATATTAACATAATAAATTGTCAATATATTTAGGATATATGGGTTATTATTTCATTTTGTATTAATAATATTCAAATTTAATGGAAGAATAAATAAAATGAAAAAACATAAAAGTTAATGTTATGTTTCCTTCAGATGATAGACTTTCTTAAAACCACAATATGGAATTGAAATATATGAGTTTATTTTTATCAGAGTGGGGATGCACACACTTTGAATTACTAAAAGTATTAAATTAAAATAAATTCAATTTCAATTCAAAAATAGTAAAAACACATTTTTTTAAAAATATAGGATGAGTATGGGTTGACATAGATTAATCCAATTAGAATTATAATAGTTTTGAGAGACATTTTATACTTATTTTTGGTTTTATTCATTTTATCCCTTAATGCTTTATCAAGTAATTTACACAGTGAAAATTACAATAATTAAAAATATCAAGCCAAAAGATTAATGAATGAGAAATTAATGAAATTTGTAGACATGTATATTTTTTTGTGTAATTTTATTTTTTTCCTGAAATTTTATATCATTTAATATTAAAATTTATATATAATATATGAATAATGTTAATTTTGACACAATTCATTACAATAATTTTATAAAAATCATAAGAACATAATTTGTTCAAAAAAATCACATTAACATAATAAAAAAAAGTAGTAGTCTTCCATAAAATTCATGGATAGAATTATATGAATCAAATTATGTTTATTTTTATATTATTAATATAATTTATTTGATTCATTCTTCAATAAATCTACTACCACATCATCTTTGTGTCATAATTAAATTTTATTATTTAATTTTGAAATGTTATAAATAAATTCCCCTGATGTAGGTAACAGTTTCACCTTTCTCAGTACTATTTATTGTCCATGATATCACATACATAATCATAGATTATGTTTTTTAGTAATAATAGATAATTTAATAACATATTTCAATTTAGAGTAAATTATATTTTATAAATGTCATAATCACTCTCATGTGGAAACCAAGGGTCAATGTTTGGGCCCAAGGATGGTATAATGAATAAAAACTCATTCGATAAGATTTTTTACAAGTGTTATGGTAATTTTATTACATTATTATATTAATGTTTCCATTAATTACTCTATTAATCTTTAACCGTGGAAAAAAATACTAATGTTACTATTCACCAAAAAATATTTGGAACCAATTTGAAAACATTCTTCATACTATGTAAAAAAATCTATTTCCATTAATGAAAATTAAATTCAAATAAATTTTTAAATTATGTGTAACATTAATTTGGTTGAAGAATTGGGAAAATTTGTTTTTTTGAATAACATTCAAAAGTTTACATAGTTTATCTATTGAATTTTAATTTAATAAATAAACAAATAAAAAAATTCTATTAACTAATAAAAAATAATATAATTATAATATAAAAATAATTAAATGTATAATTTGTAAATATAAATAAATTATATGGTAGTTCTGAAATAAAATGATTTATTTTTACTATTCATTAAAATTTTAATTTTATTAGAAAAATACAAAAAATTCAACCAAAGTAATTTTTGATGTCCTGCTTCTGAAGAAGATGTTTATTTTGACAAATAAAACATATAAATGTGAAATTAAAGTATATTTAAAATGTATTCTCCATAAAATGTGTTAAAACTACCTTTAAAAAATATTAGAATATTTTATTCTTAAATTTTGATTTACCCTCATTTTAAGCCCCAACAATTTATTGGGTGAAAGTAAAAATATTTAATAAAAAATTTATATATATTATAGTTTTTTATGTTCATTCCCTCTAATACAATTCCTAGTTGATAAAATCATTTTAAAATAAGTATATTAAAAATATATTATTTTTTAGTATAACTCATTCTTTTGTGGAAGGTAGGATTTAAGAGAAATTCATTGTTGCATGTTGGGTACAATATTGGACATAACATCCTTTTAAGGTTAAATTACTACCTAATTCATATATATGAAAAAATATAAAAAATATTATTCTATAAATACATGGGATGTTACATAAAGAGTAATTATATCATATAAACCCTTTTGATATTCCAATAATTAATGGATATGGTATCATCGATCATGTGTATGATATATTACACCCTACAAAGTGATGTGATGCATTTTTCTATAACGTGTTACCAAGATGGTAATATTTTAACTATAATGAATATATATGATATAAATTAATAAATTATTATATTAATAACATAATTATAATTATTGAATTATAAAATATCATATTATTCTTTCCATTTCATAGATATAAAAAGTGATAATGTTGTTCTTGGATGTGTGGACTATCGCCTCCTCAAAGTGATATGATTGTTATTTTTTCTTCATCACATAAAAATAATGATATATGTAATTAAATATACATAAAAAATATGGTTTTTATGAAATAATTATCATTTTCTAATCCTTATTTCTATAATAATGACTAACAAATGTTATCGTTCCCCAAGCGCACGCATGACTTACTGCCTCCATGATTGCAATGTTAAACCAAATTTCATAACGATCGTTATGATTTATTTTTAGAGTATAATAGTGGTTAAAATATAATAATAATTTCATTAATATTATTCATTGATGTTTAAATAATTTACTCATTAATCTCAGATGACCTACCAATGTAATTTTTGAAACATATGATGTATATAGACGAAACATTAAATGAAAACATAATTTATTAGGTAATTATATATACTATTTCTATTAATGAAATAAAATTAAATATAGACATAGAAAGGTTTATAAATATGTAAATAATAAAATTAATTTTATTATTAAATAAGATAATGATCATGAATGATGAATCAGGCAAATGGTAAGGGTTTTTCTCCTCTGACATATATTTCCTTGAGATATATTCCATATTATCCACTTATGTTTGTTGTGTGGTTTATATAATTTAAATGAATATATTTTATGATTCATAGGAATAAATTTATATGGAATTAAATAAATTTTATATGACATTTCTTTCATGGTTGTTACAGTTTTAATGTCACTAGAGCAGTAAGATATTTTTTTCCACAATCATTATTCCTTGAGACAATTTGTTTGTTATATAAATATATAGTTTTATAAGATGTATAAACTATACCTCTGGAATTTTATCTCTTTAATGTCTCTATTTTCAATATATTATTATTTTTATTTAATGGTTGTCTTTAATAGGTCTTAATATTTAGTTTTTCCAATGTGGTAAGAGTTTTATGCTACAAACGTATCATTTGTTGAGATTATTTTTGATTATGACTATAATATAGATGTATTTTGATATTATTAATAATGATTCTCTTGAAATTCATTATACTCTATTAATATCATAAAAATACACGTTTCCCTCCATTTCAGTCACTTTTTTTACTCAATATTTCAAAATATTATTTTATGAAAAATATTATTTTATAAGAAAATATGTTTCCTCCAAAAAAAATATTTAGTAAAAATGATTTTAAAATATAATTTATCAAGAATTTTTAGAAAATATATTTTATTTTTATTCAATAATTTTTTAGTGATTTTTAATACTTCTTATGTATGACGCCAACGGTGTTTAAAAAAAAGTTCAAATATTTTTCTTTTAATAATTAATTTTCAAAATGAAATAGATGTTTTCCTCAATAATTTTTTTATTATATTTTAAGGGAATTTCCTTTCATCAATGTTGAAAAACCTTGTTTTCACCTATAATCCACTGGCTATTTTTTGGTTGATATCATCCCCTTTCATTCTTTTGATGGATTATGATATTTTAAACTATTTTGTTATGGAAGTCATTTATTTTCCACAGTGTAATCATTTTTCAAAGGGGTTTTTATATAATTCATTTGAAACATGTATCAAATAGACTATTATGGAACCCATTTAATTTCACATGATAATCATTTATCAATTATGATGGTCATGGAACCCATTTATTTTACATTGTTTATTCATGTAATTTAGAGAATAATGGTTGTTTAATTATGTATGATGAACATAATTATCTACGTTCATTATCCATTTAATTATACCCAATAATTTTAAATTATGGGATCCGCTAGCTAGCATCGGGTGATACCATTATAGATTAAATGATGGTTTCACTATGATAGTTATCCAACTCATTGGTTAATGATTTAGATCTATCAATAATTTAATACAATATTGGATGTATGGTTATTCCAATTTTTTAGGATTCTATATGGGTGTCATAAGTGTTCTATGAGATGATTTTTGATGATACCATTATGTTTTATCTACGCTTTCTATGGGTTTATGATTTTTAAATTTTTTACAATATTTTTTTCATGTGGAACATTAATATTGATTCCTATTACATTTCCTTTGTAAATTAATTGTTCAATGTTTTCATGTGTTATTATCCACATATTGATTTGTATGAAAACTCATATATTATTATCATTCACATTGATTATGTCATTACACTCTTATGAAAAACTTATGTCCATTAATATAATTCAATTTATAGTGCCTATGTCAACCCTTTTGAAAAATTTCATCCCACCCTTTTTTTGTTTCCATTACATGATGTTATAATGAAATTGGTTGAATGAAATATGCCTATAAATTATTACACACAGATGATATTGGTTACCTAATGTGAAATAAGAATATATGGGTTAAATTTACAAAATGTTCATTTCATAACTTGGGTATTGTTTATATAAGATTTTCCAAATTCTCTAGAACACTGAAACTAAAAGTTCCTAAAAAATATATGGCATCAATATTTTCAAATGATTTTATATGATTTGGATGAAAAATATTTTTTTCACATATTTTTGTATCATAGAAGGAAAGGTAATTATTACGATTTCATCATATGATCCATGAGTGCTTTTATAGGTATTTGATAACATATAAATATTACAAATCCAATATTCGAGGGAATTGATACTTTTTCATTTTTAATTGATATTTTAATTTATATTATATTACATATATAATAATTATCATATGTAATACTATTTGTTTAAATAAATCTAAAATATTGTCTTATTTATAATAGGAAGTTATGTTTGTGAATAAGTTTTTGTTTTCATTCTGAATGATGCTTTATTATCATATAAATTATGATTAAAAAATTTATTGATTGAATCATTACTATAAATTCATAAAAATCACTTACACACTAAAATTTCATGTGATAGAAAAATATAATAAATATTTTTTACAACATTTAATATATTAAAATTGAATAAACAATTACGTTTGATGATTTTTCTGATAAATATAACATATTAGTTATGTGTAGAATGTTTTGAATTGAATTAAATTTCTATAATGTTGTCTATATTGTCAAACTATATGAATATCCCCAAAAATTATTTTTATAGTATCTTTTTTTAAAATATTATTTTATTAAAATTAATTAAAATCATACAAATCTTATCATTATAAATTATAATAATAGATGGTCGAGAATATAAACTATTTCATTCTTATGGGTAAAATGTACTTTTATAGAAATAACAATTCCCCCTAACTTGTAAATAATATTTAAAATGACGTATTTATAGAAAGGGATAACATATTTTTAAACTAATATATAAACCATAAACCATTATCTAAACATTTATAAAATTTATAGGATCAGGGGATTATGACATATATTCAACATATATTTTTAAAATTTCAAAATGTAGAAGCATTAAGATGAAAATTATTTAATATTAATTAAACACATTATGTAATGACAATGGGTCATTTCCCATCTATTATATTAGGAAACCACATCTATTTTCCCCATCAAGCTTTTATAGAAACATATCTTAACCAAACGCTATCAAACCCACTTCATATGTACCTTAGCTACATTATGGTGGTTATTGTATAATTAAATTACAATACTTAGAGTCCTTGATAGTGATCCAGAATAGGATTTACAAAGATTAAGTAATCATATTACATTTCATTTTAAATTTTCTTTTACTTACATCAATTTTATCAAATATATTACAATATAATTACCAAAGATTCTCCCTTATAAATAGATGATATTACGTTATAATACAACATCTGTGAATTGATGATATTTATTTTCATTCACTAAAACACATGGATATTTATGTTAATGGATGTAGTAAATATATATTTTATGTTTGAATTATTATGGTTCCAGAAACGTGAATTAATATTTCACTTTATTACAATCTGTCCATCAAAAAAATGGAAGTATCACTAATTGGTATATACAAACCACCATTTTCATATTATGATGTAAATAATTTTTAATAATTTTTTAAATGAATGTTTATAAATATGTGAAATGTTAATATATATTATATTTATATAATGGTTAAATCTCTAGAGATAAAGGAAATGTTATAATCTATTATGGACCATAACTAACAAACCAAACTATAAATGCCAAAAGAAGTTGTTATCCCACGGAATGATGAGGATAATGAAATATTGCAAATGAATTAGTGATACTAATTTATAAGTAAACCATGTATATTTTTATAAATTTCATATATGTTACTAGTATAGATTTATAAAATATTTTATTTTTTCTTATATGAGTTTAGAGTGTTTATGTTGAATTTTATAAGTATAACTATTATTTCTCAGACAAATTTTATTAATTTTGGGCATATTTTATACTCCAAAAATATTTCCTTTATGTGGTTATTATACTTATCATGAGTTCCATTTTTTAATTATTCATGAATATTATTTGTATATAAAAATGCATATAATGTTCCATCTTTCTTTAATTTGGTATTTAATGAATTACAGTGTTGTTTAGGTTTATCCACATAAATTTTTATATTTGGGATATATGTTAACAAATACAATTATCTTATTATTCAAGATTTATATACTTCCCCTCTGATATACTCCACCCTAGTACTAATATTTTCAATGAATTTAATGTCAATTTTTATATTATTTATTTCTTGGTACTTATGGTTCATATGTTACAACATGAGCATTGTTTTTATGGTAAAATATCAATTTTTTTAGTTTTTTTATATCATTGATGAATTTTTTTCCTATAAATCAGAAATTTATTGATTTCTGTTTATTATATATATTTTTCTATATTACATGTGTTCCTATAATATTTTTCACATTATGAACTTAGTAGAATAAATTGATTTTTATAAGAAAAACTAACATTGTTTCACTTTTATGTAAGGATTATTCTTATTCCATTGGTATATTTTCATTTATATAATTTAAATAATGTTTTTAATATACTTTTATGGATATTTAAATGAATTTTTTACTGAGGTGTTAATTTTTTTATAAATTCATTAACAAAATATTATTATAGTTATATAGTTATGATTTTTTAACATTTTTTAAAAAATTGAAAGGATAATTTTCCTATAATACATGAATTAAATATAATTTCATACCATATTGCACTATAAATGTTTTGAAACAGACATTAATTATTTCCATTTTTATATTCAATGATTTTTACCTATTATTATTGATATTTTATGATTTTAAATTAAATATTTCTAAATGAAATAACTATTTTATCACCTACAAAGTTATAGTGATATTTTAATACCATGTACCATCTATTATAAAATTATTCATTTTAAATAGAAATTAATGGGGACATTATCTATTAAAACTATCCTAATAATGATGATGATGATGATTATTATTAATTTCCACATATTAAGCTATTATGATATAATTATTTTTATGATGTCTTCAATAAAAATTAATGGATGTTGATAATAAAACATGTTATCCTGGAATTCTGATGGACTATATGGAATGGGGAATTGATTATGAATTTTTGAGATCAAAGGTTATATGTTAAGATACCCAAATACTTAAAAAGTGTACATGAGTGTTTTTCCAATGCTAGAACGTGGGTACACTGGAAGATATTGTATCCCCAAAAGGGTATAATGAATGTTATCTATTTACTGATGATGTTACAAGGGTGATTAGCTAAATCCCTACACGTTACAAATAACATGGTTGGATTCTATAAAATAATATTTATATGATAATGATTATGAAAAACATTTATGAAAAGATCCAAAAAAATTATGCTCTCCAAGTTGAGGTTATTTTTTTTTCATGATTCAAGTATTTTTCACATCCTTGTTTTATGACATGTCTCACAATAATTTTCTATTAATTTATGGGTTTGATTTTCATATATTAATAACAATTTATCATAACATTATGATGTGATTTTTATTAAACAATCATTGATAACACTGTCATTTACCAGTAATGAGAATCTATGATCACCCTTTCTTATGTTTAATTTTCCCCAAGAAATTAAATAATTTTATTAGGAATGATATTTCTATGAAGAGTTAAAGTTATTGATATCATAGTTGGAGATGATCTCGTTCTATTATATACTAGTGGATTTGTATAAATATTTCAAAAAGAACTAAAATTTAATTATTGTTTTGTTGATTATAATGATATGATATGAATATTGATATGATAAGATGTGATATTAAGGTTTAAATTTTTTTGGTTGTTACACACTCCCCCCAACCTTTCATGAATCGAAATACATATAGTATCACACTAATGTATGTGAGTTACATATTATAAAAAAGAAGACACGATGAAAAAAGTAGTATATTTCATAAATCCAAAATATTATATCCTTCTAGAAGTGACTAATATTTTAAAATCAAAATATTTCTTTCATACCCTAATGAATTCTATCTTTGATACTTCTCCTCTATAAGTTTACATCAAAGGTAATCTATAAATAAATTAACATATATTGGGGAATATTTAATCAAAAAGAGAATTTTTTTTTACAGATACTCTATACAAAACATGTCCCTCAGATTAATATCTTAGTGGTAGAAGATATGCCGCATATAATTATGTTTTTAAATGAAAAATATATCTTATAGGAGATGAATACACATTAACCATAGTTTTTATACTATATATGGTCACTCGGTGTCATGTGTCATGTTGTTCTACTAATGACTCTATTTTATTACAAGACTTATAAGAGACAATGTGGTCTATATAAATTAAAATTGGTCCAATCCCAACACTAGAGGAATCCTAAGATATTATGAACCCTGAAATAGTCACTATATGGGTCAAATTTTGATATTTCTTCAAACTCATATTTTGTTCTATAAATACTTCATCACACTTATCAATCCACTAAAAAATAACAACATATCCTAAAAACACATTCATCTGATATAATAGATGACTGGATTATATAATGAATACTTTATATAACCCCATGAACATAAAAACAATCCTTTTCTCAAACAAATTGGCTAGTGGTGCCAAATAAATCATAAATTCTACATTATTATAGCCCAAAAAATCATTCGTATGAAATCACATGCCTAATGTACCACAAATATATAATAAAAAAATACACACTTAATCATTTTAGTTTAATGATAATGCACTCAACATATATTCAATAAAATCTCATGGTGGCTAGTATGAATGAAAAATTTAATATAATGTATATGGCTATCTCCCATGAATACAATAATGAATGGTGAAATATATGTGTGAAATAATTGAATCATTAAATAGAAGAACACAAATGGGGCATTTTTCTAGCCAAGAGGAAAAAAAGATATACATATATTACATATATACTATTAGATGATGTGATGTAATAATTTTAATCACTAGATGAGGGTTGATCATATCCAAATAGAATATCAATCTTGGAAAACCATTGGGGTCCCAATAACTAGTCAATCAGACCATATATCCCATGTAATGTGTAATAATTCATAATAATTTTTTTTAATTTAGTATATTGTAAACAGCATAGAGAAGTAGAATACTTAATTTATTATAAGAATAAATTAATGGATAAATACAATTAAATTTTTAGTGTATGGGAAAACACGTGTCCTCTAACTACTCTATTTGTAGCTTTATGTACATGACCTTTTTCAGCTTCCATATGAGATATAGATCAAAACTAGTTATTCCCCATGTATAATATAAATCTCAAACATAAATGATCTATATGATGGAATACCAAATTAATAATTAATTAATTTATCTAAATAGAGATTCTCTATTTGAGGAAATAGTAGGGAGACATTGATTGCACTGGTTTAGGAGACAATCCCTCCAAAAGATCTATATTCACCCCAAAATTACTCACGTTTAGTCACATAATAACTTGTACCGAATTATAGTGACAAATTAACATGAATCCCATTCTCAGAGTCATGGTGAAAGATAATAATCTATGGTAATAATATATATTTTATTGATAACTAGTCATGTAACACACCAATATTTTATGATATATATTTCTTGAAATAAAAAATATTTCTTTTGTTGATTGTGATACATGAATCCCTATGTGTAAATGGTCTATAATCAAGTACATAATTATAAAATAGTTTTTAAATCTGAATTTATGAATAAGGAAAACATAATAAATAAGGTTATATGTATATTATATGTACAACTGTTATCATTTTATAGGTAAATTTAAAAAATAAATATAATGTAAAAGAGATGTTGAGAAAAATAATTTTAATGCATGAAATGTTATTTTATCATAAAAAATTATATCAATCACTATAGGTGAATGATTTATTTAAAATGGATATATTATATTCAACTAAATGTTTTACATTCTACTAATATTTTTTAAGAATTAGAAAAACTAAATCCACTTTTATGCTTAAAGGGTAATTTTTTAAAAAGTAGTATTCATTATGTTTTATTTCCTAATTTTAAAATTAATATATACAACATAAATAATATTAATATAATGAAATTGATTTAATATTTGGAATCATGAGGATAAATTTCATTAAAAGGCCGCTTTAATTTTGGTAAATATGAATAGTAACCATAGTGAAATTTTGACACCTTATTAAGGTTAAAATGAGTAAATGTTTATCAACACTTCGAGATAATGTCCTAAAATATACAATAATAAATTCCTTGAACCTATTTTATGAGTTTGGATCTTTTAATTCCATCCCTTTATAGAATATATGGTCACATGGTTTCTTATATCATTGATAATGAAAATTATATTAATTTTAAAAAATAATTGGTTGAAAATTTCACTCTCTTGATTTTTATAACTCAAAAATAATTTAATTAGGATACAAAAAGTATATTCCATATTACAATTTTTTATTTTAAATATTAAATAATTATCTACCCATATTTATTTAATAATTTTATTTTGTTGAATAATTATGTTCAATGTATACAAAATAACAACATATATTTTATTCAATTAATAGGGAAATAAAATAAATAATACTAAAAAATTCAACAGTTGAGTAATTTGGATGAATTATTGTGTTGAACAACTTTCTAACGTAATTATGAAATATTAGTGATGTATTATTGGACAAAAATAAAATTACACATTTTTATTTGAGTCTTTATGTAAATTTATATAAATAGTCCCATAATTGAAATTAATGATATTTTATAAGAAATAATGCATTAATAAATTTAATAAAATTCCTAAAAATCATAATTTTTATCCAAGTGAATTTTTTATGGATGTATATATCATTATTTGTAACATCCCAGGTAAATAAAGAATAAAGAATTTTCATATTTATTAATATTTACGAATTAAATATTAATTTTAATTAAAATGGGTCTCTACGTTCGATAGCGTACTCGATACGCAACGATGAGTTTATTTGAAAACTTACGTTGCACACAAGTAATAAAATAATATTATTTTAAATGTTAGTTAACAAGTTGCCGTTGTACTGGAGGGAATGTATATAAATAACTAAAATATGATTATATATGTTTTTAAATGTTTTTACATTTACCCAATAAAAGATAAAGGCTTAAAATACGGAAAGAGTTCAATTTTAGGCATTTATACCCTAATTTTCACGAAAGGTCCACTTATCACCTTTTGACGGAGGAACGTCATTAAATATAGTTTTGTTCGATCTTATAAATTCTATTGGACCAAATATAACTCTTATTTAGAATCGGGACATCAAAATTTACTTTGTGTAAATTTTTGGTACCTTTCTGATAAAGTTCATTTTTTTAATGAATAGTGTAAAATGTTGTATTTTAATTCAAAACCTCTTTTTAATGTAATTTATTTATATCATTATATTATCTTTTGAAGTGGTTTTAAAGTGAAATTAGAAAATATTTTTACCATTAAATCCAATAGTGGTCGTTGGAGTTAATTTCACTTTGAAATCGGACTTAAACTAGTGTCAATCTTTTGATACTTATTGTTTCACAAAAACACGCTATTTTTCATGACATCGGGAATTAATTATTATATTAATTAATTTGACTTATATGTTTTGAATTTTGTAAAATGGACTTCATTTTTGAATTCGTAATATCAAATATAGCTTAGGGTGAATTTTTTGTAATTTTCTGAAAAACTTCAATTTTTGATGAATAGTGAAACCACTAAGTGGTACTTATAAATACTGACTTTCCGTTTAAATGAAATTTTGCCATCATTGTGTTTTGAATTTCAAAAATCCGACATACATGGTTTTCATTAAAAAGTAAAATGTGGTTCAATGAGATTATAATAATTTTTTGGTGAATAGTAACTTATTAAGTTCTTAATCGCGATTAGTGGTAATTAGTGTAGTTTATGGAAAAAATAATGTTTTAATAATATGAAATGAACTTGACACATGTCCTACCCTCATTGGTTGTGCCATGGACTACCAAGACAAGCCATGGGTCAACTTGGGGACCCCATGGAGACACTTTGTTTGGGAAATGACATAAATAACTTTTTATTTAATGTAAAAGTAAAAATGACACAAACAAGAGATGTTTTACAAAAACAATTTTTACATGGGGATATACAAGTCAGATTTTTGATTATAAATATTAATTGGAAAGATAAAAATATTTCCTACATCATAGTAGTTTTTTTATAATTTTTAGACATTAAATAAAGTAAATTATTTATGACATAATAATGATGCAGCGATGACATCATTATTTGACGATTTAAATAAAATGGAAAGATAATGTAAAATATATGAACTACACATGTCCAAAACTTATTGTATGGGTGGATTTCGAAACATTATCACCTTATCCACGAATTATATCAATTTGGGACCTTTTAAAACCGAAACACATTTTAAAATAAAGTAATATTTCTTTACTTTCCAAAAGTGCCCCTCCTCTCCTCTTATAAAAGGCCCCCACCTCTACCTCATTTCACACACTCCTCAAGCCTTTGGCTCGGCCAACCCCTGCCCAATTACTCTCTACACATCCCTCTCCTCATCCTAGAGGATTCCCTTTGGGATGAATCCTTTCAAAGGAAGCCTTTAGGCTCAAATCAAAAGTAGTTACACTTTTAAAGGTAATTCATTCTCTCTTGTTCATTTGTTTTATTTTGCTTCACCAACCCTCTAAACTCTTTTTATTTACTTATTTTGTAACAACACCAGTATCTTCAATATACTAGGATGTTGTTATAAGATTTATTCTAGCTACACTCTCACACAACTACATCAAATGGTTAAAGAACATACGGTTTCCGTGGATGGCGAAATTCTGCCTCCCGAAACGATGATTGTTCAATACTCATTTAACACCTTAAAAGGTGGCCATTATGATGTCACTATTTTTATATATGATATATAATATGTTTATTTTTTCTTTAATCTTATGTATTTTTCATTTTGGGCATACCTTTATGGTTTCCATTATGGGTAAACACGATATCTTCATTTAAGGAAGTGCAGACTACCGCCCCCTCAAAGTGATGTGATTCGTTAATGCCATATGTGGGATGTGTAAAGGATGGATTTAAAGTTATTATATATGTTGTTATACTGGAATTATAATATACCTCTATATCATTATTATTTCTTTCCATTAAATTATGAGATAGAAATGAAAGTAGCGTTCATGCGTACGTACGGCTTACCGTCTCCATGAACGGTGCATTTCATTTCTTATCCCCAAATGTAATGTACTATTAAAAGTACATGTATATAATGGATCTATATAATTAATGATATATCTAAATGATGAATATAATTCTGGAATTAAAATATACATACCTCTCATTTAGTTTTAATTCCATTAATATGAAAAAGAAATGAAAGTAGCGTTCATGCGTACGTACGGCTTACCGTCTCCATGAACGGTGCATTTCATTTCTTACCTCTAAATGATTATGTAATATTATAAATACATGTATATGCTGGATATATATGATATATATGATATCCAAATCAGGAATTGCATTCTGGATATAAAGAACCTTTGACCACATAAACAACATGTAATTGTAAGACGTCCACTTTCGACTTAAGAACCAAATATTGACAAAACAAACATTATTAACTTAAATTGTTACATAATGTTTATAACATGGAAATAAGAGATATAAAAGGAATAATGAAGATTAAAAAGGTTCTTAATCAAGTATAAATTAACTCAAGTTTATTATTCAGGATGTTAAAGAACGATCGAGTCAAGTCGGACCCGAGGTAAGGGACTTCGTCTCAATCTCCTTTCATTGAGGCATATTTCGTTTTATACACAACTTTCTTTTATACGGTGTATAAACACCTTTGACTTTTACTTTTATACAAAAGTAATCGTTTTCTACGAAGCATTTTACAAAATGACAAAAAGGAATGTTTCTTTTAAAGTACGCGACGACAACGACCTTTTTCGCGGCCGCGATTATTATTTGGTCTTTGGATTTCTCAACAAGCCGTAATGTTTTTAGAATAAAATAAATACCATATAATCTTTTATGTATTTTGGTATTGAAAATGGTTTTGAAAAAGGATTCTATTTTTTCAATATATTTATGATATATTGTGATTGAAATGTGTAAATGTTATCATTCCTTTATATTGGTTTTATGTTTTATGATTTTATATTGGTACTTGGACATTTTAACGGGTGGTTACATTATAAACCACATGACGGGTGGTGCCGTGAATACCAGGATGGGTGGTTACGTCATAACCTCCAATGCATTGGGTATGGAATTCGGACGTATGGATATTCCATTAAGTATGTATAAAAATTGGCCGTATGGCTATTCCATTAAGTGATATGTGTGGAAGTCGACCGTATGGTTATTCCACTTAAGTATGTTTATGTCCCAAGTTGCCTTTATATATGTTATGTGTTCTTTATATGGGTTTTATGGTAATACTTTGGTTAAAAAAAGGTAAGTAATGATACTTTATTCAGTGAAGAGTTTTTACTACTTCATTAAGGTGAAGGTATTACTTTGATAGAGTATACATGGTTTACTTGATTTTGAAAAACTAACAGTTTTCATTCTTTGTGTATCCCTTACTGAGCATTTTATGCTCACCCCAAGTTTTTTTGAAATGTTTTTCACAGGACTTAATGTGGAATAAGGTCAAGGATGGGATCAAGGGAATGTCATGCTATATAAAACATGGAACTAGACACGTTTCTTTTTAAGAGTTTTTTTTATATTGGAAACTTAGTAGAAGTGACTACATTGTAATCTTTTGAGATGTAATAGTTATGTTCTAATTCTATAAAACTCTAAACCTGAAAAGATCCTCAACGTGAACTATTATTTTAATTCAATATTAAGTAAGGTTTAAGGCCGGAGCCTTATAGTTGGTATCAGAGGTCGGTTTATATAACTTTTGGAGTTAGAAAAGTTTTAAATTATAATATGATTGAAATGATATAGCATTTACGGATTACCATGTTGCTTCGCCTAAGATATTTCTGTGTTCAGAATGGTTTTCCGCAGAGGAAACAAAGAAACTATGTTGGGACGACATCAGGAGAAAGATAACCTTCCAAATCAGCAACCTGAGATGGTCAGAATCGGAACTGAACAGTTTGTTGCAGTGATGGAACAGTTGACTCAGGCTATAAATGGTGGTGGTATCCATGCACGAGATCAGACAGATCAACCGCAGAGGAACATGTCAGTGGTGGAACATTTCATGAGGCAACATCCCCCATCATTCAGAGGATCATCTGACCCTGTGCAAGCTGAAGGGTGGATTAAAGAACTGGAGAAGATTTTTGATGTCATGGGGTGTTCAGAACAACAAAAGGTTAGTCTTGCTGTTTACCATTTTGAAGGTGAAGCTGATCAGTGGTGGTCGATGGTGAAAAATATAAGGCATAGTGATGAGATTGAGGATCTTCACTGGGACGAATTCAAAGGTATGTTTCATGAGAAATATTTTCCTAAGGTGGTTCATCTTAGGATGGAAAAACAGTTCCTAGAATTGAGGAAGGAGGATGATTCAGTGGCTGCATATGAAGAAAAGTTAACTCGATTGGCATGGTATGCTCCAAACTTCATACGAGATATTGATAGTAAAATAAACAGTTTTTACTTAGGGATAAAGCCAAAGTATCGAAGGGCTTTAGCTTCTCGTGAGTTCAAAAGTTATGAAAAACTTGTTCGATGTGAGGAGAAGGTGGAAATGGAGTTTGCCGATGATCAAGTGTTCTATGACAAACAACAGAATAAGAGGTCTAGTTGGCAGGCAAAGGGGAAGAATTCATCAAATAAGTAAGGAGGTAAGAAAACCAAATATCCATCCTGTGAGAAGTGTGATAAAATGAATCCTGGATAATGTTTATCCAAGTCTGGTAAGTGTTTTCGGTGTGGTAAGTCTGGTCATATTGCTCGTAACTGTAAGGAAGATGATCAATCAGGAAATGAAAAGCCAACGGTAAGATGTTTTAAGTGTAATTAAATGGGTCATTATGCAAACGAGTGTCCAACGAAGAACTCAACTGGGGGAATGCAGCCAGACTACAAGCAGAAAGGGGTGGTGAAATCCTTTGCAACAACTTCAGCAGATGTTGGGCCACTGAATGAAGTGGTATCAGCTCTAGGTAACTCAGTATTTTTCGAAGATTGACTTGAGGTCGGGGTACCATCAGTTGAAAGTAAAAGAAGCAGACTTTCCGAAGACTGCATTCCGTACTAGATATGGACATTATGAATTTGTAGTTATGCCTTTTGGGTTCACCAATTCACCTTCTGTATTCATGGACCTTATGAATAAAATTTTCCATGAGTTCTTGGATAAGTTTGTGTTTGTGTTTTGAGATTTGGGAAGAGGTTATGTGTGCCTTGTGATTCACAATTGAAGACAGAGTTGTTATGTGAAGCTCATAGTTCTCCATTTTCAGTTTATCCGGGCAGTACTAAGATGTATAGAGATCTGCGGGAGTATTACTGGTGGGATGGAATGAAAAGAGACATTGCTGATTTTACTATGAAGTGTTTGACATGTCAACAGGTTAAAGTAGAGCGGCAGTTACCGAAAGGGATGCTTCAGCCTTTACCAGTTCCAGAGTGGAAATGGGAGAATATATCAATGGACTTTGTTGATGGATTACCGAAGACATCTCGAGGTAATAATGCAATCTGGGTTATTGTTGATCGCTTGACCAAATCTGCTCATTTCCATGCTATACGAGATACTTTATCTCTTGATCAACTTTCCAGTTTGTATCTTAAAGAGATAGTCAGGTTACATGGAGTTCCTATCTCCATTGTATCGGATCGTGATCCCAGGTTTACTTCTAACTTTTGGAAAAGCCTTCAGAAGTCGTTGGGTACTGAATTAAATTTTAGTACAGCTTTTCATCCTCAATCAGATGGGCAGTCAGAACGAACAATTCAGACCTTGGAGGATATGCTACGAGCTTGTTCTATGGATTATCAGGGAAGTTGGGACCAACATCTTTCTTTGGTTGAGTTTTCATATAATAACAGTTTTCATTCCAGTATACAGATGGAACCATTTCAGGCATTATATGGGAAGCGGTGTCGAACTCCAGCTTTCTGGGATGAAGTGGGTGAAAGGAAGCTGATGGGACCAGAATTGGTAGAAGAGATGGCAGAAAAAGTTCAGTTGATTCAGAAGCACATGAGAACAGCTCAGAGCAGGCAGAAGAGTTATGCGGATAACCGGAGGAAGGATCTATCTTTCGAGGTAGGTGATCATGTTTTTATCAAGGTTTCTCCTTGGAAAAGTGTGATGAGATTTGGTAACAAAGGAAAGTTGAGTCCAAGGTTCATTGGACCATATGAAATTCTAGAGAGAGTTGGATCAGTTGCATACCGGGTGGCTTTACCTCTGAGTTTATCTCAGTTACACAATGTTTTTCATGTTTCAATGTTGAGAAAGTATATGCCAGATCCATCTCATGTTTTGAGTCCAGAGGTAGTTCAGCTGGAAGATAACCTATATTATGAGGAACAACCGGTCCAGATTCTTGACCACAGGGAGCAGGTGTTACGGAATAAGGTGATTTATCAGGTAAAGGTATTGTGAAAAAACCATGTGATTGAAGAGGCAACTTGGGAATCTGAAAATGATATGAGGGATAAATACCCCCACTTATTTTGATAAGTGAATAAAATTGCAAGGACGCAATTCCCAAAAGGGGGGAAGGATGTAACATCCCAGGTAAATAAAGAATAATGAATTTTCATATTTATTAATATTTTCAAATTAAATATTAATTTTAATTAAAATGGGTCTCTATGTTCGATAGCGTACTTGATACGCAACGATGAGTTTCTTTGAAAACTTACGTTGCACACAAGTAATAAAATAATATTAATTTAAATGTTAGTTAACAAGTTGCCGTTGTACTGGCGGGAATGGATAGAAATAACTAAAATATTATTATATATGTTTTTAAATGTTTTTACACTTACCCAATAAAAGATAAAGGCTTAAAATACGGAAAGAGTTCAATTTTAGGCATTTATACCCTAATTTTCACGAAAGGTCCACTTATCACCTTTTGACGGAGGACCGTCATTAAATATAGTTTTGATCGATCATATAAATTCTATTGGACCAAATATAACTCTTATTTAGAATCGGGACATCAAAATTTACTTTGTGTAAATTATTGGTACCTTTCTGATAAAGTTCATTTTTTAATGAATAGTGTAAAATGTTGTATTTTAATTCAAAACCACTTTTTAATCTAATTTATTTATATAATTAGATTATCTTTTGAATTGGTTTTAAAGTGAAATTAGAAAATATTTTTACCATTAAATCCAATTGTGGTCGTTGGAGTTAATTTCACTTTGAAATCGGACTTAAACTAGTGTCAATCTTTTGATACTTATTGTTTCACAAAAACACGCTATTTGTCATGACAGCGGGAATTAATTATTAAATTAATTAATTTGACTTATATGTTTTGAATTTTGTAAAATGGACTTCATTTTTGAATTCGGAATATCAAATATAGCTTAGGGTGAATTTTTGGTAATTTTCTGAAAAACTTCAATTTTTTATGAATAGTGAAACCACTATGTGGTACTTATAAAGAATGACTTTCCGTTTAAATGAAATTTTTCCATCATTTTGTTTTGAATTTCAAAAATCCGACATACATGGTTGTCATTAAAAAGTAAAATGTGGTTCAATGAGATTATAATAATTTTTTGGTGAATAGTATCTTATTAAGTTCTTAATCGCGATTAGTGGTAATTAGTGTAGTTTAAGGTAAAAATAATGTTTTAATAATATTAAATGAACTTGACACATGTCCTACCCTCATTTGTTGTGTCATGGACGACCAAGACAAGCCATGGGTCAACTTGGGGACCCCATGGAGACACTTTGGTTGGGAAATGACATAAATAACGTTTTATTTAATGTAAAAGTAAAAATGACACAAACAAGAGATGTTTTACGAAAACAATTTTTACATGGGGATATACAAGTCAGATTTTTGATTATAAATATTAATTGGAAAGATAAAAAGATTTCCTACATCATAGTATTTTTGTTATAATTTTTAGACATTAAATAAATTAAATTATTTATGACATAATAATGATGCAGCGATGACATCATTATTTGACGATTTAAATAAAATGGAAAGATAATGTAGAATCTATGAACTACACATGCCCAAAACTTATTGGATGGGTGGATTTCGAAAACTTATCACCGTATCCACGAATTATATCAATGTGGGATCTTTTAAAACCGAAACACATTTTCAAATAAAGTAATATTTCTTTACTTTCCAAAAGTGCCCCTCATCTCCTCTTATAAAAGGCCCCCACCTCTACCTCATTTCACACACTCTTCAAGCCTTTGGCTCGGCCAAACCCTGACCAATTACTCTCTCCACATCCCTCTCCTCATCCTAGTGGATTCCCTTTGGGACGAATCCTTTCAAAGGAAGCCTTTAGGCTCAAATCAAAAGTAGTTACACTTTTAAAGGTAATTCATTCTCTCTTGTTCATTTGTTTTATTTTGCTTCTCCAACCCTCTAAACTCTTTTTATTTACTTATTTTGTAACAAAACCAGTACCTCCAATATACTAGGATGTTTTTATAAGATTTATTCGAGCTAAAATCTCACACAACTACATCAAATGGTTAAAGAACATACGGTTTCCGTGGATGGCGAAATTCTGCCTCCCGAAACGATGATTGTTCAATACTCATTTAACACCTTCAAAGGTGGACATTATGATGTCACTATTTTTATATATGATATATAATATGTTTATGTTTTCTTTAAGCTTATGTATTTTTCATTTTGGGCATACCTTTATGGTTTCTATTATGGGTAAACATGATATCTTCATTTAAGGAAGTGCGGACTACCGCCCCCTCAAAGTGATGTGATTCGTTAATGCCATATGTGGGATGTGTAAAGGATGGATTTAAAGTTATTATATATGTTTTTATACTGGAATTATAATATACCTCTATATAATTATTATTTCTTTCCATTAAATTATGATATAGAAATGAAAGTAGCGTTCATGCGTACGTACGGCTTACCGTCTCCATGAACGGTGCATTTCATTTCTTATCCCCAAATGTAATGTACTATTAAAAGTACATGTATATAATGGATATATATAATTAATGATATATCTAAATGATGAATATAATTCTGGAATTAAAATATACATACCTCTAATTTAGTTTTAATTCCATTAATATGACAAAGAAATGAAAGTAGCGTTCATGCGTACGTACGGCTTACCGTCTCCATGAACGGTGCATTTAATTTCTTACCTCTAAATGATTATGTAATATTATAAATACATGTATATTCTGGATATATATGATATATATGATATCCAAATCAGGAATTGCATTCTGTATATAAAGAACCATTGACCACACGAACAACATGTAATTGTAAGAAGTCCACTTTCGACTTAAGAACCAAATATTGAAAAAACAAACATTATTAACTTAAATAGTTACATAATGTTTATAACATGGAAATAAGTGATATAAAAGGAATAATGAACATTAAAAAGGTTCTTAATCAAGTATAAATTAACTCAAGTTTATTATTCAGGATGTTAAAGAATGATCGAGTCAAGTTGGACCCGAGGTAAGGGACTTCGTCTCAATGTCCTTTCATTGAGGCATATTTCGTTTTATACACAACTTTCTTTTATACGGTGTATAAACACCTTTGACTTTTACTTTTATACAAAAGGAATCTTTTTCTACAAAGCATTTTACAAAATGAAAAAAAGGAATGTTTCTTTTAACGTACGCGACGACAACGACCTTTTCCGCCGCCGCGAGTATTATTTGGTCTTTGGCTTTCTCAACAAGCCGTAATGTTTTTAGAATAAAATAAATACCATATACTCTTTTATGTATTTTGGTATTGAAAATGGTTTTGAAAAATGATTCTATTTTTTCAATATATTTATGATATATTGTGATTGAAATGTGTAAATGTTATCATTCCTTTATATTGGTTTTATGTTTTATGATTTTATATTGGTATTTGGACATTTTAACGGGTGGTTACATTATAAACCACATGACGGGTGGTGCCGTGAATACCAGGACGGGTGGTTACGTTATTACCTCCAATGCATTGGGTATGGAAGTAGGCCTTATGGCTATTCCATTAAGTATGTATGGAAATTGGCCGTATGGCTATTCCATTAAGTGATATGTGTGGAAGTCGACCGTATGGTTATTCCACTTAAGTATGTTTATTACCCAAGTTACCTTTTTATATGTTATGTGTTATTTATATGGGTTTTATGGTAATACTTTGGTTACAAAAAGGTAAGTAATGATACTTTATTCAGTGATGAGTTTTTACTACTTCATGAAGGTGAAGGTATTACTTTGATAGAGTATACATGGTTTACTTGATTTTGAAAAACTAACAGTTTTCATTCTTTGTGTATCCCTTACTGAGCTTTTTATGCTCACCCCAAGTTTTTTTGAAATGTTTTTCACAGGACTTAATGTGGAATAAGGTCAAGGATGGGATCAAGGGAATTTCATGCTATATAAAACATGGAACTAGAGACGTTTCTTTTTAAGAGTTTTTTTTATATTGGAAACTTAGTAGAAGTGACTACTTTGTAATCTTTTGAGATGTAATAGTTATGTTCTAATTCTCTAAAACTCTAAACCTGAAAAGATCCTCAACGTGAATTATTCTTTTAATTCAATATTAAGTAAGGTTTAAGGTCGGGTCCTTATATTATTGTTCTATTAACATGTCAATTTTCCATTATAGGAAACATTCATAACCTTTTTGTAATTCAATAGTTTCTACAATTGTTAGAGTAAAAAAATTAACTGAGGACTTAATAATTAATATATGGTTTAAAATGACACAAAAAATTATATAGGGTTCATTATGTTATTTTATTGAGATACTAGAATATATAATTTTTAATTAATTTCCATTTAGAAATTTTTTAACTCATAAGTACAATATTATATTATAATATTTTAATAAATTCTTACTATGACCTCTCAATGACTAATAAATTAACTCCCCTACATTATCTTTACCAAAAAAAGTTTATCATTATATCTTTTCCAATCCCAAAAAAAGTCACATATAAATAATCCTATACATGTAATGGATGTTTTAGTATCACCAAAATATCAATCATATGACACTTGGATATCTAATTTATTTATTTCAATGATGTTATAACGGCCTTAACCAATAACTTTCTTTTTATATCATAATTTGTATTCCCTAAATCAATGGAAATTATTATGAATTAATATATTATTCATTATAAATTATATGATATAATACCATGATTATAAACCCACAAATATCTACCCTATATTTCATCAAATATGAATATAAGTCATTGTTTTTCATATTTGTGGATTACTGCCTCTCTGTAAGGATTCAATTCATTTTCCATCACTGAATTCCATTTATCTTTATAGTGATGGGTCATAAGATTATATATGATATTTTTTTACATAGTTACACTTTTTAAATCTCAAAATTAAATCTATATTTTTACATTCAAGTCACTTAATAATGGATAATGTCCATATGCCATATGTAAGGACTATGACATTTACAAAGCGATATGATTTATTTTAAAATTTTATATTACATGGATGTAAATAATAATAGATTTATTGAATATATTTAGATATGATATATATTATAAAACAATAATACTCAATATTGGAATTACTAGTCACCATTTTTTTATATAACATATTAAAAATTTAAAACTACAATCATGTGAGTGTATAGCCTACCATCTCCATGATATGTGTAATTTATTTTCATTATCATTGAATATTATACCTGAATATATATATTTATATAATAGAAATATATTAATATTTTTATTAAATTTATTAACATTATTAAAACATGCTAAATTTATATGTACCAAAACTACCCATTTGAAATTTTCGAGAAAAATGAAACATACAACACCCAGAATTGACTATTTAAATGAAAATTTGTGAATAATTTAATGTTGAAATGTTATAAGTGGATCATATATAACATTATAAATATTTAAATGAAACAATTTTGTAATAATTACAAATTTTAAAATATCATACATAATTTCACAGTCATTGAAAAATAATTGGGACTTGAGGTACATGTTTATCATTCGAAACAATATTCTTTGTGAAATATGATGTGTTATATACCAATATTATTTAAAAAGTGTTTATATATCACCTTCTCTATGTCATATCTGAAACCTCATAATGATTATGTCAAGAAATGTTTATTTTAGTGTCATTCTATCATGGTAAATAAAATTAAAATGCCACTAATTATGTATCAATTTTATGTTATTATCTCATGATTTAATATTATTATATAGTATTCTATTTTTTATGATTAAATTTAATGATATAAATCTCATGAAAATCATAAATATTATTGTAAATGTTTTATTTGTTGAAAATTCGTTGTCTCATTTCCTTTTTATCACATTAACTACTCAAGATACTAAAATTTTATTTTTTTTAAATCCCACTTCCTTTTTGTATTTGGTTAAGAAATATTTTCTCCCATATCCATGTTTTTTATTACTATATATAATAATTTTCTAATATTACTTTATTAGTTGTTAAAGTAATTTTTAACCACAATCACATTTTTTCAAAACTGTTAAAATGTGTATTTGTAAAAAAAAAATTTATGGGGATATTTTTTATTTCATTTCTAATGTGAGAAGGGAATTGTTTAATTTAGCATATACTAAATGAAAAATATTTCCATCTTTCATAACCATTCAATTATATGAAGCATTCATTATAATATTATATTATTATTTAAAATGAAACTATTTTCATTAGTATTTGGGAATATTTTAAATTTTAATTAGTGAATTTCCATAGAAAATAATATTTTAAACAAGAATTCATTAATATCACATTTTGAAGTAACTTTTAATCTATTAATCGATTATTTGATGTTATATAAATTTTTCTATGGATATTATCTAATTATCCATTCATTATGGATTTTTGATGGTTTATTATTATTATCATGTGATTCTTATGATGCCTTTTTATTTTACATATGTTATTCTATGATGAACTGAAAAAAATTATTAAATATATCTCTTTTACACAAGTTATTCAATGAAATTATTTTTATGAATCCCATTCCATTTCATAACATATGATTAATGTTTTATGATCTTATGACACAAAAAATTTATTATTCTTATTATATGTTAGATGACACCATAATTATATAACCATCCAATGCATTGGGTAAATATGTATATAACTAAATTTAAACAAGACTGTAATGGGTGTGAACTCAGTTCAATAATTAGTTGTGTTGAAAATGATATTTTGGTAGTAATTAATGTCTATTATCATAAAATTATTGCAGAACCCAATCCACTATCATGGTCTTTGAAAAGATCATATACTAATAACGAAATAAAATTTTTATGATTATTTATATGCAAAAAAATATATGTCCTATTACAATATTATGCACAGATGGATTACTTTTATTGATTACTTTATTTTTCATATCTTTAAATTTTTTGATATTTGTACCATGACTGATGATTATGATCTAGGATATATAGGGAATGTTTTTCAAGTGATAATATCATTTTTAGTGTTCTCATATCCTTATTCTAATTTTTTGATTATGTGATCACTAAAATATCTATTTTTACCAATATAAACCATCATACATCACCAATTTTTTATATTTTTTCTCCCATGGTTATGAAGTGATACTTAATTTACTATAATACTATAAAAGGAAATATTTTTTTGGAATATGCGTGGAGATTTAGTAGACTGTATTTGAATATATTATTATTTTATCCATGTTTTCAAAGGTAGTGGACCAATATCTACCTGGAATACATTATTATGTTATGTAAGAATAACTCATATAATATGTTTTAACATATATATATTAAAATTATTATGCACTATGGATTGTATGATAGTCAGGATTAGATACAATTAAAATCTAGGATGACATAACATTGGTTACAACCATATAGATATTTCTACATATTGAAAAACATTATAATGTTTTCGTAATGATCATGTATGACATAGATTAATTGGTAGTTTTAATACAGTTAAAAGGATATGTGCTAAAGTATCAAAAAATTTATTTATCATTATTATGTGGTCTCCTAATATGATAATTTGTTTTAAAATGTGATTTTTCTAGAATTTGTTTTGGAACATGATAAAATAATTTTCCTACTGAATGTGATGGTAATTGAAATGGTTTTCCTCTTGATAAAATACAATTTAAGGGATCTAGAATAAATAATCTAATTCCCTTTAAAAAAATATTTTCCAACGTTATGAAAGTTGTAAACTATACAAATTTGTAATGTAGAGGTGAACAATATGTTCTTTCATTCATAAGGAAATATCATAAC
Source organism: Viscum album (assembly GCA_963277665.1). Classification (NCBI taxonomy): domain Eukaryota; kingdom Viridiplantae; phylum Streptophyta; class Magnoliopsida; order Santalales; family Viscaceae; genus Viscum; species Viscum album. The sequence continues at coordinate 1,457,041,845 of OY728158.1, read as the reverse complement.
ATTTTTGTTTTTCATATTTTCCCCAAGATACAAAGAAATTGAATAGTAAACCAAAAAACATAACCATTCTCTTGTTTTATAAAAATTAAAATTTTGTTTTTGTTTTTTATCATTTAGATGGTGGAAATTAACGATGGCTGAACCATAACAAATAACATGAGTTAATCGGGAGAAATTGAGACCATATGGTGGAATGAGTTTAAGATAGATATATTCAATAAGTACCATCAAGATATTCTTTATATAAAAATAGAGTTTTAATTCATTGATCATATGAATATAGCTGATGAACAAATTATTATATATGATGATTGTTTCACAACTATTCTAAGGTAAAATTAGGTAAAATTTTTCCAATATTAGCGTATGATTAATTGATTATCCAGTGGAGTAAAACCAATTCATAGAAGGGTATTATCCAAAATAGGTTTCTTTATCCATGACTATATCATTAGTTTTCAATCATGGTAAAGTCAGACATTGAATTTTACCATTACAATTGAGGTATTGATAATAAATTAAATATGGAATTAAAAGGGAATTATAAAATACCATTGATAAGTAATGATGATTTTTTCATTTATAAAGATGAGTATAAAAAACCATGGTGGACATTTTCCAAAATGTAATTATAAATGGGTTATTTGTTGAAAGACTGGTAATCTTGAAATTTAATGTGGTAGTGATAGGACCGTGTTTGAAAATTATAGAGATATAGAACCGATAGATATGGCACCCATAGTCCATTATTTCAAATGCAAGGACTATAAAAATAATTCTAACCAATTATCAAAAATGAATGTTAATGATACTGATCTATGTCAATAACATTTTAACCCAGCGATATAAGGATATATATGTTCATAATTATTTTTTATATGGGGTATGATTAACATATGATAAAGTGTATACATACCATCAACTCTAGAATTGAAAAATCCCAATTTGATTCTCAAAATTCCCACTCATTTATATCTGAAGTATTTTACAAGGGTATCGTGATACCACAAAAATGATTATATGATGAATTAAAATACAACAAATATAAAAGAATGATGATCTCATCAATAAAGGATTTCTATGTAAGTATCCTACCACTATATAAATTTATTAATAATTTAGTGTAATTTAATGTATTTTTGGTCATGGATTTAAATTAATTATATAAATCTAATATAAATTATAGATTAGTGGATGTTGTGTTTGATTTTCCAAACCAACCTCGGGTCATAATTTTTTCGGAAAATATACATGAACATATAATAGAAATTCATTCAATTGTATAGTTCTTGATTACTTTTCAAAAAGGTTGTTTAACACAGATGGTTGGGGAGGAACTCATTATCAGGGATATTCTAATTTTCCAACATAACGGTGATGTATTCCATGAATAGTATCGTTCTATTTATCTAAATAGAGATGTTGATTTGTAAATAGAACTCATACATGGTAATAAATCTATTTTATATACTCTATAGATCATTTTAAAGATTTAATTATAATAATTGAAGAAGAAAATATTTAAATTTTTTGAAAAATTATTTGTTCAAATAAATAAATTAACCTAGGTAACAATTTTCTTCTTGATTACAATAATGATAGAGAAATTTTACTGTAAAATCATTACTAAGAACATAATTAATAAAAAAAGAATAAATATCATATTCCTATTTTTTTTATTTGTCTGGTCATTTGAAAGGAGCTCAATACATGTGTGAGATTGATCTTCATTCTATATATTTTCAAATGAGGTTCAAAAAAGAGAATATACCCAAGAATTAATTTAATAAATGGTATATAGACAATGAATATATATTTATTCCATTTAGTGTTACTAATTCCGAACATATCTTCATATATTTCTTTAACAATGTCTTCTTTCATTAACTTGATTAGTATTTTATATCCATTAAAGAAAATATTAATATATATTAAATGAATAAAAAAGAACATAAATTTCACCCGATTATTGTACTGAAGACCCAATGTGAGGATATGATTAATGAAAATTTAAAACCTGTTAATTGTTTCTAATTTTTTTGGGGTTTTCAGTCATATAATATATATAATGGGTATATATATAGATATAGCCAGGAAAGGGGTTGTTTATTTTTGTCTCAGACTAACCAATGTGACTCAAATTCCTATAATTTATGGTTTATTTTGATATTATTAGAACAATGTGAATAATTTAACATTAATATCATATCCACCGACTAGGTTAACTTGATATAGTTCCACGATCCATAACATATAATAATGTGATGAAAATTTTAAAGAACTCAATACAATTTCATCCAATTTAATTATGATTATTTACCCTTTAGTGGATAAGTGTATATACAATTAATCGATGTATTAAAAAAGGTACTAGGATAAATCCTCATGAAAAATAATATAGTTTTTTCTTATGCCACAACAAAATCAATGCTTTATGAGAACTATTCTATAATATATAATTTGGAGTTCCTTGTGGTATTTATTGTAATAAACTTGTTGACGAATTATCTTTATGGATAATAGTTTGATATATATATATATATGTTACTTTTATATATTATATACATATTTACATAAATTATTTTATAATTTAACCAGAGAATTTTCTTGGATTTGATTAATTCTTATGAAATCTCAATATAATACAACCTGGGGAAGATGCATATTGTTGTAGATGTTGTGAATCTAATGTATGATTCTTTATTATATATGAAGAGGATAAAAATGATCCAATTTTATTTATTTTTTAATGATTAATCATGAATAATTTACTTATGGGGAGAGACATTTCCTTTCTTAAATTGGTTTTCACAAATATACCCATGTAAATAAAAAAGAGTCATAGAAGGATAATATATATATGCTAAAACATTGTAAGAAATACTTCAATATTAATAATTTATTTGGATGAAATGATATTTTTAGGGAATATTCTATATGTACACTAAATATATTATGATAATAATGGGTTATAGGATTATTTCAGTAGTTTATCGCTCTCCATTCATCATAGATAAATGAAGATGAATATGATTCTATAATAATATTTCATGTGTGGATACATAAATAGATATGTTGTAGAGAATTTATCTATGATCCTTGTATGTAATCATGTTTAGGTAGTGATATAGATTTATAAGTGTACATTACATACATTTCTAATTTCAAAATAGAAATTGAAAAACATCACCAAGGATTTCTTCATTGGACGCCTAAAACATCTGACGACCATAATGAAATTTGAGTTGTAATCTATCACTTTACCAATAAGTGACACTTAATTATATTAGAATATAATTGTATCATGATCATCGATTTATAATATTAATTATGAAGGTGTTGATATTTCATGTGGTACCATATTCTATTGTATTTGATCGAGATTCGTGGTTTACGTTTATGTTATAGTGAAAAATTATGTAGTCCACGGATAAATAATTGATAGTTTTTTTCTCATCATCCCCAAATTGATGGTCATTCAGGTATAACCATTCCAAAAAAATATGACATGTTGATATCATTATATATGGATATCAATGTATGTTTTAATGAATACCTTCCTCTTGTAGAGTTTTCTTTAAAAAAATTATTTCAATCTATAAATCAGATAGATTATTTTGAATACAAATATTGAAATACGCTTATATATCCCATATGATGTAACGAAGTTTTAAAAGCTAATAAATTATTACCTAGGAATGAGTAAGAAATGAATGATAATTTTAGAGATATTAAGTAGAACAATAATACATATTAGAGTTGATAGAAAATATATAGTGAAAATAATTAGTGTAATATGAAATTTAATGATTGTGTAAATGTTTTATATTAAATTTCATAATGGATGAATGTTATCAGATTATAAAATAAATGATATATATGACCTTCGAATATTTTCCACTTCGTTATTGTTGATTGTTTAGGGATGGTTTCTTTTCACTTGGTGGTTCCATAAAATCAACCTAAAAAAAGTGATGTGTTCCCCGTATCTCTCATTAGAATGTAAATATCTTATAATTTAAACATATTGAAGTTAGAAAATTTACCACAAGATAATTATCTTTCAAATGATGACAAACTCATAGAAATCCTAGACAATATATATAATGTTCTGTAGAACATAACAAATCTCATCGTTAGTGTTCTTTGGATGAATAAAAAATTTAATGGAGCTACATGGGAACACTAGAATGAATTGAAATATATATATCGTAAATTTTTATATCAATGTAGAATAATTTACATTAAGAAATTATTTTTATGCTTTTTATATTTTCATATAATGATATTTTAGGATACATTTCTCATCAAATTAACATAAGTTTTCAAGAATAAGGGACACATGTCACCTCAAGGCTAAAAAAAAGCAGAATATATTATATCATCATAAAATAGTATTTAAATTATTAGTATTTATAAAAACAATTATAAAACATTTATCGATATAATTAATTCACAGGTTATAAATTATTTATAAACACAAATAACATAATATTAATGTAATATTGATATATATTTTTTAAAATTTTTTTATTTCTAAAATGTTTTTTCTGACATTAAATATAAACACTAATTTTATAAATTTTTTATTTAAATTTAAATATATTATATGTTAAAAAATATTAACATTTGTCTAAAATTAGTTATCGACATTAGATTGGAATAAATCTATTTTTTTCATAAAATGATAATTTTTTAATACTATGTATTCCTCATATTTTTCCTAATTGTTATAAAATTAATTAACTCAAATTATTGATATTTAATCTAGAAAAATTTAATCGTTATAATAAATCTTAATGATGAAATTCTATAAATAGGTCCCTTTTATTTCGGGTCAATATGAATACATTTTGCTGTAAATTATCATCACCTAGATAAGGGTAAAATGGGTAAAATAATTTAAATATATTGGGATAAGGCTTTACACATTTTTAACACCTTCCATTTTCATGTCAGATGAGTCTAGATCCACTGTTTCTATCCAGTTATATAATATATATATATTTTAATTATTGATTTATTTTTACATTTATATGAATATAATAGAATAATATATATATATAATGTCACACTCTTGACATTAAAAAGTCCAAATTGTTTACCTAAGAATGAAATGAGGATATTTTTTCAGATAAATTTTTAGTTTAATAAAATATTATTCTTTTTATCATACTAATTAATTTATAATATTTAATATTTTAATAATTAACATGAATTATTTAAAATAACGATATAATATGAGTTAAGATAATAATGATATCAAATAAATGATTTTTCAAATATTAAAAGAATAAAAATTCAGATGAATAATAATGTAACATGAATTTGTTAAGAAAACTTATTAGTATTGTGTAAAATTATAATTTATTATTTTAAAATTTTATTTAGTGTCTTTGAAGTAAAATTTATTGATTATTTCTAAAATTAAAATTAATGATATTTTATATAAAATAATATTTTTACATGATTATTATTCTATTTCCAATTATTTTTTCAGGGCGTGCACATCCGTTTGTCGATGATGCACAACAGTTGCCCCGCACTCCCACATTCCAAAGGCAGGCGACAAATGTTTTTATTCAGGGGACTTTTCTTCGTGAGCGAAACAGTAAGATAAGATGTTAGTTTCTTCCATCCATGGATTCCTCCGCGGAAATCGTCACCTAGTTTGGGTCTCCCTTATAGATTTTTTCGTGCTTCATGAATCTCGTTCCATGTGCCGTTTCTTAGGGGATACTAGTTAATTAAACTACTTTTGTCAGGACATTCTATGGGGTATTGACATTATAGCAACCATCGGTCGGAGTAGATGACAACATCAGGCATGTCAGGGAATATCTAGATGCCTGGACATTGGGGAAACTACATGTATTTGTCCATATAAGAGGGAATCTCTAGGGCGTAAAACCCGTGGAATCCCACCTCAATGGAAGGATATATTATATCAGAGGCATGTCTTTGAGGTTTTCTTTATATTCCTATATTAAACACACGGTATGCCTAGTGTTTAATGTCTAGCGGAGATGGTCATGCCAAAGGCGTCTCTTCTGAGGTTTTCCTCAGGCATTTCATTTTTAACACGATGTAGGCCTCGAGTATAACATCTTGCAGAGATGGAATGAATTTGATTAAAACATCACATAGAGACAGATCAGATAGGTACATACATTAGAGGGAGCACCTGAAAGGCTTACCAGATGGATGGATCAGAAGGCCCAATGAGGAAGGATCTGAGGTGGTGTGTCCAATATAGGGGAGATGTCACACCATAAAGGATGATTTGGACACCACTGCGGGAGGATCCAAAAGAGTGCACCCCAGAATGAGGGACACTAAGTTTAACCATTGCTTGGGGTTGAACCTCATGGAAGTTTCCTACAGACCATGTGGATATGATAGAGATCAAAACCCACATAGTTTGAAGGGGTGATGAATCTGGGTGAACACAAAGGACAAAGACCTGGAGACAGGATGGGGCTTACACATGGATTGAGGCCTAGGTACTGCTAGAAGCAGTGATGAGGTGGATGACATGATCCCACTCGAATGTACAGACCTAGGTAAGAATCAGGATGGATGATGGATAATAGAATGAAGTGGAGGGATAATGAGATGAAACTGATGTGATGATGATAATGATGTTGGGATTGAGCCTTGAAGAGACTTCCTACGTATCCTCGTGGAATGGAATCAAGGTCTGTGAAGTTTGGTGGGAAAATGGGATACCTGAAGAGGTAACATGTGTGAGTGGACACATGGATTGGATTCAGAGGTAATAGAACATCCATTTTGGGCCATGATGTTCCCAGAACACATGGGATCAGGGGGGTAGATCAGGATGGGACATGGGTGATGGGCCTGATCCCCAGGGAAGCTTCCTACGTACCCTATATAAGAGACATGAATCAATGCCTACGTAGTTTGTGAGTGGTGTTGGTGAACGTATGTGAAGGGAATTGAGACAAATAGGTATAGGGTTTGAACCTTAGAGAGGATTCCTATGTACAATTCCTTGGAATGGATCAATGTCTATGTTTTTTAAAATGGCTGGTGAAATAATGTGATGGTAGTCAAGACCAATAGTTTTGTGGCATGAAATTCAGGGAGGCTTCCTACGTGTGCTCCCTTGGTAAGGATCAAATTCCATGTAGTACCAGATGGTTTGGTGAACCGATGTGGAGGGGGTCGGGACCAATGGTTGTTGGGCGTGAACCTCTTGAAGGATTCTTATATACCATTACTTGACAAGGATCAAAGTCCACAATGTTCAGGATGGAGTTGGTGAACCAACATGACGAGACTCAGAATAATGGATGGTGGGCCTCAAGGAGGCTTCCTATGTACCTTACCATGGAAAGTATCAAATTCCACATTGTTCGGGTTGGTTTTTTGTAAGTAGATGTGAAGGGGGGCAGGACCAATGATTGTTGGCCTTGAAACTCAGAGAGGCTTCCTACCTACCTCACCTTGGCAAGGGTCAAAGTCCATGTAGTTAGGGATGGTTTTTATTGAGCCAATGTGAAGTGGTTCGAGACCAATGGTTGTTGGGATTGAACATTAGGGAGGCTTTATACGTACCTCTCCTAGGAAAGGATCAAAGTCCATCTTGTTTGGGTTGGTGTTTGGTGAGCCGACGTAAAGGGGTACATGACCAATGGTTGTTGGGATTGAAACTCAGGGAGGTTTCCTATGTACATTATCATGGAAAGGTTAAATGTCCACATAGTTTGCGAGAAGTGTTGGTGAACCGATGTGAAGTGGTTGGGACCAATAGTTTTTTGGTCTTGAACGTCAGGGAGGCTTCTTACATACCTTTCCATGCCCAGGATCAAAGTCCCCATAGTTCAGAAGGGTGTTGGTGAACCGATGTGAAGTGGTTGAACAAATATGATTTGGGATTGATCCTCAAGGAGGCTTCTGATGTACCATTACATGGAAATGTTCAATGTACACATAGTTCGGGAGAATAGGTTGGGGCTTACACTCTAGGCCGCCCAAAGAGGATATCAAGGTCGATTATTATTCTATACCCACATGAGTCCTACTTAGTTTGAGGAACAAGAGGAATCAATGACCGGGCGATTACAGTGTGAAGGTGCATCCATGAAGGGTGGTGAATGGGGCATACACAAGGATGTTTCCCAGGTTCCTATATGGAGTAGAAATCATGAATTGGGCTTCCGTATGGAAGCTGCCCGAGTGTCGCTATGGAGAAGAAATGGTGAATGGGTCTTATGTAAGGAAGTTTCCCAGGTACCTCTATGGAGTGACAATGGTGAATGGGGATTTGGAAGGAAAGCTGCCCAGGTGCCTCTAAAGAGTGGAAATGGTAAAGAGGGCTTGCACATGGATGCTTCATGGGTGCGACTATGGAGACACATTGGTGCATGGGGATTATGCAAGGAAGCTACATTGGTGCCGCTAAGAAGCGGTAACGGTGAATGGGGCTTACACGTGGATGCTACTTGGGTGTCTTCCTCATGTCTGGTCATGAGGGGATCCAAACATCTTGGTGGGTCGAGCTATATAATTGAGGTCTACACTTATGCGCTAGTGCACAAGTGGGATAACTCAAAGGGCATTGTAATGATTCCGAACAAAGGGATCTAAAAAGTGTGAGTGACATACCCAAAACACAGAATGCAATAAGGGTGGCATGGCGATGGAGGATAACTATTGACCATGATCGAAACACAACATCCATATTGTGTTAGCTCAAAATGGGAACAAACAAACGAGGGTTGACTGTTGACCATGTTATAAACACATGACAAGACTTGAAGTGTCATCCAATGTCTTCCAGTGCATTGGTGCTAGATGGTAGGTTAACTGATGCAACATGGGGCTAGGTCATTTGGGGGTCACTTTATAAATGGAAGAGGATGAGGATTCGAATGAAGGACTCACAAAGCCTGAGGTGGTGTGATATAATATGTAAACGGCTTCCAACTCTCTTTAAATTATTCCAATATAATTATGTCATAAGGTATCTTATGCTTTAACATAATTAATATATTATTTAGAATAGGAGGCATCCCATTATTGAATGATAGGTAATTCTACAGTTTATAGTCATGTAGAGAGGACTGTTAGCATCATATGCTTGGTGAATAAGGCATCTATTGTTTGTAGAAAGAAGAATCCTATTATTGAATGATTGGGAATACTAGAAATTAAAATTATGTAGAGATGGTTGTTAGCATCTTACTCTTGGTGAAAATGGAATCTCTTGATTAGAGAAAGAGGTATCCAATGTTGGTCATATAGTGTGCACTATAGTTTAATGTCATTTAGATAGGACTATTTGTAAAAAGGATCCTACCAATGGCTGGTATTAGTACTTACCCAAGAGAGCCCCTTTCTGGTTCAACCTGGCATATGCGCCATGTGGTAGGGTTTTGAGAAGTTTCATGAGGAATAGTTCGACTGAATTTACTAGGGGGAATTGAAGATGAGAATCTTGACTCACAACATGTGAAAATGAGCCAGAAGAATATGCAGACTCAAGGTATTTCATTGATTGTAGAGAAGTATCTCGAATCGTGGTATGTCATAGGTGGAATATGGGGGTGCATATGGGAGAAAGGGATAATCCTGATGACCCATGTCAAAATATTTACAGTGAAACTCCCTAATTTTCATGGGGTTTAGTGGTGGAAGCATTGGAACAGGACCGAATCTCTATAGAGATCCCAATATGGGGTGCGAGGTGCAGCCCCCGTGGTATGGACCATTGGGCATGAAGATATGTTCTTCGCAAAGGATAAGTGTTCCCAAATTAGTTTCATGGATCAAAGGTGTTCATAGAGCATGTGATCTCAAGAAGAAGCTTCATGAAGGAAAGCTACTCGAGGATCATTGAATCGCGGAGATTGGGGGCTCAAAGAGTGAAGCGGCTCACAAAGAAATGGGGGGATTGCTGAGAAAAGCGTCTCATAGGGAAAAGAGTATCACAGAGAAAAGCCTCTCGTGGTGCAAATCATCTCACAGAGCGAAGCATCTTATGAAGAAAATCCTCTCGTGGAGACAAACCTCTCACAGAGCCCAACGTGAAGGGCATAGCTACGTAGAGCGTGGGTGATTTTTGAAATGGGATATTGGTCACCCAAGGGGTGGCATGACCGTCCTTTTGAAGGGGGTGGTCCGGGTATTTAAAAGAGATATAGGTTGGCAGAGTGCGTCGCGAAGCACAAATGTGCACCCTGTAGTACAAATTCATGCCGCGAAGCACAAATGTGCGTTGCAAAGAAAATCGCGCTCTGAAACTATCGGGAGTTCCCTCAAGTATATCGTAATAGTGGATTAGACCATCATCGAGCTTTGTGGTGCTCGCTTTGGATCAAATCAAGTTCCCTAAAGTTCGTAGTAATAGTGAATCAACCATCCTAGAGCTTGATGTCGCTCGTGGAGGTTCCATTCATGTTCTCTCAATATTTTTGTAACCATGGATTCAACCTTCATAGAGCATCATAGCATTCATAGAGGCTTCGGTAATGTTCCTCTACTTCACGATCACATAGGGAGCTTCGCGAATGGGCTCCGAGAACCAGTTTTCTAGCCTAACATTAAATTTCCATAACTCTTAATATGTAACTCCGTTCAGGCACTTTGACCTTCCAAATATATTCTTGAAAAATGTTATATGATATTAATTCATGTATGGATGAATTTGGAATTTTTTGGTGTTGCATTTTCTCGTGCCAATATATTCCTAAAATTATTATCGGGGAAAAAGATATTTAAATATCGTTGAAAATATTATTCTTGGCCCTCTTATGACTAACTTTGTGCTGGTATGGTATAATTCTAATCAAAAATAATTTTAAACATTGGTTACCATAGATAATGTCAACAATTATTAATGAATGGGTTAATCAAAATTAAATTATTTATAATGAAAAAAATTCCATATAATTTTATTTTTATATTTTTATGATTAATCCAATATCCTTACAATTTATTTCATGTTCATTGGGATTCATACTTATTATAAAACATTATTGTAATTAATCATTTTAAAAAATAATGTTTGTATTCTCTCCGACTTAATAATGGAAACCCCTCATTTCAATTCATTACACCACATTGTGATTTACAAATCAACTAAAATGAATGAAATTCTATGATAATCATCTCTAGTGAAATTCAACAAGTTGTGGTTTTCCAATTATATCAAACGTAACTAAATAAGATATATAATAGATTTATTTTATAGAATATATAATTAAATTAACTGATTAGATTCTTTTATATTACCTAATTTAATCTCTTTAAATCTTTATAATTTATCATAAAATAATAAATTTGGAATCATCAATGTATTGAATTAGTATAATGATTATGGAACAACTTTTATCCCTCCATTATTTAATCAAATTAGGTGTCAAAGTATCTCGGTGGTGTACATGTGGACTAAAGACTGTACGTATAGGTATAATTCATTTTACAACCCCATATTTGTTTTTAATAATTAATATGTTGTTTTTAAATTTTATATATAATATTTATGAAATAATAATGTTATTATAAATATTAATATTTAATCATCCTTATTACCTTTTAATATGGTGTAAACCGATAATGTTGATTGTGTGTAAGTGTGGAATACAACTGAAAAAAAGCATTATAATATTCATATTTTGTTATTATTTTAATTGTACTACTGATATATTCAACGAATATATATATATATGATATAAAAATGCTACTATAAATCGAAATAATCATTTACTTTTCATTCATTAAAGTATTTTAAAATTGAAAATAGTGTTTTTCATACATACATCATTTCATCTCCCGAAATGGTGCAATTAGTTTTTTATCAATTCATTGAATGGATGAAATAAAATTTTCATAAAAAAATATAAAAAAAATATTTATATCATGGTTGAAAATAATGATATTATGGATCCATGGTCAAGTATCATGAACCAGAACAACAAAATTGAAATTATCATGAATACAAAACAATTAAAATGGGGAAATGATGATTTTAATGGGTTATGAATAATTTTATGTGAAAATTTAATAAGTTGTTATTGTATGATATATATTAATGTAAATTAATATAATAATTAATTATAATAAATTTAATCTATTATATTTTTGGTTCGAGAATTTTGAATCAAGAAGTACTATATATGTTGCTTTATCATCTAAAACTATATACCTTTGGATATAGGTTACATTATGATCCTATATTAAATTAGGAAATGTTTATATAGTCAAATTCTAATTTTATATAATGATTATAATTATTATTTTAATAATTAATATGTAATGAATTGTTAATAATTTAATAGATCATTCAATTCAAATGTTTTCGAAGAGGTAGGGGTTTTATATTATAATCTCATTATTTAATGGGGTTGTTTATTTTTAATTATATGTTAATGAAATTTCATGATCTTCTTCTAATGAAACTGATTAGTTTACTAATAATACGGTTATTTCTATAGAATACAACTTTTTATTTCAGTTTTCTTACTTTATCTACCATAAATATAGAAGGAAATTTTTAAAGAAACATCACATTATTTTTTTCTTTAATTAAATACATTATTTATTTATATACATGTTTTGTAAAAATGTTATTAAATTAAATATTATTTTTTATTGTAATAATTATGTATAAAATACTTTTTTTAAAAAAAATACTAAAATGTAATATTCATTAATTTATCTACTAGTGGATTATTTTCTAGAAGTTGGAAAAAAATTCATTTATCTGACCTAAAATGAACTGAATTTCTATATGTCATAACCACTTAATGATTTAAATCTTACATTAAAATTTTCCATGTATATTTTCATTGAAAATGAATCATTAGTACATGGGATATATTTATATTCTAAATAATTTATATCTATGCGAAGATGGAAAGTTCCTCAATAAAATATATTATTAATATTTTAATTGTATAGTTAATCTATGACGACATCCTTTAATATTTCATAAATCCATATATTTTATAAAATCATATGAAATTATACATATTATTTCATTACTTGATTTAAGATTATGATTATAACATGTTTATGAATCCCATTTTATTTCAAAATAGAATGATATGATGAAGTATTGGGAAATTGAAAAAACCCATTCATCTTCTAAGAGGTATGCTATAATATAATTGTTATGGAATTATTTTCCTCTTCTCAAATAATGGTGAATTATTTTGGATCAGGCTTCAAACATACGTCTGATTTTAATTATGTGACATGAATTCCCGGAATTATTTTTCTCACCAATGAATTCAGTAAAAATGGATATCATATGATATAAATTGGACTACAATTGTGAGTTTGAGATGATCATAAACGGAAATTGTTCTATATTATTAGCATGTGGGTGAACCATGATTACTATGATAGAATGAATAATGCAATATATTCACTATGAAAATCAATTATGGTATACTTGATAATTAGACAATTTATTTTATATGATTACGTGTATTAAAAAGATCTATATCTTATGAAATTATTTTTATCTCGTGAATTATTTTCATAAATTCTTTTTAGATTCACATATTATAAAATATATTGATTTATTCCATGAATCACGATTATGATCTATGGTATGATGTGTACAGTTTTTAAAACGGTAATTTCTTTATAAAAATTCTCATTCCATTATGATATGGTTATTCTTATGTGATAATTGATATCTCCCTTGTATACCAATAATTATAACATAATACCACCTATATCTATATATAATTTTCCATAGATTATAAATAGGTATTTTATGTATGACATGTCTATGAAATGTGACAGTTATAAATACCATAGTGGTAGACAATATTGATATCATATGAAAATGTTTTTTTATATGTCCATTTTTGGAAATACATTAGAACTATTCTATAGAGAATGAATCACATTTTTTAAAATGAAATATCATTTATTATTATTATATTTCCTTTCATGTTATTTATGTGTCATTATAAGGAACAAGTCTATTCAAAATATCACATCTAAACTGGTCAACACTAAGGTTATTATTTGAAGTAATGGTTTTCATTGATCGAGATGTAGTATAGTTTGTGTGTTTTGTAACTACACCCTTATATGATCGTATATTTTTCAGGGAAAGAAATCATACCACAAAATATTGATATATTATTGAATTAGGAAACGTTTTGATGCGTTTACCCACTTTTTTGTATCTTAATATAGAGGAAGTGGCTATAATAATGATTGTTTTTCGTTCAAGAATAAAGCCTTCATAATTATGGGATAATCATGGATCTTAAAACTACATGATTTCACAGAGGCTGACATTCACAGAAGATGTGAATCAATGTGAACAAGTATCATGAATGGAGTGACTAGTTGATAGTAATATCCAAGACTATGATATGCTTTGAGGGTGGGTTATGTTTCACTATATCTTCACTAGTGAAGTAGATTTAAGAACATGTTTTTGAAGTTGCTCAAAAAATTATTCTAGAGTCATGGGAGAATTTTAAAGGATTGAGAATATAAATATGAGGCAACCAAAACATCATTAGATGTCAAAATAATTGAAGAAAATGATAAAACTATCTAAATTCAAAACTTCCATGATCTTCATGAATATTATATTCAAAGTGAAATTGAGGAATTTCAAAATAAAGCCCTATTCTTAACCAGTGATTAGGAAAATTTGAAAAATAAGTTTCATGTTGATGGGGGTATTCCACGATGACTAAGTGAGCATCACGATGGTATATTCTTCGATGATGGTTTTTTTCTTCACAAAATAATGAGCTTCACAACATAGCATCATGAAAGTGGTTTTAGCATTAATTTGTAAATAAATATTTCTTTCAAGTGAATCCACTCTGTATATAACTTTATCTTGAGACTCATTCTATAAAGTTATAAAGGGATTAATTTCTATCTAATGTAGTGGCCATCATGTTGATAAACTGAGTAAGAATTCTCTTTGAGTAGTGAGCTTCGAGGAGTTGATCGAAGTTTTTCAAAGGAACACAATTTGATATATATAAAATATTATAATGGATGTGGGGATGGTATAGAGTGACTATGTCTAACCTTTTGTATTCCATAACTATTGAAGATTAATGTATTATTAAATGACCAACACACTATCACCATATGCTCCTTGGACTTGGACTTAGTTATGAATCATGTAAAATAAATGTGATTTCATTATTCATTAGAATGTTTAAATTAATGAACATTACTATATGATAGATTTAACAGTTTCCAACCAACATTGGAGAAAGGTCTATAACTTTTGAAAAAAAATATGACACCTCGATTCACCTCTCCCCTATGATGGTGTTTTCAGATCCTTATATTATGAATTGAAAAAGGAGTATAAGGAACAATTCTTTTGACCAAATGCATTCTACATAATCCTGGAATTGGAATCACAGAAAAATGGAACTGGAGAGAAAATATATTTGACTATAATTTTAATTTCAAATTTTTAACTGGTACATAATATACTACAATTTCCATTTAATCTATTTTTAGAACATGGTCAAACATCCCCCTACAGAGTGCGTAGAATAATCCCTACACTGATACTCTAAACTACCACCCCTATGTACCCACACATCCTTCCTCTTCCAACACAATAAGGAAAATATATGAAAAGATGATATATCAAGTAATAAATATTTGATATTCTAGATAAACACATATAATAATTCCCTCCTCTAGTACCTAATCTAGATAATGTGTCATAAAATTCACTGTAATGTACATAATTAGTTCAAATCCTTTTAACCAATGTTTGGGATCTTGGAAAAGGTCAATATCAAACCTCATATCCATATATGAATTATTTAAATCTAAAATTATAAAAAATAATTGAATCCTTGTGAAATAATCTATGTTAATAGAAACATACATACAAACCTATGGAATAACCATAAATAGTTCTTCTTGACAAAACTGTAGCATAATGAGAAATAAAACCTATATTTATTCATCTTTTAATGCATCAGATGAAAGAACCTAAAATATAATTATATTTTTCTTGATTCTGCACCACCATATGAAGGCCCAAAAAATAATTAATACTAAAACGATCAATTAGTTTACTACAGAGTATCCATATAGTCATTGATTCCTTCAATGATATCAATTTAGTATATATAATGTTAAGTAACACCAGTAAAAGTTAATCTTGATAGATTCTAAAGATGAAAATCATGTGAAAATTCATCCATAACCTTTTTCAGCCGTCATCCCTTTGTATGTGTAATTAGACAAAATTTATACATGGGAATGTTCACCACTTATCCAGTAGAGTAGGTTGAGGATAATTCACACAAACATCCTCATTCAATTATTATTTTGTAATTAGTATCCCAATTGATGAAATGGAATTATGCGATTATAGAGGTGGTGTTTTGTAACATACCAATATAATGTTTAAAGAACCCCTAAAAATAGTCGTACAAGAAAAAAATCAACAGTTATAATCCACACAAGATAATTAATTTTGGAAATCCTATTACTATATATACTCACACATAATGGATAACCATTCTTTTTAAACAAAAGGGTTTTCCCATGTACTTTGTGAATACACATTAGTCTCAAAAGTATATCTAATATATCACCATGGTAATGTTAAAATAGAAAATTTGAAAGATATGTATCAAGACATAATATATTGTAAATTTATCACAAAAACATATAAAAGTAGTCAAGGAATTTATTTTTTGAAATTATATGCATAAAAAAGGAGTATATGTATGAAATGTAATTATACATTCCTAATCATGACGACTGAATGTTCCAAAACCCCATAAAACCATATTATCAATCCATCAGTAGTAATTAAAAGATCTATTACATATTAGATAACTAAGAATATTGATACTCCCCTATATGATATCCAAATAGAAATTCTCATGTTTATCATAAATGAAAATGGAAATAAATTATGGAATCAATTTTTTATTTATAATACATTATATTTCAATGAACCTACTAACTAGGGTTGAGTTAGAGATATACATAACACCATGCATACCTCCTCCAATATAAGAATAATTTGACTTGTGGGGGGGATAATATAATGTGGGGAGACTATACCCTCGATAATCACATCCATTATTAGATAATACTAAATTAATGTAATCCATACAAACAAAGCAAAAAAAGATAAAATAAATAACAATTATAATGAATAAAAAAATCATAGATTAAAATTATCATGTACCCCCCTAATTTGATGTTTTATAGTGCACAAATACAATATTAAAGTAAATGGGAACACTACAATACATATCAATAGTTTTCCTAATATTCCATCTATCACTAAGAACCATATCCTATGTATCATATTTATCATAACTTTTTCTTTCATTGATCTCTAATAATGAAGTATGAATGTGCTCCATGATTCCATTAAATAATGTTACTGTAATTCTAATAGTACAGTGAAAACATCTCATCCAATAAATTCACATGTATATTTATTTTTATGACACATTTTAAATGTGATTGAGCACCCCAGCATAAAAAAGTCACGTGATGACTGATTATTTTCTTATTAATTTCCATGTGTCATGATTTAATGTTATTAACTACCATACTAGATGATTATAATATACATAAAACTAATGTATTTATATCATTCCATGTAACTTTACTATAATTTAATCAAATTAATTGTCTTCTACTGAGGAAAAAGATAACATATTCAATTATTTCCACATCTTACTAGGAAACGTTACAACATGATCTAATTTTGTGGTACTCAAAAATTGAAAAATTATTTAATGGGAACTTTTTAATATGATTTGATTTTCTATATCAGTGGATTACAATAAATTATAATGATTGATTATTTATAGTGATATGAAATTAGCACATACATGAAATTCTTAATGAATAACCATCCTATGATGATCAATAAAATTGATTCATTTTATATATTCATTCCATCAATGGAGTAAGCATGATCTTCTAGGGCCACGTATGAACCAAAAAACTAAATAATAAATTCCATCATATAAGTGAAAACCAAAATATAAGGCATAATTATTCGGGGATTTTTTGAAAATAAGTTATTCCATGGTAAATAGAATATTAAATAAGTAGTAAAAAACATTTGTAGCACTACATAAACCAAAAATATACATGTATATCATGAGACACCCTATTCATTGAAGACATACATATCATGTAGGGTTCTCTATACAAGAAAAATATACATATTTTAGAAAAGAAAATCATTTCTTATAAATGAAATAAGATGATATTGAAATTTGTTAACAAGAATTCCAAAAATAAATATGATGGTTTTCCATGTAATTATAACATAAATTATATCCATATATTAAACAACTCATTCCT
The DNA here is from genome assembly GCA_963277665.1 of Viscum album. Classification (NCBI taxonomy): domain Eukaryota; kingdom Viridiplantae; phylum Streptophyta; class Magnoliopsida; order Santalales; family Viscaceae; genus Viscum; species Viscum album. The sequence goes on along the minus strand of OY728158.1, from coordinate 1,457,023,512 downwards.
AACCCTAAGGTTTCCTATAATAGATTACAAATATTACTACAAAAATAATATAAGATTCTAGATGTGATAAAAAATTTACTTAACTAGATAAAATATATATTTCTGATTTTATACATAATATTTTCTAATATTTTATTTTTAATGAATAAAGACATGTTCACCATCGATTGATATTCTTATCTCTACAAAATAGTCATATGATAGGAATGTGATATTTCATTATCATTCATTGGCAATTACCTTATTAGATAATTTAATGTTTATTCAATTTATTTTTTAAAATTTATTATGATTTATATTTTTGAAAGAAATACATCTAAAAAGAAGTATAAAAATTATAAAATAAAATTAATTATTATTCATTTAATAGTACTTCACGAAAGATTACATTAGATGGAGAATGTTATGTCATTCTTGGAATATGAAATACGAAAACTTATCAAATAATAAATCAATTATATCTAATAAATGAATTCCTCGAATACCTTAATAAATATGACATAAAAATCAATGGATATAAAAGGATCATTTATATTAAAAATTCTATATAAGATTTCTTGTTTACAATTTTGAGAAGTCCAATATAAAAACACCATTTATTTCATTGTTCTACTGAATCATGAATTAATAGATTATAATATGAAATTAAATATGAACAAAAAATAAATAATTAAAAATTTTAATTCAACATGATTTTGGTATATTAAAAAATTGAAAAATAATGATATATTGGATATTGGAAGAGAAGATAATGAATAATTGGACTAAAACAATCTTTACACCAAAATAGGTGTTTTGTAACGTAAATGATGTTTCACATAGTGAATGATCATACTTATCACCTGGGGGTAATGGAGTTTAACATATTTCTTGTATATGAAAAGCTATATTACCCTTATGTCAGTTATGAAGGTACAATTAATTGTGCATAGGAAATCCTTCTTTCTGTTACATGAGAATAAAACTACACTTAATGAGAAAAATCTTTTCAAGAGTATCCCTTTTATTGGTCAAAGATAAATTTAGACACCCTATTCAAGGACAAGGATACCATTTCACAGTGGTTGGGATACATTTATGTAACTATTTAAAATTATATGTTTCCTTTAATAAACTCATACTAAAAAATACATAGTGAAAATATACCTTAACACGGTGCTTCAAAATTTATGCACACAATAAATAGTATATAATAATTTCAAAAATAATGGTAGAATATAGTTTAATTTTTGTAGTGTAAGAAACTAAAAAAATATAAAACATTTATATTTAATATATTTTCACAAATATTTGATAAAATTTTAAAAACAAATGTCTACCAAAAAATTTATTACAAGCTATTCGAATGTTGTTTTGGATAACTGTCATGTGGATTGGTTTGGGGACTGAAAAAAGTAATTTTTGAGGGATATTTTTTTTATTTCCAATAAATGAGTTTTTTTCCATGAGTTGCATACTTATCAAATAGAGGTATAGATCAGTAAAAGAAAAATTCTGCAAGTTCTATCTAATAAATTTTTTTCTTGATAGAAGAATTCAACCATATATTTTGTATCAAAATGTGTAGAATTATAGAATATGATGGTCGATCATCCATTCTTTTTTGTTTCTTCAGACACTTGTTGTTCCCTAGAATAATTGGGGGAAATTTTAAATGGATGTTTTCACTATTTTTTGATGATCTTTGGATCATTATGATATTATATGGGTCTTCACAGAAAACATGAATAAGTTTGAAGGATATCTATTGTGGTGTTCTAACATCCTCACAGGGTGGTCTAATTATAATTTATGATTTTAAATAAAAAATAAAATACTATGAGGGTGTACATAATAATTTGATTATGTGGTTGATACAATAGGAAAAAATATATTAGATCTTAGGATTTCAACCAAATTGTCGATTACTCATGTTGAAAATTTAGAGTTTTATTTTTTTTAAATTTTCTGATTAATCATTCATAGTTTGAGAAAAGGATTACAATCAATTTTGGGGAGAGTCTATAGAAGATAGAGTAAAATTGAACCATTGTAAATATGGTAAATTAGGACTCTAATATTATCATATAAAACTAATTGAATTTTATCATGATACTTTTATCTACCTTAATTGAAAACTATCTCACTGGGCTAGGTAAATATTAAAATTATGAATCATAATGTGAATAGTTCATGTTCTTAAATAAAAATTGTCAAATTATATTTGGGTCCTCTGTTTCCTTCGATCTAACAAAGATAACAGAAAATGGAAGAGATAAAATGAATATTTATTATAATCTAATTTCTATACAATAAAAATAACATGTTTTTAATTAAATATTAAACAATATTATATAACTACTCTCAATAAATTATTCAAAGAGAAATTATAATTAATGGGAATGATAGAAAATAACATTAGAATGAGTAACTAAATTTAAAAAATCATTATTTCAATGAAATGTTAAATTAAGATAATTGAAAATGAAAAATATACTTGAATTAAGAAGAAATACATGCCAATAGAATTATAAATAAACAAAATTATTGGTTCAAAAGTAAAATGGATTAGAAAATTATTATATATTTTAGCTCACAATAACTAAACAATATAAAAACTATTGATAATGTAAATTATGAGAATATTATAAAATTACGTAGCTTGTGGAGTAAAATAAGAAAAATAAAAACATCATTTTAATGTCTATGACTTTGTTTGTTGGCATGGTCATTATTTTATGGGGTTCTTTACGCATGATTTTACATCATGAACTAGGTTTTTAATAATATTATCTGAAATTAAATAACACTAGTTGATTGTATATCTGGTGATACATTACTTCAATAATGATCATTTGATCATTATCAAATCCATTGAGGTTGATCAATGACAAAGGATAAATTATTAACGTGATGGATGGTTTTCACATCATCATAATTCGTCATCAAGTTTTTTATGTATTATATGGTTTTCACTACTTAGGTTTCCACTATTAAGGGATAAGACATTGAATTCCTTTGATTTTATAATTATCCCTATAAATTCTTGTTTTAAATTAATAATTCCCAAATAAAAATTTCTATAATTTCATAATTTTTAAAAGAATATATTTCTCATTATACAACATCCATTCCACTAAAAAAACACAACCACATACCATATATCTAATGCATAAAACATATAAAATAAATTAATTAACCCTCACCATCTATAAATATATATATCATATCATATTTTTTACCAGATGAGTAAATTATTTTCCACCTAAAAACACTATATTAAAATAAATCAGAAAGAAAATAATTTTAAATTTAATAACTCCATTCATATATGGAAATAAAACAATGTGCCAATATAAATGTGTTATGACACAAAAATAATTCATTTAAAGCTAATTTTTCATTCGTGGTAGTCATGTCTCTTATTCATATTCCACCTCCCTTTGACTCTAATTTTCCAACTATTCAATATACGAAAATTCCCATTTTTTTATTTACATGAATGTGAATTTTCATTAATAGATCACATTAATACTATATTAGAGTAATTCTAAAGCCTGCAATACATTTTAATGACCATATTAAATCATTGGATTTTACATAACCATTATATAAAGAAAAAAACCATAATCATGGGGACATAAAATTAAAATTTCAATGATTTTAAGGTTGAAGGAAGGTGTGTATTTGATTTTAATCATCTTAAAAAGACATAAATCATCATGGAATTAATATTGATATTCACAGACAGTGTAATTAATAACCTCTTCCCACAAATTATTGTATCCCCTCCACATCCAAAGAAAAAATTATTTCCATTAAATATTCAAAAAACATAAATGTGGGTTCCTTGTTTATTTCATTTATAATTTTCCCTTAAAAATATATTTTTTAGATTTCACATTCACCACCTTACAAAATATGACATTTCATGAGAATCTTGAATATTTTATTATTGATTTATGATATTCTAAAGTAGAACCAATGTTATTTTCTTGAGGTATAAATGTGTAATCCTAAAATAATATCCAAATTAATCATGGACTATGTGAGATTAATATAGTGTAAATGGAAAATCAAATATAATATGTACTATGAATCTAATAATAACCAATGATATGTATTCTTCCACAAATATTCAAGGAAAAAATATGAATTATACTTAAGAGTTTAGTAGGAAAATAAAATTTTTTCTAGAAACATGAAAAAAAATCATACCTCATAAAATCATGGAAACAATCGAATATGTAAGTTTTTTGGACATATATTTCTTAGGAAAAAGGGTATAAAAACAAATATGTTACACCCAGATATTTTATAGAAAAACTATATTTTATAGCGTATTCGACACACAACATGGTGCTATAACTACACATGAAATATCTAAATATATTATAATAGAGCGGTTAAATTTTATGGTATGATCATTATTGACTACATAATGGTATATAGATATATATATCATACTTTATATATATTATTTATTATTTTTATTAAATAATCAACAATTGTTTTGTAAATTGATTTTTTCTTTCAGAAAATATTTTGTAAAAAAATTACTGATTTTCATGAAACGATATTATAATATATTTTGTAAAAATTATTAAATGTTTTTTATAAAATATTACTAATTTTTGAAATTAAAAATAATAAATTGACTTTGGGTGAATTTGGGTGTTTAAAAAAAATATTTCACAGAATAAGGGAATGCACCCATTTTTATAAAATGTCATTTATTTTTTATAAATAAATTTATTTGAAAAATATATTTTGTTATTAATAAGATATAACTTAAACATATTTATTCGTTCATATTTTTTCAATTTATGTTTTTTTATTAATCATTATAGTGTATATTATTAATAGTTTATTCTTTAAAACTAAAAATAGGTTGTTCGGGAAACTTTTTAAATTGCATAATGTTTCTCCTCTCTATGTAATTAAAATAATCCATAATTTGGTATTTATTAAAGTAAATTTATATATTTTATATAAATAAAAAATTAATCAACATTCATCTAGGTGTTTTTCTTTGGCTTAAATTAAATATAAAATCATTTTTTCGAAAATAATAATGTTCTTGAAAACCCATTTTAAGCGTTTCTGATGGTAATGTTTAAAATTACATTATTAACCTTATGTGAATTGAATTATGTAAAATAGATTCCATATTTATTATAAGAATAATTTTTATTAACAAATATGTTAACAATAATTTTTGTTAATAATAAATAATGAAAATAATAAAAATTATTTACCAATGTTAAGAAGAAAACGGGTTTTACAGTAGTGTTAAACAAAATTGATAATGGATATAATGATTAATAAATGTATAGAAATTATTTAATTGAAATATTTGGACTTTATCATGTCTATTTATTATTAATAGTCCATTTTAGATCCTTCTATCATGATAAAATCACGACTATAAACTTTTCAATGAAAACATTATAATCGTACCCCTAATATCACTAATAAAAGGCCTCCAACTCTCCTAACTTATTCAAATAATAAAATCCATTTTTATTGGCCGTAACATACCAAACATTCTCACTTAATTACATATCCACATCCTATAGCTCTTATTTTGATCAAAAATTCATCATCATAAGTCTTTTGGTGCGAACCTATAGAGGTTGTCTTCAGAAGAGGTATCATGCTTAATTGAGAATCTTTATTTTATACCTACATCGACTTCCCACAATTTTTATTTATAAAATTTCAACATATGATAAACTAAATGGTTCCCCAAGAAAATTGTTCATATAGCCTCAAAAGTTTCTCCCTGTACACAAGAGGATGTCAACTAGCATCAATATTCGGTGATGGTATAATGGGGAGACTATAACCTCATCATTAGAGTATGGAAATGATATCACAAGTTAATACATAATAGGAATGATAATATAAAACATGAAAAGATTATACAAACTATGTAATAGTAATAATAATCCATACCAATATCTATTTCATATATAATAGGAAAAACATTTCTTGTATATATAAAAAAGGTAGGCAATCCATAGTTGCTGGAATCCATAATAGTAAACGTATTATGAGTAATAAAAGATTACAATATTGACTATCTCTAGATCTGAACACAAAAATATCTTGTTCATTCAATCCCATAATAAAATTCCTAATCAATTAAGAAAATTAAATTGGGATCTTTCACTAGTACCTACCTACATTCATGAAGTATGTTTGGTTACCCATTGGTGGAACAAACATGGAATGATATAACACTCAGTTCTCCACAACTAATGGTGTCTATAACATAAAATGTCTATTTATAAACAACTATTAAATGTTAAGTATATAAAAGGTATAATTGTAATAAATTTTTAGTTTTAATTAAAAATTTGATCCATTATTGTTAAACAGGGAGCCCAATGAACAATAATCAAGAACCCATAAACTATGGAAAAATGTACTAAGTAAACCATAATCATGGGATAACATTAAATTATGATAAATAATACGAAATATCATGATCTATGTAGTAACGTGTCTTGATTGAATGTGTTGGATCAAACAAATAAATAACCATGTCACCCTTATTGATTCTGTTATGAATCTTGATGGATGTTTGATGAAGATAAGGGTGTAGCCTAAAGAACATGTCAATGGAAGATGTCCATAGTGAGTCTATATAAAGAAGATATAGGTAGCAGCAATGTCATAATCATCAAAAGTAAACTAGATTCATTGATTAGTTATTTCCATTATATCTTAGAGAATCTAGATCCTATGAGTATAAATTTCCATGGAATCCAATACCAAAATAAGGATCTATGTAATAAAAATTTCAATAAATCCAAGGGAATTTGGAACTTGAGAGTAGAAATCTACAAGGAATCCACTACCATTATCAATTATTCATCAAGATTTATATTCAATTTAATTAGAAAAAATACCATGATTTCATAAAACCAATTTCACAATTTCCCATTTAACAATTACACCATTTAATCATATATACCATCATGAAATAGAGGCATAAACGTTCTACTATAACTCATTCATTTCCCATAAATATATGGGATGGTGAAGCATACCCCATGGGTGGCCTAATCAAATAAAATATGTTCGAACACATCCCCTGGGAGAGTAATTTTAATATGAATGAAACCTATCCATATAAAGGTGTTGCGTGGGAAACGTAAATAGGTTCCATTTAATTTAATCATGGAATCCATGCAATTTTTTTTCAAAACAATCAATGGTTTGATGATAAACACACAAACTACATGGTATAAGTAACATTGAGATTTAAGTGAATGATATAGACCACAAGACATATGTTATTGGTATAACACTCATCCATTATCATCTCCAACATCATGGCATATGGGATGAAAATATAAGGATAGATGAAATAATTTAAAATGGTTACATTTTATTTCATTAAAATACATCTATTGATATGTGTTTAAATGATGAAATGATTAAGTTATAAAATGAAATCACTGGTGGAGATCCAATGAGATGATTAGTGCTTAAATTTGAGTCTAGATGGATAATAAAGAGGACATCCTAGCATTTTATATATACATTGGATAATAGAAGGATCCATTTTGAAATTGAATCAAGTTAAATAAAGGGGTGTAAATATTTATTGAGAAAAGGGGAAAAAAGTCATTTCACATTTTTAAATGGGTTGAAAGATTTGGCTGCACAGTTGTACAAAACTTGTGCCAATAGTTTGAAACTCACTTTCTTAATAGGGAAACCACATGATTCCTGAAAGTAATATGGAAAATAATATGTAAACCATGAAACATTCCATTTTGAAGGACACCCCTCTCATGGTCAAGGAAAAGTTTTATACAATCCATGTTAAACCATTCAGTTTACCTATCATAAAAATTTCATGTGCTCATGCATGGGTGTGTGGACCTAGGGAAAGGATTAGTTAAAACCATGTTCCCTATTTGACCATAAGAATCTCCCCACAATATTAGTAATTATTCTTAATCATGGGTGTCATAATTTATACACACCATGTAGCCCAAAATTCTTTTAAAAAAACCATAGCCTGTAGGATAGAATAAGAATGATATTACTTTGAAACTCCTATGACAAAATTAGGAAGTCATAAAATTTTTGAACTAAAATCTAAAATAGGATTAAAATCATACATACAACATTTAACAACAATATATTTAAAATATCATCCTCTATAACAATTCATCCATGGGTTTCACTACAAAGTGTGGTTAAGTATCTTATGAGATTAATTCTGACCTCAAAGCATGTACATCGACCCCCTACTCTAATGTTTTATCATGTAAACTGTCATGATACCATAGAACCTAACTTAGAAAACTACCCAGAGTCTGATATCCTTAATTTTCTAATCAAACTATATGAGTATGATGTCTCTCTAAAGAATAAATATACATGTAAATCAACATCATCTTGCTTAAGAGTGTGCAACGAGTCTATGCTATAATGGAACAACTATGATACATGAATGAAATCTTCCATGGCTTAGATCCACTGAGTTAACTACAAATTATAGTCTTCACACCTTAATATTTTGAAAACATGAATATACCAATATATCATAGTGAATTCTTACCATGTATACTAATTCTTATATTTCCCATCCTCAGAGTGATGCTAAAAAATCATGATCCTTATCCTCAAACCCAAGAGGTGGTCAATATACATCAACATTAGAATGATATATAGAATATGTTTTAGCCTTCCATTTTCTAATCAACATGACCTAATTCAATGTATCCAGAATGATATGAGGTTCGTGTAGTGATTACTACCCACTAAGAACTAGCATAGAGGTTATAGACATGGATTACTGTTAAAATCCTCATAAGTTACCATAAGTATAGTTATATGGAAACTTTTGTTGTAATGGAATTAAAAAACGGTTATAAACCCCTCCTAAGAGCCCCCAAAATAGATGAAACATCCTCTAATATTTTCATTTGACCTATATACTGCACTCTGACTGGCCATCATTTTAAGGGTGGTTTGTCATGCTTAGAAGAACTTATGTACCCAACACAGTATGAAAACTTCCATAACCTAAATGTAAACCCTAAATACCAATATGATACAACATTATTAAATAAAAAATTAATTTTGAGAATCTCATAGATATAATGGTTATAGATCCCATCTACTGAGAATGTCTCCTTGGTCGATAGATACTGGGTGACATTCAAGATCTTATCCACAACAACCCATAGTGTATAACTACCTCATGGATACCATGATAAAACCATAATGAGATACATCATAAAATAATTCCATTCCCAATCACGAATGAAAAAATTATGTAAAATTATACCTGGTCTCTTGGGATCCACCAACACTTGCTGATCGGTGGAACATGTTTTCAGAAATCCAGTATTCTTTCATTTCTTACCAAGCCAATAGTATTGATGGTGACAATCACTATATATATTGATATTGATGGGATGTACTTTGCTTTATGAATATTGAAACCCATTCAAAATAACCTAACAGATATTATATAGAACAAAAAAATGACAATGAATGTGAAGGATTTCATCCTCACATGTATTCCAACCTAGTAGCATTTCCTTAATGACCATGCTCTACCTTAGAACTATTCACTAAGGACCTAAAAGTTTTGTAATCCTCACCCTTTCCATACGAATGTGTTTCACTACCAAGGATGGGAGAAAATTATGGAATACCAAATATTGACCCTTTAAGAGAATTTTAGAAAAAATGACGTTATGATACCACTCACTACTGGAATCCTCATCTTCATGTATGTGATTATTCTTGCTCAGTTCAATGGAAACTACACTGTCCATTCTAGGAATATAATAAATCGCAATGTCAAAATATAACAGGTACTCTACTAGTAAATAACCCCTCTAATAGATCATAGAATGAATAATAATGAAAAAACTTTGATCATTTTTCATGTAATTCATTTCATGTTGTATCAAATGGTGAGAACTTTCCACAAATACTCACACCTCATACCCCAGAAATTATACTATAATGATATTTGATGAGTTACTATATAATGTATAGATTTTACCCAGATGTATCAGAATCGAGATTGGTGCTAAATTCACTCACCCTATTATCTCTAGATAAGTTTCCTCACATGTATTTTTTCATTCAAACATCTCACCTTTATTCCTCAAGTCTTTAAGATGTTCTTCTTAGAAAAATAAATTTTGAATAAAATTCCTTAAATAACATATATTCCCCCAAAATATCATATAGAAAGGATATTTGATGGCTTCACCTAAGAAGAAATTTCTCTCACCTTATTTATATCCAATGATAATCTTATTTCATAGAGTCTATGAATCATGAATTGAATATTACCCCTTTAGAACTGTTAATTTTTGATTTTAGCCTATAATTGATTCTCTCTCAGTGTATAAAAAGTTTTACTTTTATGATTGACATGTTTTTGTCTACTGGGTGTATACACCAAGATATCATCCATGAATATGACCAAAATCCAATCTGTATAAGGATATAAAAATCATCTCATATGTTCCATGAATGTTATTTGACTGTTTTCAAGTCCAAATGAAATAAGTGGATCTCCATATAGATCAATACTTCTATGATAATTTATATGATTTTTTTATTATGGTTAAAAATATACCATATGATAACCAGACCATAGTCCATTAATCTTGATCACCTAAGCTCCCCTTTGGTGGTCAAAGATATCATATTTATACTGTAAGGTTTGAAATTGTCAACTATTAACTAGTTGAAATTTTGGTAATACACAGTTATAATAAGGGTTTCCCCCTTTTTACAAATAAATACTGTGATACATCATTTGATATGTAACAAGTCATACAGAAAACTTCCCGTATAATATATTTAGCTATATCTTGGTCCCACATAACACAACATGGGACATTCAATAAGGATGAATGGATACTAGTGGTGATCTTGGAACTAGATAGATAGTGTAAAAAACCTCTCAATATAAAGGTATATATGAAAAGTCATCCTTGAAGACATACCTGAAAAAATCAACCACGTTATGTAATTCTACCGGACAAATTACTTGACAATCTCGATATTAACGACTGATTGGGGTTGTTATCCTACCAAGTCGACAATTTTATAGTCTAGATCGACACCACTAGACATCTATTTCACTCAAGGGAATAAAAAACACATTATCTAGTGATTTTATAGTCATCCTATGGTGACAGAAATTGACATGGTAATTATAAGAAACTATAATTTCCATCCTAATTAAAATGTAAAACCCTATCATCTCAAGGAAAAAACAAATTTCACACTATGTGACACCCACCAATATTAAGGGGGAACTACCTGTACAATCATAAACCTTCTTCAATAGTTCAAAATGAAGTGTCAAGAATCATAACAACATAATTTATCAAAATATGTATTTAAAAACTATCCATAATAGGAACAACATTGATATAATGATATGAACCTATATAAAAATGTACAGATACTTTAATTTATTCATATATGATCTGTCTAGTCAGAAAAAATGGTTTGGATATATTCTTATCAGTTATAGGTCCTTTCGAATATATTGTACCAAAATCATAGCCCTATAATATATCCTCACTCCATTTACTTGGTCCAATTTTTTTCATCATAATTCTAGTACTTTGATTACTTATCCATGAACACTACCTTGAAATTAATGACAAAAACTACTCATTGTCCAATCTATACATAGAGTTCTGAATCCCACCCCTAAATATGGAGTCAGATTAAATCCCCTTACACTATTTTCTTGGGGAATGGTCACACAAGAATTATTGAACATCTCCCATCCTTCTACATGCTCAGTAACAGACTGGGTTTATTTCAAACCCACTTTGTATATGTCCATATCTCCCATGTTGAACCATGAAGAATGAATTACGAACACTCACACTTTGGTTGGTATTCCCCAAATTAGATGCCTCAAAATGGAGATTTATATAACTAGATGCTTTCCCATAGGTCGAGAGGATGAAATTCCGTGATCTTTACCCCTCTCATTCCTATGGTTCCATTCAGTAAGATGTTCTGGACTCACTATCTCTATTATAGTAGTCAGTCAAAACACATTTACCTTTAGTCGATGTACAGGTTTGAGATCTTAAACTCATCTTGTCTCCCACGATGGATCATTAGAAAATAAATCATTGAAAAATGGTGAACCACTATAAAGAATATCTAATACTCCATAATTTCCATCTCAGCCTTCCCTTTATTCATAATCTCACTGACTTACATAGCCATATATTTCATGGGGAAGAAGAAATCATAGAAATTGAATTTGAAATCACTCAAAAAAATATCCATAATTGTATCAAACTGGACCAAAAAATCCCACCATATATTTGCTTATCCCTAATGCATATATGTCATGAGTTTCATCCTTATATAAAGAGTTGTCTCTAGATGCTTGATAATCAAAGAATTATTATCAATCCACTGATCCACATCCAATAGACCAACATTCCAAAGTAAAGTGGGTGCATTCTTCTAATGGAACACCTTTATCATATCATCCATAAATGATTTTTTATGTGGGGAACCCTAAAATTATATCCTAAAACATTTAAAACCCTCATAGAAATTATAATGAACACTTGTATCTTTTTTTAATTGTAGTGCCACCAGAATCACAATCAGAGGTTATACTAGCTACCCGATCCCCCATCTCTAGAACATGGTCATCACAACCCTATAATGAATGACTATGTGACTTCATGGTCGCATGTCTCTACAAATCCAAACACACACCTCAGAAATAATATATAATGAGAAGATCGTAGAAAATAACATAGGATAGTTAGAATTCATCCTATTGATAGGCCACACCCCTCTACATACTCACATAGCTCGGACATGGTAACATGAACTACAAAAAATGCATAAGAGACATAGTGTTCTATCCACTCTAAATATGGGTCTACATTAGGCACACTATTTCACAAAATGAGTCTCTCTATATAGACATTCAATTACATTGGAGAACCCATTAAATAGGGAACATAATATTTCATAATTCAATATCATTTAAATTCATATTTATATTAAAATTTTCATTAAATGGTTTAAACAAATGGGCCACTAATATCATCCTTTTTGGGCACACAAACCTTATAAATTTATTTTTTTATCTCATTTAAACTCAACCATAAGTGTTCCTGTCCATGCAACCAATGGTGTATGAATTAATAATCCATAGATGACTACATAAGGTGTTGACTATAGCATGTTCATAAAATCAATATTTAGTATATGGATGGAACTCTATGTAATTATTTTCTATGTAAATCCTAGAAATAAAATGTTAACCACCAACCAAAGACATCACTCAAGGAACACATATTAATATAATGCATTCAAGCAATGCATACTATATGAAATTACAAATTTATGACATGTTAACACTACAAGGTCCCAAAAATGATGAATGATGAATACTTCATTTCAATATAGAATAATGGAAAAAATTACAAAACTCAATTATAATAATTAAAAGCTCTTATATCCTTTCATCACCAACTGGTGGAATCAAATATTCAGTAATTAAAGAAATAAAGAAGATCATATACCTTCCCTTGTAATTTAGTTTTTTCCTATATGTGGGTTAGCGTCTCCAAGAAAATGGTTATTATTTAGTTCTTGGACATTCCTAATTATCCATTAAACCATCCAAAAAAGAATGAAGGAAATATAAAATAAAATAACAGATTTGATAACAATTTTTTACATCCTAACCTAGGAGCCACTAAATGGGTATAAAATCAATATTGTCATAAGTAATCAAACCAGCCTTCACATAAACCAAAGACATGAAACTAGTAGAAAGGTCCATTGATGGTATGGTGGAATGACTAAACACTCATGATCAGAGTCCTGAAATGATATCCAAATGAAATAAATAGGAGGAATAATTATATAAATTATTAAAAGATGGTTCATTTTGATGACTGTAATAATAATTTGTACCAAAATTAGTGTTATATACAATATGGTGAACATGACATCCTATATTAAAATAATACATTAAAGAATGATGTTGGAACAATATATATATCGATGGTAAAATAAGGTAAAAATGACTATATTAGGAAAAATTCAAGAACCTAGCTCGAACCTATGATAAAATACTCTTAAACACGGTCAATAAAGCGTCAAAAATAGTGTAATTCCCCAATCCCAACATGAATCCGATATGTATGTCTAGTAACCTAATAATGTACTGAACAAGGTGTTGGATAACACTCAGTAGGGAACTGTCAATATTTTCTATAAATTATCAATATTATAATTTGTAATGATGTGTCAGGCTTGTAAGCACATGATCCATGGAACAAATTACTAATGAATCCATATTATTTCCATAAATAATCATTATTTAAACTCAATATATTCATTGGTGGACCCATGTTTGGGGGTTCTTGAAGCATGTCCAAGGTAATGCTAAGAATTCTCGATCCAATAATTAGTATATTTTTTAGAATCCAATATAAATCAGATCCAGGGAGTTGAAATTTCATTGTAATCTGAGAGAAATAATTTCCTTAGAGAAGAAATGTCTCAAAATTATAGTACCATAATTTCAATTCATGGGGTAGAATATTTCGATACGTGGGATGAGGGGTTCATGTCTCGATGTGTAGCGCACGACTTTTGATTGAAATGTTTTGGATTGAATTAGAATTTTGAATTATGGGTTTTGGGGTCTGTTTGTACGGGTACCGGGAACCTCAAAACTGGCTATTTAAAAATGAAAAACATATTTCGGCGGCATATCATGAAATGGAATCACGATTCGCATAGTGAAAATTTCAAAGGCATCTAATACCACTTTAAAATTAATCATCTCCAATAATAAACCATTTCATTATCACACATAAAGATGAGTTCGTCCAACCTATTCAACATTTTTTTCATTTCAAAATTAAAACATATAATCACATGCACTCACATGAAAGTGGGGAGTAAACATTATCTTATAGAAATTTCAATAATCTTAAATATAATGGCTAGACAATCACACCCCAATGGGTTTCTCAATCGCATAAAAAGTGTAGTAACACTCTCTATGGGTGGATCAGGCTTTGGTTAATGACACCCCAACCATATAATGGTTCTATGTTGGAAACTTTAAAGACATATATTTGATTTATTATGTTTCTTAGGACACATTAAAAGAAATTATGGAAGGTTTCTCAGGCGGGACAACATAAAAAATGAATATAAAAAATTAAATATTAATGGAATGGTAGAGACCACCTTTTGTACATCTGTGGTAGAACACTCATCCATTATTTTCTCTAAACTCATTCTGGATTGATAGAATATAGAATAAAACATAAAATCCTTGAAAATATTGAATAAATGATTTCATAAAAAATAATTTGCCGATATGAGGTCATTCAATGAAATTCTTAATATGAACTATGAACTAACTGATTAAAATATAAGGAGATGACCGATTCTTGAATCTAAGTATAGTTAGAGAATCAGGATCCAAGAATAGAATAATAGTTACTCATAGAAGAAAAGTTTTCCCCTTTTCATTGTAATATTAAAAAATAAATGGTTTTGAACATTAAAAGAGATATGGGAAAATATAAATTCCATTATTTTTAATTTGGCCACAAAATATGGCTTCATTGTTTTCTAAACCATGCCCTAATAATGAACCCCCCACTGTCTTAACACTAAAGATTCATGATTTATGAACATGGATTGGTAAACTATTCCCAAACTAATCAAAATAGAACATTCCTGAAATCCCATTCCCATTTGTTATGAACAATTATAAAATATTGTATCAAACATGCATTTGGGCTCTACTAAAAATTCTAGGTTCTCATTTATGGGTGTGCAGCATTTCATAAATGGTTAGGGAGAACCATGAACCTTCATAATCCCTTAATAATTATACAACATAGTTAGTAATAACCATGAATCATGGGAATCATAGTTTCTAATTTTTTTTGTCCTATAAGTATTTTCCTAAAACCAGATACTCAACTTGAAAACAAGCCCCAAACACCTCTAAAACACCTATGATCTCTTTATGAAATCACTTTATCTCTGGAATGATAAATTAAACTAGAATTCAAGAGATCATTACCACTTTTAAAAATAAATTATCTTTAATTATTTAACTATGATTATGTAATAAAATTAATATATATCATCTAATATGATTTTATTATGTTAATCGAATACCTTAAATTCATATCATCTACCATCCTGTGTTTTATGAATTCTTCATTTGTGTGTACAAAAGACTATTTCCCCTGAATAGATTTCATTTTTTTCGTCATCGCTATGTCAATAATGATATAATGATGCATCAAAAGTTCCTATAAGATATTTTTATCATATTTATACATATGAAAAAATTATATCCCATATATGATTTTAATTTCCATTATATGGGAGAAACAATAATGTCACTCATTTGTACAATGGACTACTTTATCACGATGCGATGTGATTTATTTTATACTAAAACTTTTAAAAGAAAGTAATAAGGACAATTTTAATGATTTTATATGATATTAATCAAATTAATATTATATTAAATACATTTTTTCATTATTAAAATATATAATGGATTTTTTACGCTATAAATGATTTTTTCCCTATTACGCCTATGTGGACTATAGCCTCCATGAAGCATTGTAGTTATTGTTTTATCACAAAATAACATAATGTATATATATAAGTATATTGAAAAAAATTCTTTTACTCATTATATGATTATTATTATGGCTATATAAAATATTTCAAACCTATTTTCTATAATGATCGTTGAAAAATGAAAACATTAACCATGAAATTGTATGGTCTATCATATCTAGGATTTTTATGTTGTAACCATAAATAATGATTAGTTTTAAAAATATAATTTATGTAAAACTATGGTAAATATGTAATTATAATTATTAAATATATTTTAAAAAAATGAACACTTCGAACATGGTTATAACATTGAATCTATTTTGAAAAAATGAACTGAATATCCTGAAATCATCCAACATGGAGATAACTGAATAAGAATTTGAATATTTTGTTAGAAAAAAATTAAATAAATAATTTAAGTATAATATTTAAATCTAGAATAATATGATTCATAAATTTAATAATGAATATTATATTATTACATTTGAGTTTCAAAAACATACGATCAATGTCGGACCGTCGGTATGGGCTTCTTATCTCACTTTTATTTTTTTTTCAGAAATATGTTTTATTTTATATATTTTTTTTGTTTGGTGGAATATTTAATTCCAATTAATATAATTTAAAACTATTTTGATGAATATAATAGATTTTAAAAATCAAATTCAGATTATCCCTTTCATGAGGTATTTTACAGAGATTAGAAATGTTATAGGGGACATCATCTCAATATGCAGTCATTTAGGAAAATTTTCATGTTATGCAACTAATTTATTTTATATAGCGTACATAATGAAGTTTGGAAAATTTATTTCATTATTATTATTATTATATTTAAATTTACAGTTTCTTTTTATGTTATTAATTATTGATAATTATAATAGGAAAGTTACCAAATATGAAAAGGCTTTATTTTACAACGTCATTTTTACCCATGATTGATTGTTTTGAAGGTTAATTTGGTCAATATAATGAGATATTAATGTTATGAAACAAATAAATATTCATTATAATATATTGATTAATGTGTCTCAATTTTTAAATTTCAATTTACTCCTTTATTAATTAATGAACTATATGGTATGTCCTTTTTACAGAAACTAATGTTTTTTCTATTACGTCGACTATATTTATCTTCAATATCGATGTCCTTTATAATGATTTAAAATGTAATATTTTCTAAAAATAAAAATTTCATAAATAAAATTTACAATAACATTTATCTTATTTTAAATGTTTTCTTAAATGAAACATCTTATCCAATTTCATATGGGTAATGTTTTCGACAATTTTCACATTTTTTTGAGAAGAAGGTTTATTTTAAATATTTATCAAATGAAGGATTTTTCATTCCATATTTTTTTTATCTTATAAGAATATTCATTTGTATATTACCAATTTTGTTTTCAAATAATAATATTTTTGGAATTTTGGGAATTTTTTTTAAACATGGTTTTTAAAAAGAATAGTGTTTTTTGAAAAAAAAGATTTTAGTGATATTTTATTGGTATTTTCATTCATCAATGTCAACAACCATTGTTGTTACATATGTATCAATGGTGATATTATTAAATAATATCATCCTCATTGTTTCTATAAATGTATTATGTTTATTTCAAGAGATTTTTATAGAAACCATTACATTACAAGGGGTTAATCATGTTTCAATGATATTGGTATGGAACCCCTTGCATTCCACTTGGTTATTCATGATTAAAAGATATTAACATTGTATTTTTCATATGGGTTAATCATTTTGAAAATATAATTTCATTGAACGAATTTCTCTTATAATGGATATTATTTTTTTCAAAATAAATTTTAATCGAACCCATTTCATTTATATTAGGTAATCATGTTTTAGAGAGATTATTTTGGAAGCTATTTAATTTTTACTATTTAATAATGTTCATGATAGTTTTAAACAACCCATTTCAATTTCATATGTTAAACTTTTCTTAAATAGACTTACATGGAAACCAGTTTTTCCATGGGTTAATCGACTTCTACAAGTTATAATTAAAATTTAATGAGTTTTAATGTGAAATTAAATATCATGGTACATTTTTTCCATCTATTCATTGGTTTAAAATATTTCCTTATACCAATATCTATATCACATATCTAATGATTATTGATGGGTATAAATATTCTGGTGTTATGTATGTGCACTTTTATTATGTCTTTGTGCATGTATTCTCTTTCTATTCTCCATGATTTCATTCAACTATTAATGCTTATTTTTACCCTTATAGGGCATTTGATATCGTCTTTGATGTGATTCACATTCCAAATTTTATAAATATTATGGTTGGTTGAATTATATATAAGTGTTTAATATGGATTAATAATTATGATATACTGTGTAATAGGGAATTCATGGTACAGTTGGTGATGATGTCTAACTTTATGGTCATTTTTTTTAATTCTTGATTTCAGGAAATTTTTAAAATCCTCCATAAATATATTCCTAAAATGTATTTTATAATTCATATTAAGTAATATTTTCATTTTATTGTATGATTTTTGGAGTGAAATTTGTGACAAATTCGTTAGTATTAAATCATGAAATTTAATATTAATGTTTTCAAAACCTTATCTAAGAGTGTTGGTAATTAGATATTATATGTAATTGAAGCCTTAACCCAAATAAATAAATAATGCAACCCAACAAATATATATTTAATTTTATATGTTTTAGAAGTGGGGACTAGGATATCATTTAATAGTGGATCGATGTTCTCCAAATCAATTGGGGGATTATGTTACATTTAAATTCATCTTACAATATTCCACGACAATTGGAATTGATCATATTTTAGGAAAAATGACAATGTATCCTAATGGAGTGTGGGATAGATAAATTAATTTTTAAATAACATAGTGAATGTGATGTTGGGAACTCATTTTCCTCTAGTCAGTGATGTTAAAGAATATTCTAGGTCCCATTGATCTCCCATTACAGTATGAATTATAGTTAATATCCATCTCCACAATTCATGAAGTGAAATATATATTATATTTATTAATTTTAAGGGTAAAATAAAAACCAATTATTATTCTATTAAGATATATATATGGTTAAACAATTAATAATTGAATTCTATGTCACATAACAATATTTGGGCATATAATTCCACAATGAAAATTATTTTATTTGGGAGAACAAAAAAATCATTCTCATTATCTTCATTCACATGGGTAAATAATGTTGACATAAATGATCCGAAATTATGTTTTTATCATCATTTTAACTTTTAAAATAGGATAAAATTCTTGAAAAAATTGGATCCAACATATCAACCATGGATTGACATATATTATGGGTGGATATTCTAGTGCTTCCATTTTTTTAAAACCAATGACCTCTATGTTCAAAATATATAGAATTTTTTTTCAAATGAATGTAATAATGTATATAATTATGTTTTATAGGTTTAAATATGGTTTTTGATTCCATCATAGTATCTATTTAATAGTTTATGGTTTGTGAGGAATGACCAACACACTATTAAATAAATACCCCCTCAATAATTTCGCTCATCTCATGGGTCAGATCAAAATTTCAATCCTAGTTATGATTAAAAGTCACATATTCCCCCACAAATATTTTATTTAATGAAAAAAATGGATCATTAGTATTCTTAATTACATATTAATTGGTGATTATTGGTTATTATACATGTCATTATACAATCTATTTAAGAAAATTGGTTTCAAAACAAACGAAAAAACCCTTTGTGGCCATGAAAAGTTGTCATGACCTATATGGTGTTGGTTTTGTTCAATTCATTAATTACCATATTTTTTTTAATATCAAAATCAATGGATTTTTTTTTGAAAACGTATATCCCATTATTATTAATCCATCACTATAAATTGTATTTTTTCTAAATTTAAAATTATACACTTCACTTCGATATTATTTTAAATGAGATCCATGTTAATTAAAGTAGACATAAAAAGATCACCCATATAAAAAATAATCAAGTAGTTATATATCCATAAAATCTTCCAAAATTTCATGATATAGATATTTGACAAACAATTGAAATGTTACTAGTGGATTACATATTTAAATAAAATATTATCTAATATTTGAAGGATTCATAAAGAAACATATACATAATTTTTTATTTATCATCTTCCTCAATAAAGATCATAATGTGAAATAAATACACATTCAATAAAAGACATATAATTCATGTCATGATAATCTATCCAATACCTAATCGATGATTGAATTCATAATGTGATCCTTCCAAATGGTTGTATTGTGTGTCATATAGTTTTCACATAAACACCATAAATTATTTTTGGAGTTACAATAAATTCATTGTATTTATTCTTTACCAAATATAAGAAACCATTTTGTGTACTACATAATGTGGGACTACAAATTTTCTATCAGGCATATTAAAAAATGATACAAGTTCCTCATAGCTTCAAAATGCATTTCCAGACACCCTCCCTTCCTAGGTGGGGTGTGTCACTATTAGGATTAGTCTCTTGTATTGGATAATAAATCAAATAAATTTTATGATAGAAAATCATAGGGGATATCACATTGATGTCAGTGTCACTCTATGTCAATAATTTATTCATCCTTTAAAGTAATTCAAAATTTTCATCTTGTCTTTGGCTATTTTAGAAAATATGATTACTAGTAATGTATCTTAGTCATCATCATTTATTAATTTATAGAAACTGAGGTACAAGAATAGACAAAAGAAAATAATCAGACAATTATCCAAAGGTTTAAGGATACACATACTATATATGTGTCCTGAATATCTAAAACTTAATATATCATATTTCATGGTAAAATGAATGTGATCCATGGTAATTTTATTAATTATTTAGGGTGTTAATTCATAAAAAAGTTCTTATATAAAAGTATGAACATATCAAACCTCATTGTAGTCAATATTTTCCACTTAATCGTGGGACTTGATCACTCTCCATGAAATCGTCTCATCTACAATATTCACAATGATATCTTCTGTATTGGGTAGTAACTATTATTGTGTACATTCACATTGAATCTATTCTTCACCATACATAAATACATTTGGAAATTTAATGTAATAAATATCTTTTATAGTTTTCCTTTCGAACAAAAATAAATAATATCATCACTGAAAAAGAATATCCTTATAACTTGGTTTACATTAATTAATGTCATTTTAGTAACGATAAATAGTCCTTGTAAACATATATTTTTATTTACACGTTCCAATATATCTAGTATGAGATATAAATATAGAAGATAAATATACAAAATATAAAAAATACCTCATGTGTTCCATTAAGCTGTTTGATCAATCATTAATCATGTTGTAAATACACTCTCGACTATATTAGTTCATAAAGTCATAATATTTAAATATCTCCATTGGAATGTGAATAATGGCTGAAATAGAACATTCAAATATTTTTCTAATGTGTATTTTTAAACTATGAATATGATTTATAAAATTCATGATTCCTTCTTTATATGATTTTTACAAATGCAATACACATTTCACTGTAGTAAATTAATAAAAAGTCATTGATTTTATTCTTTTTGAGAAATTATACATTAATAATTCATTGTATAATTAAACATATTAAATTTTATCATTAGATAGAACACTAACATAAAATAATTCAAATATATATAATAATTTATTATATTCTCATTCAACATTCCTTATTCACATCCAATTCAGAAATAAAATATGGTGTATATATAGTGTTTTGAAATATATGTATTATCTTCTATAATTTTTATCAAAATTGATTGATTTATTTCATCTTAATTTACATATATAAATCGGATTATATTTTGATTTTACCCTTATTGTTTTATGCATTTGTTATTAACATTCAAATTGTTTTATTAACTTTACATGATTTCATAATCTAACTTCTCATAATAATTATAGTGATGATGTGACGTTATCTCCATTTTAATTCCCAAGACCATATACTATTCCTAATTTTATGATCATGCCTTTGTATTATGTGTTAGTGTAACTTGAATTCAATCTATTAAAGTTTGATTAAACTTTAAGGTATAATATTTAATGTTGAGGTTGGTGGGTATTTTGTAATCAATTTTATATTTTTTAATGGTTCTATGCTAATATTTATTTCTAAAAATATATAATGAGAAAATAATATATGTTTTATTTTTTATGTAGGTATTATTTTGATTATATAGGCGTGGATTCTATTGAATTTTGTATTGTTTTGAGAATCACTATTCACTAATGGTTAATATAGTTACTTTCAATATGGATGGGGTGGTAAAAATAATATATCTATGGTTGATTTGAAGGTGATATTAGTTCTCTAGGATTATCATGAACACTTAATTTTTATATATAGTCCCTGAAATATTTTGGTTGTTGATTTATTTGTCTTTTTTGGTATAATTTTTATTGATACAATTGTTATGGTTGATTATAAGTCATTAAATCACTATATTTTTTAGCTTTCCAAAAAAACCTATTATTCATACATGATTACGGTGTTAGCTTTCCAATATATTACATTAATTAATTTCTTTAATTACAAATGGTGAATCTTATTCTGGTTAGCAAAGATCAATGTTATCTATCTTTTCAATAAAATAATTAATCTAATTATTGAGGTAAAGGGGTCCTTGACATAGTGGTTCTCTAGCTTTATTGGTAATTGATCACTTTACCAAATTATATCATCATATGAAATTTCATGGAGGATATCTCTACTTATCTATATTGCCTTTAATATAATTCATCTATTATTGGTAGAGTCCAAAAATATTCTAGCATCCTATTATAGGATCAGAAAAAAATTTAATTTAGAGTAATATATCTAGCCCACATTGTGGGAATATTAGATGGAATTTATTAAATCATTACCATGGTATCAGGATGATTCTATATCTACTTGAGAAAAAAATAAGGATATCATTTCAAATCATCCATGTCTATATGGACGGAATGTATTTTTATAATTTTTTTCATTTTCATATTAGTATACAAAATATTTTTTAACATGACATTATTACGAGTCTTTTTGTGGGATCTATTAATAGGATTAAAGAAACATGAATCTAGATATAATCTGAAATAGATACATTGTTGGTAATGGTGTCATATAATTCATGGATAATTGGAAGATCTGTATGCAGTTACTCATATTTTAATACACTTAATTTCAAAATATTTTGGATAATATTGATAGGTACATGTTTGATTACAAATTTATGTGGTAGGAAAGGGCGGGAAAATTTAGATGAAACCCCATTTATTGAAGGGTTAAAATAAACCATTATGATGTTCAATAATAAATGTAGTCACACCCTCTACTAAAAATATTAAAAAACTGATAATTTTTTAGTTATTTGGATATATATTATTACACTCAACCACGACTTAGCGATAATGTAATTACAAGTATAATTTAGCTCAATGTTAAAAAAATAACATGTTCCTAATATTATAGACTCTATGAAATAGTCATGGTTGGTTGAATCATTTTCTAAAACATAAGTATATTTGAATAATTTAGTGAAAGATAAAAAACAAATTTTTTTGGGTGGGGAAATGTTATTGGGATATTATTGGTTTACTAGGGAGGCCATCATTTTAGGTGTATCCTCGAAAATAGAGCTAAATTATGGTTACCATGTACAGTTTGATTTTGTCCATATCATGATGTGAAATTATAATTTTTTTATTTTATCCAATCCAGCACTTTAGTGGAAGATTGTATAATATTATCCGTATGGGTTCAAGTTGATAGGGAAATGATGGTAATTGGTCAAACCCGAGGATGGAAATATAATAGTAGATTCATTTTGAGGGATTAAAAGAGTTTAATTATTTAAGGAATTTGGATTAACAATAAGTGATTGAGAAATAGAATTATGTAAATTTCCGGGATCTTGTGTTGAATATATAATTTAATATATTATGGTTAGATATGAAAACATAGACTAGAAATAAAATTGTAGTTTAACAGTTAATATTAGTTACAATTTTTGGATCTAAAAAAATTAAAAAAAAATATGGGGCATTTAGATATCAATCAATTAAGGATTATTATGAATAATTCATATTCTATAAATCAAAATGGACATAAATAGAATTAATACAATTAGATTATGGTCTTTCATTGATATCAACTGATTTAGTATAATTTGAATTGTCAAATATAAAATTAATTGTTATTAAACTATAGTTCTTAGCCATCAAATTTATTTAAAATTGAGTTAAGGAATTATTAAACATCATTTACCCATATCCTTGGACCCTAACCCAATATAAATTTTGCATGCATGTAAAAGGTAAAAATATTTAGGTGAAATTTAGTTTTGATTGTTACAGTTATCGTAACAAAGAAAACATTAATTGAGATAATTAAAAAATATAATCATACTTGAAATTAGAAGAAACACACTCTAATGAATTGGAACTGAAATCAATGGCTGATTAAAATAAGAATGATAAAATTATTCTATTTTATTGATGATTGTTTAAAAATGAAAAGGAATATTTTAGATAATTAATAATATAAAGTCCTCAATAAATCAGAGGATCCTATATTTAGAAAGAAAAAAGGAAATTCACAATTTGACCGGTATTGACTTCATGCGTAGGATTGGGAATCCATCTATGAACATTTCTTCTTGGAATTTTAAATTTGGGATATATATTTATGTATTAGATTAGATAAGTTGATTTTATCTATGGATTAGATCTCCTTTGATTTTTGAAATGCATTTCATTACCTAGATTATCATGGAAATCATTAATATTGAATAGACACAAAACGTGAACCATTTACATAGTGAAACGTTTTCAAAACATTAGTTTTGTTCATCCATGATATTCTTGCATTAAATAGGGATCACAATTTAGTTTTGCTTTATTCTAGATGTAAATTAATCTCACTAGTGATTTTATTCTTATCTATGTAAATACATGCCAAGTAATATGTATTATAGTCATGAAATATCTTTAATTTCTTCATTGTTAGTAGCACATCTTTCTAATTATAGAATATAAAAATTTCAGAAAATAATACAAAAAATCATGAAATTATTTAATAAAATTTATATAAATCTCAATTAATAGATCTTGAAGATGTATATATTAATATAATATATTATCATATGACTTCATAAAAATCACAAATCCGTGTTATAAGGAGTTGGTTTGAGAAAAATTTTTATAGATGATAGTGATGTATCCAATGGTTATGAGGATGATCATATTAGATTATGATAGTTGATTGAACTATATGGTGTGGAGTGGTATCATTATTGATATTGGTTCTCAATCATACTATAGAAACATATTTAATTTTTATATAGGTTGGTAGATAGTAGGTAAAATTAAAAATCTCTAGGAAATAATGTGTGTATGGATTCTGGATTTTCATAGTTCATTGTTGAATAAGAAAACATACTAAAATTTCTCTTTAAAAAATTTTATCACACCACTATTGGTATGGATTCTCTCAAATAAATGTATGAACACACATAACAGTATCAATTATTTTTGACCAAGGATTTGAAATGAACTACATTAGAACCAGAATTGATGATTAGAAGACCATAAATGGATAAGATGATCCAAAATTTAATAAATGGGACAGAAGTTCATCCAATGTAATTCAATGATTATGGAAGGAATAAATTACCTTTTTTCAAAAAAGGTCATGTTTTCTTGTAAGTTTCACTTTATTTTAAATTGTAAAAATTCCATCATGGGAGTAATTATTTTACATGGTAATATTGGGTTATATAGGTTTTGGATTTTTTAGAGTCATGAAATAACTATTCTACTATAATTACATATATTCTATATTCATTCAAATTTAAATGAATGATAGCTTGATTGATATATTTATGAAAGGTTACACATATTCGATTGGGGAGATATGGATATTGAACAGAGTTCACTAATTATAGAAAAAAATATATCGATTTAGGACCATTGGTGTAATGGATTCTATGGTCATTAAATTCAATTAGTTCATATCATATATATGTATGGTAGTTTTGAGGAATGAAAATGAGAGTGGGTGTAGAAAATGATAATAAAATATCATGATTGGTTCAATTATTTATCATCCATTTTTGGATTCTTTGTTTGAATAATTTATCTTAAGAAAATATAAATGTTATTATGTCGATTTATGAGTTTATTTCCTATATTTGATTATTTTAACAAGATTATTGGATTTTATATCAACTTGGTTTATTTGATCTTAATATATGGATATACATAAGATGTATATAGAAGATTGTTTTTAAAACCCACATTCTTTTATGAATGATTTTTTATAATTCCAAAGGATGATAATATATTTATTATTATCTAATTTATGTTTGATGAGTTATAATATCCTCTTTTGGAGTTACTATGGAACAAATGACTGAAAAGGATTACAGAAGTATTTTTAGTTTAAAAGTTTTATATTACTTTAACGGAATATAATTTTTTTATTTATTTCATAAACATTACAAAAACCTAGACTCTCACCTATGGTTATGTTTGAATAACTATACATAGATACCATATCAAACTTATAGATTCTTAGTTATATATGTACTTCCAAAAAATGATTAATTTTCTTCCTTTAATATAAAAGGGTATTTTACTACTTCCTAATTGATACTGTGAGTTTCTATTAAATAAATAAAGTCATGTTTATACTTGATTAGTGATAAATCCCTCAACAATTAATTTTATAATAGTAATACCCAAACAAAATAATAGTATTTTGGGTTTTATAAATCCTAAATAAGTATATGTTTGACTATTCATATATTGTGTAAGGGTAGTTTGTTAGTTTCTCATGACATTAATAAACTCTGTGATGAGTTTTATTGAGTTTAGTAATTGAAAAAAATTAATAAGTATACATAATGTTCCACTAAAATTTACAATTAACATATTAGGGTAACGATCATGTATGTTTAAAACCATGTTTACCATATAAACAACAATATTCTTGCACAAGGGTATTGTTTTTAATAGAAAGCCTTCTTCCTTTCTTCCCATTTGACCTAAAACATATTTCTAATGTAATAAATGGAAATTAATGAGGAAATTAATTTTTTTCAATAGTATTATGAGTTGTGAACACTATATGTTGTTTCCCCTGAATATGATGAGTTTTTAATGGATTATACATAGAGAAAAATTTAATCCAAAAAACTTAATTTCCAATTAATTGATAATTTTAGTAGATTTTCTCTAGATATTACTAATAAATAGGTATTAAATAAAAAATTATAGTTATCCCTAATATTTATCCATTTTTCCTTATGTCCATCCATGCTGATGGAAATCCCTCTCTATTGTGTTTTTTTAATCTTATATAAAACATATAATTATTTACCTATGATTTTTTACTAGTTAGCATCACAACCCTCCAAACTATACTTTATTTTATATTATTGAATCTACATTCGACATGTATGGTATATTTCTCTCTTTTTAATATTCTAGGATATAGCTGTTAAAATAAAATTTAATCATCCAATTAAATAAAATAATGAATTAACCTTATTAATGTAAATTAATCACATGGAAAATATTTTTCAATAGTAACAAAAATGAAAGAAGATAAATATTATATTATTATTATAAAAACTATAAATATTTATTATTTATTTCAATTATAGAATTACAATTTATATTATGGGTTTAATAATATAAAAAATATTACTATATAGAAATATTATCATGTTCAATTAAACTAATATAATAGTTGGGAAATCACATGCGGTTGAGAAGTAACTGTTTCTTAGAATAATAACATGTATACTATATTCTTATTTGTTTAAAATAATCACATGAAATAAATTTAAATTTTTAATTTTAATATGGATTCAAATATTTTAACTTAATGGAATTATAATATTATATTCTAGAATGATCCATGATAGGAGAAGGAATAAAAAAATTTTATAGTAGTGATTTTATTATAACATCTTTGAATAAGAATTCTACAAATTATTGTGTAATGTTTTTAATTGAAATGGGAAATACCATATATTAATGATAATTAAAATATCATTTTGATAAATTATTTAATGGTTTGCTCTTGATTACAAGATCATAATGTTATTTTTATGGTGCCTCTAGTATTTTATTTTATCTAATTATATACTATTGGATGTATGTTTTTTTAGGATTAAGATAGTATCTTGATATAAAGGGTTTTAATAATGTAAAACAAAATTATGATATATTTAATTATAAGAGACACAATATGATTATGTATTTCTCTTTTGGATTAGATTAAAAATAAAAATTATCCTTTTGTAAATGTTTATTATTAATAATTATAATCATATATAATGAATCAAATATCTATATTTTTTCAAAATATACTCATTATTATTTAGTTAATCCATGATGCAATTTACTATTATTTTTTATAAAGAAAAATGACTCTTGATGATTGATCACATTACTAATTATCGGATGATTGAATTATTTGATTCCATGAACTTTTTACCATTACTAATATTAGATTACTTCATTCAAAATTTATTTTTACACTATATATTTAGAGGCTCAATTAGTTGTCTGATAGAATGATTTTGGTTGGGAAAGTAAGATAGATGAGAAATGAGTGGGAAACCTATAATACAATGTGGGTCAATTCTAGTGGTTGTAGGAATGTTTTGTGTTATGAGAAATTATGTTCTATAAAAAGAAAATTGGGATGCATTTAGAGTTGTTACATCTCACTAATTTTTACATAATTATATATTTTTAAATTAAGGATGGATAGTCAGATGTTTTTTTCAATGATTAAATCATTCTCAATGATCTAGTTTGGATGTTATGGACAATAATAAAATCATTTACACTTTATATTATTATTCCTATATTCCACAAGTTATTATTAAATTAAAAATGATCTAATAATTGAATTTTTGTAGTTAATTATGTTTTCATATAATGAAAGAATTATTGGAAATATAGGAAATTGATAATGTCTTCTATCGTCCAATTCCATTAAATAATAAATCATAAATCATTGAATTTAAATATGGATTTTTATATATGATGTTGATAAATTAATAAATAAGGAACATGATGTTTTTGTATTGGTTTGAAAAATAGATATATGATTTCGGTGTCGGGGATCATGTTTGAAGATAAATATAGATAATTTGAAGGATAAGTAGTTTCCCTTAGTTTAGTTTTGTGGGATATTTTCCAAATGTTTTTATTTCAAATTCCTTTCCACCAAGGATAGTAGAAAAATATAGACAATTTATTTTCTATGTGT
Source organism: Viscum album (assembly GCA_963277665.1). NCBI lineage: Eukaryota > Viridiplantae > Streptophyta > Magnoliopsida > Santalales > Viscaceae > Viscum > Viscum album. The sequence goes on along the minus strand of OY728158.1, from coordinate 1,456,993,566 downwards.
GTGCTATAATAAATAATAGTGAATAAAAATAAGGATAACTTCTCATATATCACTTCATTCACCATTAATGTAGATGACTTGTCATATCATGTAATATAATGGTTTATAGTCTAATAGGTTGTGTTCTTACCCATGTTGTGATGGATAGATGTATTTTAAAAAAATTATGTAAAAATAATAATAAATTACGGAATAATTCATACATATAGATGGTCACCGTGGTTTTTGATTAAACCATTATTAAATTCATAGAACATGATAGATTCAGATTAAATTTAATTACAATGTTTTATGTAGTTCTCATATTTATAATTTATTTAGTTGTGTGTTGTGATGATGATGAGATGTATATGATGACTAATGCTTACATGGGTTGTCTGCCTATATATGAGATTAAGATATGTGGGGTCAAAGCATAACCCACATCACAAATAATATAAATATATAGTGTATGATAATAATATATGTGTCACTGGGTATGAGAATAAATAAATATTGGAGAAATAGAATAAGTTAATTCTATTATTAAAATTATTTTCATATGTTATGATTTATATCTATATGAAAAGATGTTGGTGATCCTTGTTGAAGATAATAAACAAGTATTACTAATTTAGGTTATAATTCACGTTATCCTTTTATTCCCAAGGATATTTTATACTTCATTTTATTTATTCTAGAGAGGTTTTAGGGATAATATTACTATGAATATATGTTATTATCTGGGTATGTGAAACTAAAAATAGGTGTTCAGAACATTTATATGTTTACAATGGAAATTTATAATAGGCTTGAGTATATAAGAAGAATTCTTATGTTTCAAGAATTCATGGTATATTTAATGATATAAATTTGATACATTCATGTTTACTTTACAATTTATCATTTTATGTATTTGTGTAAAGGCAAGGTGATTTACACATTACAGTATGCATGTTTCTTTATGGTGTCTATTCCCATATTATCAAATGCCTCATAAAATTATATTGTTTATATCCTCTAATGTGTTTGAGTAAAATATCCATAGATATAGTTCCTAACCCATGAATTACTCATGGAGGTATGTGGGTTGTTACAATCTCTTTTATCACCTTTTGGTCTAAGAGGGAAACCTTTGGAGGTTGGTGTCCTGAAAATTAATATTTTTAATAATAAAAATTCCATAATCATAGAGGGAAGATGAAGTATAGACATGATATTAAATTAAAAAAAATCTATAATCATTCAACAATAATTCATTATCTAATCATTAGTGGTGGAGAGTTCACAATAAATTTAAAAAATTTCATATATGAGTGATAGGGTAGATCCAGAATCATATATGATCTTTTATGTTTTATAGTGAATGATGAGTGTATCTTAGAAAACATTTTTCTCATAACCCACTTTATTAATTGATATTGATTTTCATACCATTCAAAATTAGATTTTAAGACATTAATTTACATTAATAATAGATATTTTGGAGAACATATTGTTGTAATTTTCAAACACTATACAATTTATTAATTGCTTTAGAATTTAGACATTGGATTACAATTAATTTCATTCTTCAAATACCTTTTAAAATAATTTTGATGTTGGATTTATCTTCCCCAATTGAATAATTTCTAGTTTCCTTTGATGAAATACCAACCATGATTCTTTATATATATAATCTAGGTAGATGAAAATTCATTCATAAATATATTTATTCAATATTGTGAAAATAAATATCCATTCGAAAATTATTATTTAGAAATCCACATAAAAATATATTTATATAATTTTCATTTCCATATTTAGAGAACATAAATCAATTTCATTATAGATTTAAAAATTACATAGATGAAATACCTTTTAGAGATATTCAACTATGATAGAAATGATTCATGTGACATTTTATCCAGGACAATGACAAAAAGAGTTGTATACATTTCATTTTTTTAGAATATTAGTTTATAGAATCTATTGGATTAAAAATCCAATTTATACCCACTCCGGATACCCTGTCCAGTGCAGTGACAATTTTTTAATAAAAATGCTAATTCAAATTATTCATATTAAAAACCACTCTTTCCATGGAGTTTATTATTTCTACGAACCGCTTATTATTTATGATAGTCATCAAATATCTCATTTTACATTTAAAAACCATAATAAAAACCCATTTCATTCTCATTGCATTAATGAATATAAATTTTCAATTCAAATTAATTATATATTTATCAAAATTTTATAGTTTATAATCACCACTAATGATGACATAAGATTATTTAATTTATGAATAAATAAAAAAATTTCTTTCTATATGCATTTTAGATATTGGAATGATCTATGTTTATAATTTTTTATTTAGATTGGTCATGCATAAATTCCTAAAATTTTATAATCCTACCATTATTCCATTTCATTTCACAATTGGATAATCATAACATTGTATATTCACTGAATTATATATGAGTTTCATATTCGATTTTGTAATTTTCTAAATAAAAAATATTTATATGACTGTATTGGATCATTAATTAGATTTAATAATATTAAGATATGACAAATATATATATGAATTTCTTATATTATGAACCATTACTTTATCATATTAAATATTATATTCACCCTATTAAACATCAATTAATAATTTGATACTTATTTTCAAGAAGAATATTTGTCCCAAACTTATATAAAATATTTTAGTCACTAAATTGGTAAAAGTAATGAGAAGATGATCATAACACACATATTTATTAGATCATTTCACATGAATAGTTACTACATCAATTTATTTATATCCACCAATGTCACATCATGATCACCATAGATATATGAAATTTCACAATAGATTATAAAACTTATTATTACCACTAATCATGTATTATTAAAACCTAAATATTTTTCCCACATGAATATTATATTAATCAAATTTCCAATAATGGATATTTGATAATTTCAAAATAAATGAGTTTCCAAAAAGAATATTATAAAATAATTTCATAACTAAATAAAGCGGTAATTTTAGATTATATGATTAGGGAATAAAAAATATGAATATATAGAAACATTTATTGTTCATGAAATAGATGAAATAAAAATAATGATCATTAATAGTTACTTTTAGATGTACAACATAATTATATTTTCATTTTTAGTATCGTGTATATTATTGGAAAATAATTTATATAAACATGGTAATTGATATAACAATTGAAAACCAAGAAACAATGTTGTGCATTAGTCTTAAAAATAACTTGTGAACATGGTGAGAAAATAAATTAATGTGAAAACTATTTAAAATTAGTATACTATAATTTCTTTTAAATGAGAATACCAACTGAATATGAATAATTAATAAAATTATAAAAATATATTCCTTCATTATTAATAATTTCATTTCGTGGAAAAGAAAAAATTACCATATGATAATATAAAAAGTAATAAAATAATACTTAAGATCAAATTATTTAATATGAACAAGTATTATCATGATTCACATTCAATGTGGTGTGAACATTTCTCCCCTAATAAAAATAAACATATTTTCTAATTTTTTGAAAAAATGAAGTGAAAACATATGATGTCAAGTAAAAAATAACAATAAACCATTATAAGTAAAAAATATTTTTTTTATGTAATGAATAACTATTTTCATTTAATTTAAATTTTAACAAATATAATTATGATTTAAAATTTAAATTGGAAATAATCCCTTATGGTTTTAATAAATTTTTAATCTATAACCCATGAATAAGACAAGATATTACGGATTTGATAATCCATTAAATTAAATTAATTTTATCATAAAATTATTCCATGATAATTTTATCCTATACAAAATATAAATCATATTTGGAAAATGATGAATGTCACAATGAAGTAAAATTAAGATAAGAAACCCTTTTAACTACTCCTTATTTCTATTAATATTTATTAATAATATTTAAAATAATGAGGAAAATAGTTTATTTAAGATATACATTCATATATATTACATTTTATAATTTAAAATTAGTATAATTTATTATATATTTGTTAGTTAGTGAATATTTATTTATATCATTGGATGTAAATATATTTTATTATTTCAGAGGATTTTCAAAACGAACAAATTTAACCACATTAATTGACAAAAATATTATCATTCATAAATTATTGATTTTTAGTCCAATCACATGGTATAAATGAATTATTGTTTTACCATATATATATTATAGAAGTTATGTGTATGATGTAACATTCCGTGCTTTGAACTGGATGGGAAAGAATAATAAATTAGTTTTTTTTCTCTTAACTAGGTAGGTCAGTTTTAAATCCAATTTTCAGAACTTTTTATTTTCATTAGTTGAGACAACAATGTGTCTTTCAATTTTTTTAAATAAATATGATAAAAATTAAAATGGAAACAAATTAAACGAAATTTAAAAACATTATTAAAACTTTGTAATATTTTATGAAATATTTTCAGAGTTTGAAGATATGTTAGTGTGGGATTCTGAGATGCACAGACTCTTGGGGTTGATAGAATAAAAATATTAAATTTATTTTATTCATATGCATGTGTGTTTTTTAAAAATAAATAAATCTCAAATAGTGTGTCATATGAGAAATCAAACACCATTATTATGTCTGGAATGTTGGGTTTACCAGTGGCAGGGTATAACCTTGATGCAATTCGGGTGTTTTGAATCCTCACCCTTGATAATATCATCCTCATTTATAATTAATTAATTAATATTATTTTTTACTAATAAGTAATATTTTCTCCCAAAAGGTGTGTCAAATGAGAAATCTGATTCCACCGATGGTTCTGGGATGTGAGGTTTTCCATAAGAAGGGAATAATATTTGCGGGCATCAAACATTTTGTTAGATGTCACCCTAAGATAATTTTATTGGGTTATAAATATATTTGTTGGACATTTTGAAATATTAAAAATAATTTTTTTATTAATATTATTATTTGCGTTTAAGAAAATTATAAAAAATGCACCCCCAGAATAAATAAATTGTGGCGGGGAGTAAATAATTAATAAGAAATATAATAAAAGATATATTATAAATTTTTAGAATTAAATAAAATTGTGAAATCAAGATTAATTTAATAACTGTTATCATTTTACTAATGATTATTTTTTAAAATTATTAATGGGTGCATTGATGGGTGGAATTAAATAATAATAATTTTATTTATTTTTAATGTTATTATTTTAGTACATACACATTGATATATATATGTATATAATGTATATATATACATGGTATTAAATATATATATAGTTATATATACATGTCTAGGTGTATTTATATGAATATAATAATGTGTAATATATATATATAACATATATATATATATATGGGTAGATATTTATTCTTGTGTTAAATAAAAAACATTAAATTCCCCACATAACTGATTTTAACATCTCGACACAAGTCATGGTGCATACCATTAATGTTTTCAATAAAAAAATTTAAAATGACCTAGGGTGTGTGTATACAGACCCTCTTGTGGGTCCCAGATTGCTATTAAAATTAAGTAGTTGTGTGGTATTTTGTAAATTTGTTTTATGTCACACCCTAGCACTGCGTTCGGTCTAAAAATAATTTAAAAGATTTTGAAAGAAATAATAATTATTTTATGAAATTTAATGGAATTTAAAGAGGGATAAAATAAATAAATAATAATATAAAAGTGGTGGGATAGAAATTAAAAATATTAAAAATGGGGTAAACCAATTTTAATTAATTTGTTCATTTATTCCATTATTTTATTTTTATTAATTTATTAATTTATTTTTTTTGTTTTTATTTTTATTTATTTAATTTTTTCTACTATCTCCCCCTGTTCGTCACCAATGTAGCGCCCCCATGGTGGTGTGCCTCCTCTACTCTCCTCTATTTAATTGGAAACCTACTACAACTCCATTTCTCATCCATTTTATTCACCATTAGTAGTGTTGTAAATCTCCTAGAAAGGCTAACAACATGGACCAATAATCATACAGTCTCCTTCTCTATTCGTCGCATGATCTTCCGCAAACTGTTATTACCCAAAATGTGTGATTTTCTAAAATTGTATTCCTTCTTCCAATTTACGTCAAATAAAACATCACTATGGAGGTTCAGATCCTGTATGAGTATAAGGTTGGGTGCCTACTCAATTTCCCTCCTTTTTGTTGGAATTTATAAAATCCCTTGTTTGTGCCATTCGTCGGCCCCTACTGAATTTGTGCAAATTCTACTAATCTTTTTAATTTAATTTTTTCACTTAATTGTTGCAGGCCTATTTATCATAAATTAAACAGTTTAAATTTTCACAACATGGTCGGACACCCCCTTGGGTGTGCTGATGTGTCCTGTATAAATTTTGTTAGCCTGAGTATTTAGATTAATTCATTTCATGTGTTTTGTAACCCATTTTTGTTTTAATTTAAATAAATAATTTAGATTAATTATAAAGCTTCATTTGATGGATCTTTTATAGTTGCTTGTAATAAATTATTTATTTATTACTAAGTTCATTTATCTTCCTGTTATGATACAATATCATTCCTAGTTTTGTTTTTATGCTTCAATATTAAATGAATACATTGTGTTTCATGGGTGTAACTACTTATATTTTATGCAAAAATTATATATTCATGTCATGTATTATTATATTCGGTGAAATTTTAAAAAAATTAAGTGTGGGGAGAGAATGTGGGTCTCGTATTAAGGGTCATACTTAGACCCTCCATTACTGTCTGGTTACCACTATGCGTCATGGGGAGTTTTCATTGGATTTTCCAGAAAGAGACTTCCCTAAAGATTCAAAATACTAATGAGTGATACCGGTTACAAATGGTCCCATTGAGGATGGATCCGTTGGGAAAGTGTATAAGCCATCCTTAGATGATGCTCAACCCCTTATTGCGAGATCGGGACACACTTAGGGTAAATAAATGCCTCGAGTGATATGTGGTCCTTCTAAAGACTTTCATGGACATTCTCGTTGGTATTGGACAATTTTATGGATGTTCTATAGTGATACCTTTGAGACTGAGTTAGACTCCAACACTCAACTTGAACATTAATAATGATGTGCTTATATTTTAGGCTAATGCATCTTTGAATCTTTTGAGAATTGGGATATTTTTCTAGTATATTGGAACACACCTAGTTGACACATGATTTGGACCCCATGTTAAAGAATAAGCTTGGGAGTCTACCTCATCTTTGTTTTAAACATTCTTTTTCAGGAATATATATTTGCACATGTGCATTCTTCATATTATAGGTACATACTTTAGACTACTCGCTTAGGCTGAAGCTGGTGATCAGGGACAAGTTCCATTCAGAACCTGGACCAAGTTATTTATTTCTTTTCACATAATGAATTATCTTCACTTGTTATATAATGAAACACTGTGTTTTATTACTGCACGAACAAGAACAGTTTAGACACCGTGGGTGCTGGCCTACTAGTATTTTATCTCAAACCCTTCTCGAAATTCGTTGATACCCGAGTAGATAATATTCCTTTAGTTATTGACAAATGGAAGTGTGCTGCATCCAAAGCTTGATTGTTTTTTTCGTTCAAGGAAGTAGACAGGGGCAGAGGACCGAGCCTTGCTTGTGATGTATTTTTCACTCTTTTTGTCTATTGATAATAGTTGATATCATGCTTTTATTACTATTTTTCAAAAAATTATATTATTATAGACATAATATCATGACATCATTTTTTTTATCAGCTTCCACACTCTATTCTTATTTAGTTGGATTATTCATATTATTTATTTTGCAGTTTATTCATTTATATGGTTCCTGTATTTATTATTAATTGTTTTTTATTCTACGGTGTATTATCTATTAACTATAATTGAATAACCTCCCCCACAGACATGTTAAAAAGGACCTCACTACTAGTCGGAAGCCTTTGGTGTTTGGAGAGATGTGCATGAGCTCATTTGACCCATATATCCAGCCACTGTCTTAGAGGTGAGCTTGGTCAGAACGTTACAATGTGGTATTAAAGGGATTATTTTTATTTTTTATTACTATTTTGGGCTTTTAGATAGGATTGTGGGCATGTGTCATCACTTGTCTAATAGTTTTGATTGTGAATGATCACCCAAAGTATGAGAAATAACCATGTTTATAGGGTTGGGATTGATGCTCATACTTTTTGTTGTCACAATTGGTATCCTTCCACCTTGAACGTTTGGTGTAATTTTTCTACTCCAAAATTTATTAACAATATTATATTTTACCCTTGGCCTATTATGGTAAGGATGAAGCATTCCTACCACATAATAAGCACATAGTAATTCTCATTCCATGCATAGTTCAATTCCATGTAGTTGCGTTTGAGGTTTCTTGTTGATTCTAATTATGTGCATTGAATGTATGTATGTATTGTAATCATTTAGTATGACTTTTTAGATACCATGTTTCAGTGATATATTTATCATCTTAGATTTTTCCATGCTTTCTATTTAATACCATATTTCCATATATCATGCATCTATTTCTATTAGCATGTCTCTGTGATTAAAATGACATTCTTCAATGATTACAACATATCTATCTCTGTTAGCTTCTTGTATTACTTGTTATATTTTTTATGTAATTGGATTCCTTGATAAACATTTTTGGTTTTCATTCAATTTAAGACAAATACCAAAAACAAATATAAGGTGTATAGTCTCTATATAGGTTAATAGAAACCCATATATCTCGGCTGATATGTGTTTGAGCATGTGATAATTTCAAATAAATTTTCTAACAACCGAACGACACAACTAGGCCCATGTAGTCTAGTAGGTGCATGTTCATTATGAGATAACCTAGTATGGGTGTTGTGACTCTTAATAATTATACAACTATCTTTTGGTTGCATTATAATGAACCCAAGACGACTTTGTGGGTCCTTTGTAGGTAGATATATCATCATAAAAGTATCTTATGTGATACATTTCCTAATTTAGGATGGGATGTGAATTACGGTAAAATGTTTCAAAACAGTGTTTTATAATAATTTCATGTTTTTTCCTTGAGGTGTTGGTTACGATAATGTAGCTTGTTTTTTGTTTTAAAAAATGGTGCATTTTGTTTTGAATGAATAATTTAATGACTAACGATTAAATGTGGTTAAATATAAAGGTCTTGGTTATGGAACTTATAGAGATATCATCTGTTTAAGACCCTCGTGTATGGGTAGTATGAATTTCTCCTTGATATTTTTGCAACAGAACCTTTCAAATGTCATTTTACCTAGTCAGACCCACATGGTTAAAATTACACAACTATTCTGACAGGTGGTCATAGTTTCCATAATTGTTTTTCAGGATTGAGCATCGAGTAATGCTCATTTCCATCAGGTTAGAAATGCCTCAGGAATGGTCAGTTGCATCATATGTCATTCGACCATCTCTTCTACATATTGGTGGATGATTAAATACATCATCCTTGGAATTAAAATTCTTCCTGCTTCTATATCATCTTAGGGTAGCATGTGTTCACGTACGTGGTTCCCTTGATTTCATAATATTGCAAAGAACCAGTTCAGTTAAGTGTAATCACATGTATTGTGCTATTAAATACGTTTCTAGCCATCTCGTTAGTACAATTACTTCTGTGTTAAAGGAATCAAGTTCATCCCAATTCCCATGATGACTTTTACAGGCTCGGGTGTTTTGACACACTGGTCATTTAGGTTGGGATTTCATGACCATATTTTAAATAATTTCATTCTGACAGTCTCTAAATCTTCATAGTGTACTCTTATTTAAGTGACAAGCATGCCCCTTGTCTTTCCTTCATCCTAGATATATTAAGATAGAATCAGTCTTACGCCACTCTTAATATTTCAACATTTTCTATCTTTTTTAGGGTGGATTTCATTGTTTTTAATGCTGAAGTTTCATTCTTATCAAGGCTTTGGATAGTATTGAGTGACCCTCATATTTCTGTATAGGACTTATTTGGACAAGCTCTTTTACACCTACCATTTCTTCTGACGTGACCACTAGGTGGATGTCACTCCAATATCAGTCAGTGGCATGTTTTGGACCTCATGTCCTTATATCAACATCTCAATTATAATAATGGTGTATGTAATACCATAGGTTAGTTCCATATACTCATGACGTGCCGATCCAGGGTTTTCTAGAACTTTTTATCAGGATCTATGAATCCAAAACCAAGGAACGTCACAGGAAGTCACATATGGATTTATGTGGATTTGTTTTTAGTGAATGTGAGATACATTGGAATAAAACATCAAAATTATGTTTAGAAAATGGATGACATCTAATTGAGGAACCTTTTGAAATGATCAGACTATATGGGTCAACTATTTCTCTCTTTAGTTCAATGAAGTGGTCAGTGAAAGGCCTTTTTATAGCATTTCGTTAGGTGAGAGGAGTGTGGTTTGGGTTGGTCATGACTTTTCATGAATAGAAGTATTAACATGGGATTTTAGATCTATGGGAATCGACCATTTTATCTGTTTCAGAGATCGTGTGAGAAGCATCCCTAAAACATTTAAGGGTGTGTCTTGTAGAAAATTTTGATGGTAGAAGGTGTCTCAAATTGGAATTTTCCACATTCTAACAATAAAACCAAAGGCGGGAAAATTTTTTGTATATAAGAAAATAAGCTGATTATATTGTCGTCTCTCTAGCTGAACATGTTTCAATAGGTATTTTCTCAGTGTTTTAGTTCAAAATTGATAATTGACATAGATTTTAATGGATTATGTGCTTCTTTTATTAACTAATGTTTGAACATCCATTGATCGTTTGGAGATAGAATGAGACCTTTTGTGTGAAACTTCAGGACCCTGTATATTGGGTGATAGATACGTTGTTTATGAAGCCTTCCCGAGGATGAGAAGTTTTAATGTGGGAATGTTCTCACATTCCATGTATTGAACTAGAAGAAAAATCATAGGAAATTATGTTTTTTTAATAGTCGGGCACGTTGGTTTTAAACCTAAGCATCATAACATTTTATTTCCAACAGTTAACACTGAAATGTGTCTTTTAAATAAATTTTAATAAATTAATTATACTAAAATTAAAATTGAATCACATTAAATTAATGGTAGAAACCTTATTAAATATTTGGAATATTTTATGAATTATTTATAGTGTTTGATGATGTGTTAGTGTGGGATTTCAAGTCCTATAGAATCTCAGTGATGATAGAATAAAAATATTAAATTTATTTTATTCATTCACATGTGTGGTTTTTACAAAATGAAAAAACACTTAAACAATGTGTAATATGAGAAATATAATACCACTGTTAGTCCTAAAACATCAGGTTTACCCTGGGTAGGGTATAACCTTGATGCACTTGGGGTTTTTGGCACACTCAACCAGGATAATACCATCTTTATTTTTTAATTAAATTATTATTCTGATATTTTAATAATACATAATTATTTTTTAAATTTTTTTCCATTGAATGATAAATCTGAGACCACGGATAGTTCTAGGATTTGGGGTTTTCACTAATCATGGTATAATTGTTTTTAGTATTTAATGTTTTATTAGATGTCACCTGAAGATAATTTAATTTCGTAATAAATATATTAGTTGGATCATTTAAAACAATAATAACAATTTTATTATTAATATTATTATTTGGTTTGATGACAAAAAATAAAAAATCACATCCATAATTAAAATATTGGTTTTCGGTATAAATAATAACTATTCAATATAATAAAAGTTATATGGTTTATTGGTATAATTAAATACAGATTTGTAATCAATATTAATTTAATAGCTATTATCCTTTTTGTAATGGTTATTATATTTAAAATATTAATTGGGTCATTGATTGGTTCAATTAAATAATAAATATTTTAATTATTGTTAATGTTATTATATTAGGGGAAAAACATTTATATATATATATAGGATATATATATAAACTATATATATTTGTGGATATTTATTTTTCGCATTAGATAAAACACTATTTATTACCAAAATAAATGAATTTAGCGTCTCGACTTAATTCATGGTGTGGATCATTTACGCTTTAAGGAAAATTCATTATAGGAACCTACGGTGCGTTTCTGTGAACCCTATTGCAAATACTAGATAGCTGTTAAAATTAATCAAATAATTGTGCCAGATTTTTTTAATTTTTTTACATCGCACCATATTGCTTCATTTAGGTTAAATATAATTTAAAAAAAAAGTTAAAAATGATTAAAAAGAATTTATTAAAATTAATTGAATTTAAAGAGTGGGAAAAATAATAATAAAATAAAAACGATTGGAGAGAAATAAAAATAATTAAAACACGAGAAACACATTTTAATTAATTGTTACATTTCTTCCATTATTTTATTTTATAATTTATTTATTTATTTATTTTTTCCATTTCTTTTTATTTCATCTTTTTTTTCTCCAACCTCTCCCTATGCATCACCCATGTAGTGATCTTATGGTGGAGTGTCTCATCTCCTCTCCTATCCTACTATGAAACCCCACTGCAACTCTATTTCTCACCAATTTTATTCGTTATCAGTTGCATATTAAAGCTCTCAATAAGTAGAAACTAATGCACCAAGAATCATACGTTGTCCTTCTCTATCCGTCCCATGATATTCCATGGATGGTTTTTACATGATATTTATTTGTTTCCAAAATCTTATGCTTTCTTCTATTTTAGTTCAAATAAATGATCACCATGGAGAGTAGGATCATCTAAGAGTATACAGAAGGGTGTCTACTGACATTCCCTCCATTTGGATGTAATTTAAAAAAATGCACGGTTGTGTTGTTTTTCGGTGCCTAACGACATGGTACAATTTCACACAATCTTTTAAATTATGTTGTTACACATAATTTTTATTGCCCTGTTTATCACAAATTAAACTGTTTAAATTTTCACAAAGTGTTCGGACACCCCCATGGTTGTTCTGAAGTGGATTTTATAAATTTTTCTTTCCCAGAAATCTAATCTAATTAGCTTCATGTGTAGAGTAACCCATTTTGTTGGGTTTATTTTAAATAATTAATTTTTACTAATTATGAACCTTGAAATTTTTGATATTTGGTAGTCATTTGTGTTTAATTTCTTATTTATTAAAATGTGAATTTATCTACATGGGTTGATATGGTGTATTGCCTCATTATGTTTTTATGCTTCAATAATAAATTAACACCTTTTGATGAACAAGTGTATCTACATTAATTTCAAGCTTCCATTACACATTAATTATCTATCATATCTACTAATATGATATTTTGATAAAATTCAGGTAGGGGAGAGATGGTGGATCCGGTATTAAAGGCCATTTATAGACCCTCTATTCCTGACTGGTTACCACTACGCATCGGGGGGGGGGTGTCAATGGATTTTCTAGATAGAGACATCCCCATGCTTTCTAAATACTTGTGAGTGATATCATTTATAGAGGGGCCCATAAAGGATGGATACATTGGAAATGTGGCTACGTTAGCCTCAAATGCTTCTAATCCCCTTTTAGCAAGATCAGAATAGACTCAAGGTAAATTCGTACCTCGAGCAATATGGGGTCTTTTGAATGATTACTTGGACATGCTCAGTAGTCTTGGATAATTTGAAGGATTTTACATAGAGATACCTTTAGGGCAGGCTCAGACTCCAACTCTCAACATGAACATTAATAATGATTCATTGATGGTTTAATCTAATGTCATTTTGAATCTCTTGCGAAATGGGATATTTTTTGGGTATTTTGTGACACATCTAGTTTAATGATTGATTTAGACCCCAAGATTAAGAACAGGATTGGTGGTGTACATCATCCTTGACTTACTTTTCTTTTCTAGGATTATATATCAGCATGCGTGAATTCCTCTTATTATAGGTACTCCCTTCAGACTCCTGGCTTAGGATGAAGTATTTTATTAGGGACGGGTGCCATGGGAAACCTGAGATGAGTTATTTATTTTATTATTCTTAATTAATTATCTTAATTTATTATATAATGAGACACTACATTTTATTACAGAATGAAATGGAAAGGTTTATACACTGTGTGTGCCAATCTATTGGGATTTTTTCTCACACCCTTTTTTGGTGTTATTAACACCCGAGTAGATTATATACATACTCGTATTGACAAAGGAAATCATGATGCTTTTGATGACTGATTGTTTCTTACTAATTAATATGGAGATAGGGGTAGAGGACCAAGCCTTCCTCATGATGCAGTTTTCACACATTGTTTCTTTTCATTTTAGTTAATAGAATTCTATTATTTCTATTGTTCGAACCAATAATTTAGTATAGACATCATAACATGACATCATTTAGTATCTGATTTTATTTATCATCTTCTACATTTGATTCTTATTTAGTTGGATTTTTCATACTATTTATGTTGTAGTTTATCTATTTTTATTCTTCCTCTATTTATTATTAATTATTGGTTAATTTTTGATTTTATTACCTATAATTTGTGAGGGCATAGTGTTACTTCCCGGTTCCGGGGGCCACTCAATGGGTGCCCCGAACCTGGTTCTCCACATAACCTCAAGAACATTTCCTTAAACGCCAGAGGCTGCCAACTAGTAGTGAAGGCCGAGGTCTAATAGTGGGGAATTTATTCCCTCATTTGTCATAGTGTAGCATAGTGGAACAAAATAAAACATAAACCATCAGCAGAAGCAGTATCAGTACACATAATTGAAATGGATAACTAATAAAAAAAGGGAACCTGCAGTCATATATATATGAAGATGCAGCATGTTACTATTCTATAAATTAGCCAGAACATGTTACAGATCAATACAATACTTAACAATACAAAGTACAACAAAACAGAACAAAAAATCGGTAGCATCACGAGCCTATTCCTGGTCTCATGCTCCCCTAAACCTCAGCAGTAATCAAGTACATGTATAGGGACCCTTGCCCTTATCTACACCTGCAGAAACGTAATCAGTTTGGGCCGAAAAGCGTGACCCAAATAGGGTGTGAGAAATATATCTCAGTAGGCACCCACCAAAGGCACGTGACCAACTGTGTGAAATCATGCAACAATTGTGTGTAGTATTTAAATGTAATAATGTAAGCAGTAATGAAAGTAACTAACTTAACTAGTTATATTTCCTTTTTAATATCGCTTTAATCATTTAATTTAAAATACCACCACAGTGAATATTCTAAGTAAGCGGCCAATTTCCTCAGAAACGTACAACTCCAACCCTCGGGTAAAGATATTCTAACCACAATAATCTACCCACATGCATACGGATAATGCCTACAAGCGTATGAAGTGTCACCCACAGGAACAGAATCAGCTGCCCACAGGCACAGAAGAAGTTTCCCACAGGCTAAGTAGTACAATTCCCACAGGCTAATCACAACACCGCCCTCAGGACAAACATGTATTTGGGCCAAGCCCAACATGTAAAAAAGTAGTAAAACATGCAATTCCTCTCAAGGAAATTCTTGAATCATTTCATTAAAGGCATAAATAAAAATGGAATACCATTGGGTATCCTAGCCAAATGGCTAAACAGAGGAACGCACCCCCGGGGAGGTCCTAGATCCAAGCAGCGATCCCAAACAGCATTTTAAGACCACAATTAGTTACCTAATCAATTCTAGGTATTTAGAATATCCACAACCCCGTCCACACGACACCCCAAATATGGGTTCGTAGATCAAAACACATAAAACACACAACAGTTGGAAATAAACACCAAGCCACCTACCTTAAATGACAACGAATGTTATACGTGAACGTCGATTTCAGAAATTCCCAAGAACAACGTAGATCTGAAGTAGAAGAAACACCATTTAAATGTAAATAACTCCCGTTAAGGGAATAATTGGAAAGAACTGCTTAAGGAGGAGGTAGGGCCTACCCGTGTGGTTCCAACGAGACCTTCAAGATGGAAACGGATTCCATATGTGCACTTGGTGGATCCTTAAACCTTCGGCCTCCACTCCCGAGCTCCCTCTTCCCATTCTAAGCCTTCCCTGTGATCAACGGAGGCTACTTCCCATTTTAAACGAAAAAAACAATGTACACGACATGTACTTCCGAGTACAAGGCATGTACTTCCCATTTTTTAAACTATTCCTTTGGTGGCTTCCCGCCAGCGCGACACTGTTCACCGGCCGACATGACTACACGACGTGTCTTCACAAGTACATGGCATGTGCTATCGCACAACTGACCACCACCTTACTATTCTCATGCCGACTGACTACATGGTGTGTAAAGGACCACTACATGGCGTGTAGTCGGTTCCTACACCCTTCATCCCCGACATGGCCACACGCCCCGTGTACTCATCCCACATGGCAAGAAGTACACAGCGTGTGGAAAAAGTACACGGTGTGTACTTCCAAAATTTGGGAATTTTCTCAATTTTCCATATTTTCTCAAAAACACTTATGGAAAAGAGAATAGAGAAAACTCGTACCTCAAGAATAAGAACCAGGTTCTTATAAACTTCCCCCCTTAAAGAAATTCGTCCCCGAATTTTTCTTCCAAGGGTGGAGAAGATATAGCTGAAAATAACTCTGGCCACTGAGCACGTACATTGGTTTCCTGCTCCCAGGTTTTGTCCTGCACTCGGCCATGCTGTCATAGCACCCGTACTAGAGGAACTGACCGGCCTCAGAGAACCTTCGTGCTCCTGTCAATGATACGAATCAGATATTCTTTAAAGGACTCATCCATCTGAAGATCAACCTCCTCTGGATGAAAGGTGTGAGATAGTTCTGAATGATAGCGGCACAACTGAGATACATGGTATACGTCGTGCATGGCCCAGTACCTCTGTGGTAACTGCAACCGATACGCAACCGGCCTGACTCTCTCTAGAATCTCAAATGGACCCACATACCTAAGTGAATGTTTTTCCTGTCTCCTAATCTTCTCGTGTCCCAGCCTCAGTGAAACACGCAAGAAAACTTGATCCCCGGCCATGAAATCTAAGGATCATCTGCGGCGATCAGCATAAGATTTCTGACGAGAATCTGCGGTAGCCATCCACTTCTGAATCAACTAGACCTGCTCAGAAGTATCCTGCATCAGATGTGGTCCTAGTAAAGCTACCTCACCGGCCTCTATCCAACCCAAGGGTGATCGGAAAGGCCTACCATATAAATCCTCGTATGGTGCCATCTCAATAGTCTCCTGAAAACTGTTGTTATAGGAAAACTCTACTAGGGGTATATGCTTATCTCAAGAGCCCCCAAAGTCTAGGACGCATGCACGTAGCATGTCCTCAAGAACCTGTATCATATGCTCTGGCTGGACATATGTCTAAGGGTGGTAAGCCATATTCAGAAGCACATGTGTGCCCAGCGCCCTCTGAATACTCTACCCGAAACGAGACGTAAAGTGGGCGTCCCTATCTGAAAGGATAAAACGGGGGACCCCATGAAGACGTACGATATCTCAGATATACAACATCCTGAGATCGTCAACACTGAAGGTATCCTTGATCGGAAAAAATTGAGATACCTTCATGAGTCTGTACACAACAACCCACACAACATCATTGCCTCAAGGTGACCTCGGCAAACAGGTCACAAAGTCTATCACGACATCATCCCATTTCCACTCTGGAATGGGTAACTATTGTAACAGTCCGGCTAGCCTCTGATTCTCCGCCTTTACCTACTGACAGGTGGAACATCTCATAACAAAACTAGCTACTTCTCGCTTCATACCCTACCACCAGTACTAACGTCTCATTTCTCGGTAAATCTTGGTAACCCCGGGATGAACTGCCCAAGCTAAAGCATGAAACCCCCGTATCAGCTCCTCGCGTATATCCCAAGGAACCCATTCTCATCCATGGAAACACACAACCTCATCTTCACCTATCGTCCAACCAAGAGGAGGGTCCTCACCTGCCACTGACTCCCGTAGAACTAGGCCTTCTGAAATAGATAGTTGTCTCATCCTCACTGTATTCATGATGATAGAATTCATAGCTAAAGATGAAAGAGTGGTTTTCCCCTGAATTTTGTGCACATCTAGATGTATCTCAGAGAATAAATCCATAAGATGCCACTCATCACTGGCCTCCTGCATAGCATGTATCTGAGTCTTCCTTCTCTGTGCATCAGCTACTGTCTTACCTTTACCAGGTGTATAGGCAAGCTCAAAATCGAAAGACTGAAGGTATTCGAACAACATTCACTTCCTCATATTCAATTCATGCTGAGTAAAGATATACTAGAGGCTTTTGTGGATGGTGAAAACCAGAAAACGTTCTCCCAATAGATAATGTCTCCAACAGCGCAACACATGCACAACTGCAGCCAACTTGAGGTCATACATCGGGTAATTCCTCTCATGTGGCCCCAATTGCCGAGACCCGTATGAAACAACTCGATCGCCCTACATAAACACTGCTCCTAGCCCAATACCTGATGCGTCATAGTGAACTGTACAGATTTTCCCCTACATTGGGAGTATCAGGATCGGTCCAAATGTCGACCTTCCCTTCAGGTCCTGAAAGGCTGTCCCGCAAGCTTCCGACTAATAGAACATCACACCCTTCTTAGTCAAACCCATCAACGACACTGCTAAGCGGGAGAAGTATTTTATGAAGCATTTTTAGTATCCAGCTAGCCCTAAGAAACTCCGTATCTCAAACACTTTCGTAGGCTTCTCCCAGGAAACTAATACTCTAAACTTCTCTGGGTCTACTGCAACTCCTGCCTCTGACATGATATGACCCAGGAAGTTAAAAAAGTCCATCCAAAAGTGGCACTTTGAGATCATAGAATATATCTGATTCTCTCTCAATGTACTCAATACGATCTCAAGATATATGGAATGGTCATGTTGAGTGTCAGAGTACACCAAAATGTCATCCATGAATACTACCACAAAAGAATCCAGATAAGGATGGAACACATGATTCATCAGAGCCATGAATACTATTGTCTTGTTCATGAGTCCAAATGGAATAACCGTATACTCGTATAGACCATACCTGCTCCTGAAAGCTGTGAGAGGTATATCAGAGGGTCTAACGCACAGCTGATGATATCTATATCTCAAGTCAATCATTGAGAACACTCGTGCTCCATGAAGTTGATCAAAAAACAATCCTCAATCCTCAGCAAGGGATATCAGTTCTTAAACACCAACTAGTTCAACTTCTGATAATCCATACAGAGTCTGAGGGTACCTTCTGCATTCTATGTAATGAGGACTAGAGAACCCCATGGAGAAGTACTGGGTCGGATGAAACCATTCTCTTGTAACTCCTCTAACTGCCTCTTGAGCTCCTACAACTCAGGTGTGGCCATCCAATAAGGAGGAATGGACACTGGCACTGCTCCTGGCATAAGAACAATAGAGAAATCCACCTCATGCTCCGGATGTAGAACAGAAAATTCAACCGGGAAAGACATTCCTGAAACAATCAACCACTGGAGGGAAATCTATCTAACAAGTCCCCTGGTTGTCCAGATATAAGCTCACAATCTGGGCTGTGACTCTACCTCTCCCATGATTCTCTAGTCCAGCTCGACTCACCTGAACATCCCATTAGACCTTGTATAGAAACTCTCTGCCCTCTGGTGACGTGAAACTCACCCTATGGTGATAGCATTATACAAAGGATCGAAAGGGAACCAACTATTCCATCCCGAGAATGACATCATAGCTCGTCATCTCCAAGACATAGAGGTCCCAAAGGAAGTGACACCCACCAACCTCAAGGGGGGCACTCTTTTCACTAATGCACCCCAGCCGTTCTAGTCCCCAACGGAGTGTCTAGCATCATGATATTAGAAGATGTAGAAACACAGAACCCCAGGATCTATACAATGGGTACAAATATGAAACTATGTGTAGCACCCGTATTGAAAAGTACAGAAGATAAAACGGAAGCTACAAGAATAATACCGCTGACTGTAGAAGGTCCGGGATCCTCCTCTTGCTAGGACTGTTGAACTGCATATACCTACCCAGTGTCGCGGCCCTGCGACATAGCCTGGCTACCCTGAGTTGTCCCGCCCTACTGCCTCTAAGATCCTGTTGTCTGGCTACCACGGCCATGACCACCATCTCTTCTTGCATGCCCTGACGTATTCCAATTCCCTGACAGGTAAGAAGCTACTGGTCCTGCTCCCGTACGCAGAGTCTGCACAGAACCCCTATAACTAGCCATTAGTGAAAACGCCCTGCAAAAGCACTGTAGATGTCCCATCCTGTCGCAAGCTCAGAACTCCATTGGGTCTCGTGGACACTGTGGCCTCTTGTGACCCTCTCTACCACACTAGTAGCACATGACCTGACCACCTGAAGCATTCATCTGGCTGGTACAGCCACCCTAAGAGAAGTCCATCTGTCTCTTCCTATTCCTAGTGGAAATAGTACCCGTAATTGGTGCTGCACAACCCTAGCCCACACCACTAGATTCCCATAGGTTTCTCTCGGTAATCAGCGCCTGATTTACAATAGCGTGTATTGAAAGAAACCAGAAAACATTCACCAGCGCTCGAATTTCATACAGAAGGTCGTCCCCAAAATGTCAGGGTCTCAACGTCTCATCACCCACCAACACATGTGAAAAGGGATAAATCTCGGTGAAACGATCAGAATAGTCCATCACCGACATAACACCCTGCTGCAGATTCATGAACACTCGAGCCATATCTTCCCTCGGCGTCTCTTGGAAGAAGGAGTCATAGATGACTACCTGAAAAGCTCCCCACGCCATGTCTTTGTGATGCTCCGACTAGGTGGTAACATCCGGCAACATCTTGGTAGAATCACGCAGCATGTATGTCGCAAGCTTGGCCCTCCGCCCAAGAGGCGTCTCAAGATGCTCTAAAATAGTCAGCATCGATCCAAGCCAAGACTCCATAGCCTATGGTCCGCCATCCCCTGAAAATGTCGGTGGATGCTGCTGGTTGAAGATACGTGTCAAGTCGGCCATAGATGTGGCAGCCTGCAGTGCTCCTTGAATGGTCTGCATGAACCAAATATGCCTTCATGGAACTGCGCCTCCACGCCTATGCCCGGTATAGTAGTTGGTGCTGCATCTGGCTCTGCTGGAGGATCAACTGGTAGCCCATGGCCCACCATTTCTGGAGTATACTCGTTGTCTCTCTCCTGGTGAACACCACGTGGTCGTCTAGGAATAATGACCCTACAAGGTCAACAAAACGCCTTAGATTCAATATTAACAAGAATGAAAATGAAGAAACCACAAATGGAATAAGAGAAAGAAGGAATTACAGGAATTGCAAAACAAGACTACACAACATGTATAAGGGATACACGGCATGTACTTGACTTCACTTCCCCTTCCTAGGTCCTTCGACACAGCTGAGCCACACAGCTCCTGTTTGAAGAAAACTACACGGCGTGTATATCATCTACAAGATGTGTATGGTGTTATTTCCAATTGCTTTTGTCGCTTGTGACACGACCGACTACCTGATTGATACTACATGACATGTCACACACGCACACGGCGTGTACACTACTCTTTTTCCCAGCCACACGGCTACATCCACACGGTCTGTCCCCAGACAAGACTACGCGGTGGGTCCCACAGGTACATGAAATGTTCTAGATGAGATCTGTCGACCCGTGTTATTAGTTACACATCCGGATACATGGCTCAACCGACACAGCATGTTCTATATACACACGGCGTGTACTATATACACACAGCGTGTAATCGAATGGATTACCCCGACCCATGTTGTTAGTTACAGGCCGGGTTCCCAAGTCACACTACACGGCGTGTCCCATAGTGGACACGGCGTGTATGTCTTAAGGATTCCTCCACCCATGTTGTTAGTTACATAGCGGACACTCGGTCTACACTACACGGCATGTAAATAATCTACACGGCGTGTTTGCCCCAAGCTCTTCCCTTCCCCGTGTCACCGCCCACACGGTTTGTGACACGGGAAGAGACTACATGGCGTGTACTTAGGGTACACGGCGTGTACTCAATAAGTTTACTTTCTCTCCCGAACAGAAGAACATACACGACATGTCTACAGTACTACACGGCGTGTATACTGGGTTTTCCGAACATTATGACTCAAAAACTTCCTTGGAACCTAGAAAATATAGGAAAACAACACCAAAGTCTCAAATTCTGATCTGTGAGCGCCCATACTCCCCACGAATCAAAGTTTGGCATATTATATGTTTTATAACAAAATAAACAGTCAATGATCCACCAAATTCTGGTCAATGGGGGCCCGCACTCCCCAAAAACCAAAGTTTTTCATTCATTCTACAAACCAACTCATACAAAATACCTTAACACATAGCAGGTATTTATCAAACTGTTATCACAACAGCATGATTTTCTAGCACATCAACTAACACAACAACATGCAATTTCTAATTCACCTACATGGCATGAATCTATGAATGGAATGTGATTTCTAGCATTTTCTTAAATGATGCATGAGACGGAATACCCTAATCTAATCAGCTTGAATCTAAATAGAACCCAAGGATAAAATATAACAGCACAATCACTATTGCATCACCCAACAGTGAGATCATATCAACTATAAATTGAAAAATCAGTAAAATTGCAATACAAGGTTAATTGGATTTTCCCTGTACACGGGTTATCTACGCTCGGGCACAACATATTACCAACTACCGTTCTCATCCTATCCCTGACTAAGTCTCCAAATAGTAAGTCAAAAATGATAAAAACCTTCCTTTGATACCACTTTGTAACATCCTCGTTCCGGGAACCACTCAACGGGTGCCCCAAACCCGGTTCGCCACACGACATCAAGTGCATTTCCCCAAACTCCAGAGGCTACCGACTAGCAGTGAGGGCCCAGGTCTAATAGTGGGGAAACTATGCCCTCATTCGTCAAAGTGTAGCGCAACAGAAGGAAATAAAACATACAACATCTGCGGATGCAGTAACAGTACACATAACTGAAATGAATAACTGCTAACAAATATGGAAACCAGCTGTCATATATATATATATATATATGAAAATCCAGTATGTTCCTATTCTATAAAGCAGGCAGAACATTTTACACTATAGTACAATACAATACAATACAAAGTACAACAAAACAGAACAAGAAACAGGTAGCATCACGGGCCTAAGCCCAGTCACATGCTCCCCTACTCCTCAGAAGCAATCAAGTACCTGTATAGGGACCCTTTCCCTTATCTACACATGCAGAAACGTAATCTGTTTGGGCTGAAAAGAGTGACCCAAACAGGGTGTGAGAAATATATCTCAGTAGGCACCCACCAAAGGCTCGTGGCCAACTGTGTGAAATCATGCAACAACAGTGTGCAATATTTAAATGCAATAATGTAAGATGTACTAAAAGTTACAAACATAGCAAGTTATCTTGCATTTTTAATATCTATTTAATTATTTAATTTAAAATACCACCATAGTTAATATTCTAAGTAAGCGGCCAATATCCTCAGACACGTACAACTCCTACCCTCAGGTAAAGAGAATCCAACCACAAGAATCTTCCCACAGGCATACAGATGTTTCCCCCAGGTGTAATAAGTGTCACTTACAGGCATAGAATCAGCTGCCCATAGGCATGAAAGAAGTTTACCACATGATAAGTAGTACAGTACCCACAGTCTAATCACAACACCGCCCTAGGATAAACTAGTAACCGGGCCACGACCAACATGTAAAAAGGAAGTAAAACAACAAATTACTCTCAAGTAAATTCTTCAATTATTTCATTAAAGGCATATATAAAAAAGGCATACCCTCGGGTATCCTGGGAAAACTACTAAAGAGAGGAATGCACCCTTGGGGTGTTCCTGGATCCAAGTAGAAATCCCAAACAACATTTTAATATCATAATTAATTACCTATTAAATTATAGGTATTGAAAATAGCCATGGCTTCAGCCACACAACACCCCAAATATGGGTTCGTAGCTTAAAAACACACAAAACGCACAACAGTTGGAAATAAAAACCAAGCCACCTACCTGAAATGCCAACGAAAGTTATACGTGAACGTCGAATCCAGAAACTCCCAAGAACGGTGTATATCTAAATTAGAATAAACTCTGTTTAAACTTAAATAACTCCCATTAGGGGAAGAATTGGAAAGAACTGCTTAAGGAGGAGGGAGGGCTTACCCGCGTGGTTCCAACGAGACCATCCGAGGCAGAAACAGATTCCAGACGTGCACTCGGCAGATCATCAAACCTTTGGCCTCCTCTCCCGAGCTACCTCTTCCTGTTCTAAGCCTTCCCTGTGAACATGGGAGGCTACTTCCCATTTTAAGCGAAAAAACAAATTACACGGTGTGTACTTCCGAGTACACGACGTTTAATTCCCATTTTTTAAACTATTCCTCTTGTGGCATCCCGCCAGTGCGGTACTGTTCACCTGACGACATGACTACACAATGTGTCTTCACGAGTACACGGTGTGTGCTATCGCACAGATGGCGACTGCCTTACTATTCACCTGCCGACTGACTACACGGCGTGTAAAGGACCACTACACGATGTGTAGTTGGTTCCTACACCATTCATCCTTGGCATGGCCACACGCCCCATGTAGTCATCCCACACGGACAGAAGTACACGGTGTGTGGAAAACATACGTGGCGTGTACTTCCAAAATTTGAGATTTTTTCCCATTTTCCATATTTTCTCAAAAACACTTAAAGAAAAGATAAATGAGAAAACCCGTACCTCAAGAATAATAACCGAGTTCTTACACATTGTCACCCCCATCTAAATACATGTTAAATAGGTCCTTGCTGCTAGTTAGAAACCTCTAGAATTTTGGGAGATACGCTTGAGGTCAAGTGACAAAAAAGAGCAGCCACCATCATAGTGGTGAGCAAGGTTGAGACATTACACGGTGGTATCAAAGGGACGATTTTCCCTTTTTCTTACTATTTTGGGTTGGTAATAGTAGAATATGAATTTTTCATCGCTTGTTTAATGGTCATTCTTAGGACTGATCACCCCATGAATGGGAAATGACCATGTGGCTAGGTTTGGGATTGCTCTTCATTGTTTTTGTTATTACAATTGATATGATTTCACCTCGAGTGATTGGTGTAATTTCCAATGATTATGAATTTATGAAATTTATGAAATTTTACCCCTACCCTATTAAGTTAAGGATGAGTAATTTCATGCATTATAATAGAAACTTAATAATTCACATTCCATGCATAGTACCATGCCATGTAGTTTCATTTTAGGCTGCTTGTTGATTAAAATTTTCTTCTTTGAATGTATGCCATGTCATCTAATTATTTATCATCCATTTTTAGATTCCATGTTTTAGTGATATATCATGTTATCATGTTGTCATTCTACCTCTTTAATACTTTCTTTTCCTTGTATCATGTATCTATGCCTTTTGTCATGTCACGATAACAGTAATTTTATGACTCTATGATTACAACATGTCCCTCTCTATTAGAAACTTGTAGTGACCTGTTATATTATTTTTATGTAATTGGTTGCATTGTAAAAAAATTATTTCCTTCCATTTAATGATACCCAAATGAAAAAAATATAAGGTGGTTAGTTGAATTATAGGTTGATAGACACCCATATATGTAGGATGATATGTGTTTGAGCATGTTATAATTCCAAATAAATTCTATAACAACCTAAAGGAACAACTGGGTCCATGTAGGGTAGTTTGTTCATGTTCATTATGAGTTAAACCAATTTGGGTGTTGTGACATTTAATGATTAAAAAATAGTCTTTTGGTTACATTCTAATTATCCTAGGTTAGCTTAGTGGGAACCCATTTAGTCACCTTATATACATTAATGAATTTTTTGTATATGTTTACTAATTAATGATGTTATTTCAATTATTGTAAAAAAATTTAATATGTAGTTTTATAATTCTTTACCATTTTTTTCTTGAGGCGTTGGTTAAGATCAAGTTCTTTGTGTTGTGTTTGAAAAATGGTACATTATGTTTTGAACAAGTTTTTTGATGACTAATGATTAAATGTGGTTTAATATAAAGGGGTTGAATATGGAACCTGTAGTGATATCTTTTGTATAAGACCCTAGTATAAGGTTATTTTGAGATTATACTTTATTTTATTTGGAATATAACCAATCACATGTTGTTATCCCTAGTTGGAACCTTTCTTAAAATTTCACCCTTGATTGGATGGGTGGTCATGTTTTCCTTGACTTTTGTTTTGCGATTGAGCATCGAGTAGTACTCATTTACATCAGGTTTGGAAAGCCATAGAAATGGTCGATTGCTTCATAGGTTTTTTGACCCTCTCTTCTCCATAGTGATGGATGATTTGTACATCGTCCGTTGAGATAAAATTCTTCTTGTTGCATCACCTTTTAGTTTTATGTGTTCATCTACGCAGTGTCGTTGAGTTCATAAAGTTGGGACGAGCTGATTGAGATTGGTGTAATCATCATTTATTTTACTGTTAAATATGTTTTAGGTAATCTCTAAAGTAGAGTGAATTATGTGTTAAAGGAATCATGATCGCCACAGTGATTGGGTTGACTTCTAGATAATATGGTGTTTTGAAGCACCAGTCAGTTTGGTTGGGCTTTCATGCAAATTGATTAAATGTTTTTCTTCTAGTAATATTCTATTCCTCTTAGTGTACTCTTCCTAATGTTATGATCATGTCCCTTATGTTGACTTTGTCCTTGATAAACTAAGAGATTATCAGTCTTACACCACGCTAAATGTTAAAAAGTTTTAGGGCTTGTTTAGGGTGGTTTTCACAATGTTACACACTAACGCGTCATTCTTAAGGAGGCTTTGGTTATTCTTGGGTGACCCTTCTATTTCTATGTATTAATTATTTGGATAAACTCTTGTACAATAGCCATTTATTTTGATGTAACCACTAGGTGGATGTCACCTTGGGATCAGTCAAGGACTTATTTGGGATGACTTATCATTGTACCAACGTCTCACTCATAAACATTGTGTATGGGCTACCTTAGGTTAGTACCTTGTACTCATGTCACCATGATATGAGGTTACCCCAAACTTGTTATTAGGCTCGGTGATTCCTAAATCATGGAACATCACCAGATGTCATGTATGTATTTATGTGGATGTGTTTATGGTGAGAGTGAGATACCTTAGAAGTAGTAATTTTAGTTCAGTTCATAAAATTCTAGATGTCTAAGATGGAAAACATCTAAAATGGTCGGACGACGTGGGTTGACTAGTTATCTCTCTTGTTCAATGTAGTGGTCAGAGAAATGATTTTTTGGGCTTGTCTACAGGTGATAGGAGCGTGGTTTGGTTTTCTTAAGATTTTTCTTCAAAATATGGATTGACATGGGCTTCTAGGACAATGGGAATAAACCATTTTATCATTTTCAAAAATCAAGCGAGAAGCTTTTCTAGATTTCTAAATTGCATGTCTTGTAAGATATTAAATCCATGGAATGTGTTGTGACTCATAATTTTCTACATTATAAAATTAAAACCTATTGTGTGTAGAATGATTGGCAAGAAGTTAATGAGAGGATGACATGGTCGTTTCCCTAGCTAAACGTATTTGGATAGTAACTGTCTCGATGCTTCAGTTAAAAAATGAGCATTGTCTCAGATCTTAATGGCTTATGTGCCACTTTCCAAACCAATTTTTGAAATTGTGTTTAGAATTTGTAGATGCAATGTGACCTTTTTTATGAGACTGCATGACACTATAGATCGTGTGAGAGTTACACTACATCTGAAGGCTTATCTTGGATGGGAAGTTCCACGGTTAAGAGCCTATAATGTTTAGTGTTTGGAATTGATGAAATAGCGCAGGAAATTAATTTTTTATGTTATATAGGTAGGAGAATTTTAAAACTGAGTGACATAACGTTTTATTTCCTATAGTTGGAACATCAATGTGTGTTTTAAAATATTTGAATATATTAATTAGATTCATTTTAAAATAGAAAAAAATAAATGATGGGTAAAAACCTTATTAAAACATTATAATATTTTATGAAATATTTTTAGAGTTTGAAAACGTGTCAGCATGTGATTCCGAGACCTGCATACTATTAAAAATGAGAAAATAAAAATATTAAATTTATTTTATTCAAATGAATGAGTGTTTTTTTAAAATAATATAACTATGAAACAATGTGTTATTTGAGAAATCTAAGACCAGTGGTAGGTACAGATTGTCGGGTTTACCCTAGGTCGGGTATAACCATGATGCACGTCGGGTGTTTCGCACCCTCACCCATGATAATTCCATCCCTATATTTAATAATTTTATTATTCAGATTTTATAATAATAAGTAATATTTTTATCAAAAATTGTGTGAAGAATGAGAAATCTGGGACCACAGATAGTTTTGAGACATAGGGTTGACCCTAGGCAGGGTATAACTATTACAAGGATCAGACGTTTTTCTAGATAACACACAAAAATAATTTAATTGGATTACAAATATTTGTGTGGGAAAGATATAAATAATTATTATTAATTTATTAAAATAATTATTATTTTTGTTCAATAAAATTATTAAAAATTTACTTCCATAGTCAATTAATTATGTCCCAGAGTAGATAATAACTGAGAAATGTAATAAATGGTATATTATTATTTGTTATAATTAAATAAAATTAAGAAATCAATATTAATTTAATAATTTGTATAATTATTAATGGTTATTTATTTTAAATATTAAAACTTTCATGGATGGGTTTATTTTAATAATAATTATTTTAATTATTGTTAATATTATTATATTAGAAAAAAAACATTGATATATATGTATATTAGGTATATATATGGGATTACAAATATATAGTTATATATACATGTGCGGGGGTATTTATATAAAAGTACAGATGTCTGTGTGTTTGAATATAACAAGCACACACACACATATATATATATGGGTGGATGTATATTTTTCGGTTAGATAAAATATTATTAATTACCCATATAAATTCTTTTTAAGTCTCAAAATAAATCAATTCATGACCCAATTATGTTTTTAGTCCAAATCATTAATGATAACCAGGGTACCTGCATGTGCACCCTGTAGTGGGTCCCGACTAGCGGTTAAAATTAATTAAATAATAGAATGAGATTTTGTTAATTTTTTAACATTTCTCCCAAGCATTGTGTTTGAGAGAAAAATAAATTAGAAGTGTTAAAAAATAATAATAAAAAATTAATGAAAATTAATTGAATTTAAATGGGTATAATAAATTATTAATAAAATAGAAACACTTGAAGAGAAATTAAAAGTAATTAAAATGGGGTAAACCCATTTTTATTAATAGTTTCATTTATTCCATCATTTTATTTATATTATTTTATTTAGTTATTTATTTATTTATTTCTTTTTATTACGTTATTTTTTCCTCCTCCCTCTTCCTATGTGTCACCCATGAATCACTACCATGTTAGTACAGCTCCTCTCTTCTGCTATCCTCCATTAGAAACCCGTTGTGACTCTGTTTCTCATCCATTTTCTTCATCATTAGTTGCGTAGTAAATCTATCATAAATCCTAACCTCACACACAACAAATTGTACATCCTTCTCTTATATCCATCACGTGATCTTCCACAAATTTGATTACCTTAATTTGCATCTTTTCTGAATTTGATTGTTATCTTCCATTTTTTGGTCAAATCCAAAATCACTATAGTGTGTAAGATCCTCTATGATTATAAGGTAGGGTGTCTACTTTCCTTCCCTCTATTTTGTTGCAATTTATAAAATGTCACGTTTCCATTTATCAGTGCCTACTGGATTTGTGAAATTTTACCAAATCATTTTAATTTAATCGTTGCGCTTAATTTTTTCAACCCTATTTATCATAAAATTAGTTGTTCAAATTATCACAACATGGTCGAACACTTTTTTGGGTTTTCTTGTAAGTATTTTATAAATTATATTAGCCCAGACATTTAATTTTATTATTTATATATGTTATGGAGCACATTTTGTTGGATTTAAGTTAAATTATTAAGTTAGGTTAATTATATTTTTTGAATTTATGGGTCTTTGGAAGTTGTTTGTGATAAATTATTTATTTATAAAAAGGTGAATTTATTTTCTTGTGCTGATATGGTATCTTGCCTCAATATCTTTTTACAATTAAATATTAAATTAATAACCTGTTTTGCACAGGTGAATCTATATAGATTTAAATCAACCGTTACATATGCATGCCATGTCTTGTCAGATGATTTGAAATATTAATTAAATTCAGGCCATGGGAAGAAGGTGGGTCCTGTATTAAGTGCCATGTTTATATCCTATGTTCCTAACTAGTTACCACTCTACGTTAGGGGGTGGTGTCTTAGGCTTCACCAGCTCATGACTAATCAATGAATTATAAATAATTATGAGTGATACTGGACCCCAAAGAGAAAATTTAGGACAGATCTGTTGACAATGAGGATAAACCATTCTCAAATGATTATCCACCCCTTTTTTGTGAGATTGGGATAGACTCAGGGTAAAGCCATGCCTCAAGTGATACTTTCTCTTTCGAAAACTGCCTTGGAGGAGCTTTGTGGTATTGGAAAATTTGTAAGATATTCAATAGTGATACATTCAAGATGCGCTAAGACTCCAACTCTCAATGTGATCATTAATAATGATGCATCAAGGTTTAGGCTAATACCACTTTGAATATATTTAGAATTGGGATATTTTTCGGGAATGTTGGAACACTGACACATCATTTCGACACAAAGTTAAAGAACATTCTTGGGGGTGTAACGCTTCCTTGTTTTACCTTGATTTTCTAGGATTATATATCAGCATATGTGATGATTTCTTATTATAGGTACTTCCTTCAGACTCTCGACATAGGACGAAGTAGGTGATTTGGGACGGGTGCCATTAGGAACCCATGTGGAGTTATTTATTTTTTTGTGCTTAATTAATTATCTAAAATTATGATATAATGACTCTCAAAGTTTTAATAAATCATGAAAATGAATTTTGTTGACGATGTGGGTTCCAACGTATAGGGATTTTATCTCATGCCTTGATCGGGCGTCATTGACACCTGAGTATATTATAATCTTGTAGTTATTGAAAAATAAATGTATGTGGCCTCTGATGTATTATTGTTTCTTACTGGTTTGGATAGAGACTTGCAGTAGAGGAACAATCCATTACCATGATGTAGTTATCACACATTGTGTCTTATAATTTCATTTGATATAATTATTGTATTAATTTTTTTCGAACCTTTACTTTAGTATAGACAATATAGCATGATAAAATTTTGTATTTGGTTTTATTTATCTTCTTCTACACTTGATTATATTTCATTTGAATTATTCATATTGCTTCTCCTACAATTTATTCATTTATATGCTTGCACTATTTATTATTAATTGTTGTTTACTTATTCTGTGAATTACCTATTACCTATGTGGTCATAGTCCCCCCCCATGGACATGTTAAAATGGACCTCACTACTAGTATGCAGACTCTGGCATTCACGGAGATGTGGTTGAGGACATGTGATCCACTATTCTGGATAGCATCTTAGTGGTGATATGGGTTGGGATGTTACATATGGTTTATAAGATCAAAATTATATATATATATATATTATCTATCATTTAGAAACAATACATGTAATTTTATAATGGCCATGCATTTCTATGTTGTCCTTTTTAATAAATATAATTTTAGTAAACTAAACCCTATAGTCATATATTACTATGAATAATTCCATCATAATTGATGATAATGAATGATAATATTGTCTCACATAATCATTCATATATATTGTTGACATTGCCAAAACAATAACATATTATAGTAATCAATTAGTAAGACACCATAAATATAAAATAGTTCTATCATTTTCCAATATGAATAATAATTTTAAAATAACATAAATATAGTGAAAAATTATATCATATATTTATTCAAATAACATGGTAATTGAATGTTATATAGTATAACATATATAAACATTTTTAGAATGTAACTCAATTTAATAGTTACGTTTAATTAATATATTTTTATATACATCATGGGTTTGAATGTAACAGATTGATTAAGAAGGAATTATAAGAAAAAATATAAAATAAATTTGAAGAGGTATCCATAAGATATTAGTGGTTTATAATGATGAGTACAACTTTTTTTAACTGATGCATAAGTAAATTTTTAAAATAGACAATCCTATGTAATTTAGGAATGCAATTTTTTGGGAATGTAGATCAAAATATGAAAAATAAAAGAGTAGAATAAGATGATATCTTGACATCACTCATTGAATAATTTAATGATACATTATTTCATATTTTTCCGAAAATTACCACATAAATATATAATTCTACCACATTTTCCCTTTACTATATTAAATTACTTTTTTACCACATTAATATTTTTTTGGAAAAAAAATAAAAATTCCTCTTTTCTTATTATAAATGAGTTCATTACAAGGCAGGGCACCCATAAACGTAATTAAATTCAGAAATATGATAAATTTATCTTTTAAAAGAAATTAAATAATGTATGTAAAATGTAATTTTATAAAAAATTTAAATCATTACATTTTATGAATTCTTAATATTATTCGACATCAATTACAAATTAAATGAGTCTTAATATCATTTATTATTTATTGAAAAATAAATTTTTATAAATAGACCTTTAAGATTTATATGTTACTATTTTTTTATGATAATATAAATAAACTAGATACATATTTTAGTGATGAAAATATAATTTTGTAATTATATAATTTTAATCAAATCATATTAATATTATTTATCTTCTAAAATTTTTTATTAATCCATTTAATTTTGATCATACATTTAATATTAAAACCCCATTAATTAAATATTAATAAATATATTTAATATATTATTATGTAATTAATGTTATAAAATTATTTTAATAAAATATCTTATTTCTTTTATTTCACTCAGGATATTGTCATTATCTTTGAATTTTTTTACTATTAATTTTAAAACAATATCACAATGTCTTGGTACCTATTTGATAATATAATATAATACGACCTTATCCAACTAACATATTTTCAGAAAAAATATATCTAATTACCATATATCAAACAACCCAATTTCCATTAGTTATATTTCCAAAACCCATATATAAAATAGTAATGTTTAATTATCATATACGTCCATACAAGAATCTCTAGAGTTATGAATAATATTCATTTGTGTTTTATATAAATTTTTAATTACAATTATATCCTTATTAGTCAATTCTATAGTTATAATCATTGGTGTTATAATATAAAAAACCATATAGAAAATTTTTTCATATCTATTTTCGACGCTTTCGCCGGGGCACCCGCATTCATCCGTCCACGGAGGAGGATGCGCTGCATTATTGCCCCGCATTCCCTCTTTCCAAAGGCGGGTGGCATTCGCTCCTTATTAAGTGACGTCTGTTCCTTGATCGAAACGAGATGATGGGATGTCGGTTCATTCTTCTGTGGATTCCTCCTCAGAACACGTCACCTAGTCTGGGTCTCCCTCATAGATTTAATACGTTGTTCGTGAAGCTATTCTCAGTGCCATGTTTCCATGGACGTCAGTTAATTACACTGCTTCTGTCAGGACTTTCCAAAGGGCGCGGTCAGGAAAACAACCCGCAGTTAGGGGAGTAGTCACGTCGAGGCATCAGTAGCGTGTCTGGATACTAGGGAACTGGCGTGTCTGTCTTTTGTCCCTTTTCATGGGACTTCTCGAGGGTTTGGAAGCCTGAGGCATCCCACATCGAGCGCGTGGAATTATATGTCACAGACATATATCTGAGGTTTTCCTCATCTTCTTGTGTTTAACCCAGGGTATGCTGCAGGTTTAACGTCCAACGGAGATGGTTACGCCCAAGGCATACCATACAAGGTTTTCCTTAGGCATCTCTTGTTTATCACGAGGTATGTCACCAGTTTAACATCCAATGGAGATGGGTCGGCCTGATTAAAACAGTAGCTGATGTGAATCAAATTAATGAGGGATGCCGACATCGGGGCCAACCCATAGGTGGCTTCCTGAATGTTGTGAAGAGGAGCGGACCGACATGATCTCATTGGGATATGACGGTCCAGGTGAGAATCAGTGTGGATGATGGATGGATGAATGAAGTTGAGGGTGAATGAAAAGGGACCATTTCAAGGGCAATGGTGAAGCTGGGCTTGAGCCTCTAAGAGACCTCCTATATATCCTCGTGGCAGGGAATCAAAGTCCACGTAGTTCGGGATGGTGCCGGTGAACTGACATGAAGGGGGTCCTTGGTCCGATGGATGTCGTCAGCAAACCAACGTGAAGGTGTACCTTGGTCCGATGCATCAGCGAACTGACGTGAATATGGACCTTGGTCCGATGCGTATCGTCAGCGTACTGACGTGAAGGTGGACCTTGGTCCGATGTGTATCGTCAGCAAACTGACGAGAAGGTGGACCTTGGTCTGATGGACATCGTCAGCGAACCGACGTGAAGGTGGACCTTGGTCCGATGGAAGTCGTCAGTGAAACGACGTGAAGGTGGACCTTGGTCTGATGGGCATCGTCAGCGAACCGACGTGAAGGTGGACCTTGGTCCGATGAATGTCGTCAGCGAACCGACGTGGAGGTGGGCCTTGGTCCAATGGGCATCATCAGCGAACTGACGTGAAGGTGGACCTTGGTCTAATGGTGGTGGGCTTGTACCTCTGGGAGGCCTCCTACGTACCATGCATTTACATGGATCAAAGACCACGTAGTTAAGGTTGGTCACAAACGACTTGCTGCTGGACCAGAATGCAGTTTAGCGTCTTGCGGGATGAAGATGAACCCTGACGTGATTATACAACGAGAGGAGGGCTTTATCCTCATAGAATATTCCTACGTACCACACTTTCACATAGATCAAAGACCTCGTAGTACAAAGGGGGCTTCGTCGGTGAACCGACGTGAAGGTGGACTTTGGTCCAATGGGTGGTGGGCTTGAACCTCAGGAAGGCTTCCTACGTACCATGCCTTGACATGGATCAAAGTCCTCGTCATTCAAATTATGGAATTCATCAGTGAACCAACGTGAAGGTGGACCTTGGTCCAATGAGAGATGGGCTTGAACCTCAAGAAGGCTTCCTACGTACCATGCCATGACATGGATCAAAGACCTCGTAGTTCGAAGGGTTTCATCGGTGAACCAACGTGAATGTAGACCTGGGGATCCACTAGTGGTGGGTTTTAACATCGTAAAGGCTTCCTACGTACCATGCCTTGACATGGATCAATGTCCTCGTAGTTCGGAGGGTGGGTGTCTGCGAATCAACGTGAGAAAGGGACCTTGGTCCGATAGGATATGGGCTTGAACCTCAGGGAGGCTTCCTATATACCATGCCTTGACATGGACCAAAGTCCTTGTAGTTCGGGATGGTCACAATGGATTTCCATCAGACTGAAATGCAGTTTAACGTCATGTTGGACGCAAGTGGAACTCGACGTGAATAGATTACGGGTGGGCTTGAACCTCGTGGAGGCTTCCTACGTACAATGTCGTGACATGGATAAAAGACCTCGTAGTTCAAATGGGTGTGCAGTTTAATGTCATTGAGAGACAAGGGTATACAGTTTAACATCATGCTGGATGAGGGTATACAATTTAACGTCATGCTGGATGAGAGTATTTCCATGGCCGATGCTTACTCCAATCCCACATGAGTCATGCTCGGTGTGAGAAACAAGAGGCAGAAAGGACCTGACGATCACGTCGTGAAGTGTGCATCTGTGAGAAGCGAAGAGGGGCTTACGCGTTAGGCGGCCCATGGTGATGGGACGTACTCCGGGATGGAGGCCCGAAGTGCTGCAAAGCGCAGGGAAAGATGGATTTTGGACCAATGATGGGAGGTGCCTCATTCCTTACCGTGCCCTCCCCTGACCTTGGTAGTGCGGATGTACGGAGATGCAGGGGTGCAGCCATCAGTTGGGGAACTAGGTTCGCCCTTCACCTGTGGACATACGCTGCTCCGATAAGGAGGATATAATCCATTGTGGGGGGAGTGATTCCACTCCCGTGGAGACGAGTGGCGTAAAAATGTCCGAGATGGGGGGACCCATCGTGCGAGGCACGAGGCCGGGTCACAGTTTAACGTCATGTGTTGAGGACATGGTTCTTGGCAGTTTAACGTCCTGCATCTCGGATGGGGTGGGTTCACTCCACACCTCTAGGACTTACATAACTAGTACAATTTTCTCCGTGGGGGAGGGAAGGTACCAGTAATGTCGTAATCAAGGGGGGTCGTAGAGCGAACCATTGAGGGGTCCACGTTAGCGTGGATATGCGAAGAAGCAATAGCCGTTAGTGTGCCTATGTACAGAAGCATTAGGCGAAGCCACGCTATGAGTGTTGTTGTGAGTGGGACATTGAAATCACATGGTGCATACCTGGAGGGGCTCACGGGAAGGGGAATTTCCAAGCAAAGGAGTGTGCTTCGTGATGTGGAGTGCCTTGGCCATAGCATGGGGCAAAGGTGTGAGTGGAGAGTGCTTCGTGAAGTGGAATAGTATTCTTGGAGCATTGCCTCACAGAGAGGAGGTTCCTCATGAACAGGGTACTGCGAAGTAATGTGCTTCGCGATGTGTAGCGATCCTGCCTTAGCATGGGGATCGCTAGTACAGGATGGGTGTTTCGCGAAGGATAAATGCTCTGCAGCTGCCTGGGTTCCCTTGGAAATCCTCCCCCTTCGCAAATTCCCTTGGGCTTCATGAAGGGCATCCCTCTTAGAAGAGGGGCTAAAAACGAGCCAAAGAAAAGGTTCCACATGATGTGAAAGTACCTCATGGGGCTCCTGATTCCTAGGGAAAAGGGTGCTTCGCAATTCGGGAGTGGATAAGCCGAATGGTCGGATCATCCATTTTCTGGGCTCATGGGGAACCTAGTATTTTTATGCAAGGGGCGCCATGAAGCAGAACTCCGGTGCCGCCTCCGGTGCTTCACGACGCGTTCACAAACGTCAGGCCGTTCGCGGAGAGTTACTGCCTCGGTTGCTTCGCGGTGGGCTCGAGAACGTCAGGCCATTCTCGGAGAGGTACCGCCTCTTTTTCTTCACGGAGGGCTCGCGAATGTCATGCCATTCGTGGAGAGGGACCGCCTCCAGAGCTACGTGGCGGGCTCGCGAACGTCAGGCCATTCGCAGAGAGGTAACACCTCAAGAGATACGCGGCAGGCTCGCGAACATCAGGTCGTTCGCAGAGAGGTTCCACCTCCGGAGCTTTGTGGGACCGCGATGCTCAGGGGTGCTTCGCGTCGGTGCTTCGTGGGGCAGCGTGCATGACTTCTTTTTCGCTCCATTCGTTCATGAAATATTTTGGTGCCAACAAATTCCCTCCCTTAGACTTGGAGCCTTGGAGGGTGAAGGGTCAATGTCTGAGGGAAAATCACCAAAATTGTCGGCGGTTCGAGATGCGACTTCGTAAAGGGGGCCCGTGGTGCTGACCGGGGCCACGAGATCCGGACGCACCGCGATGCTCCGCGCGAGCGAGGCGCGCCACGAAGTTCTGGTGTCACCACCTACAAATAGGGGGTCGACCTCTTTTGTCTTCACGAGATCTTCATGTCTTTTTGTGCTCTCGATTTCGTGAAGCTCTGCATACTCCATGCCTTCTCTCCGTGAATCAAGCTTCACAGTGAACCGCGGGTCTCCGACTCCGCGACCTTGCCAAGCGAACTCCTGTTTGCTGGCCTAGGTCAGACTCCGCGGCTGGTCTCGCAACTGACCTTCGCGAGCTAGCTTCGTGAACGAACTTCGTGATCCGTTCTGAGAAAATTCATTTCTCAGTGTTGGAACTGAAATGGACCATCGAGAAGCTGTATTGAGGGTGCTTGCAGATGCTGCCTGTCGGGATGAGATGACCAAATTTCCGGGCCTTGGGGAGATGGTCCGAAGTCACTCGGACCACATTTCTTTGACAGAGCTGCTATCGGAGGGTCAAAAGAATTATCCACAGTGCAAGAAGCTTCCATTGTACGGATTTAGGTTTATGGATGAAGTCTTCATCCCTAATGTGAGTAGGGGCGAACCAGCTTGCTGGTTTAAGAGCACGCCATGTCAACACCAATGGTTCAGGGCGGCCGATGGTCATGTGTGGCAGGACATCACACCTGTCACCGCCGATTGTCTCTACAACCATGTGAACAATATTGATAGGAAGCCACTACAACCGGAGACGTCCCCTCCTCTCTACCGTACCATGCTGAAGGCGGCTTTGCTGGATTCGATGAAAGGGTGGTGCGATGAGTGGGACCAGTGCCAGAGTGGCAACTTTACTAATGACTTGGCCTGGGCCTACTAGGTTGGAGCCTCATGCGAGGAGTTTGGGGTCAAGCTGAGGAGAGTGGGTTTCTATGAGGTGGCATGGGCCTCCCAATTCCACATTTACCAACCGAAAAAACTGATGCCGGAATTGCTGAGCAGATGGTCGTCTAGGACCAATACCTTTCACCTGCACCACGGGGAGGTGGGAAGCAGCCTATGGGATGTTCACAAGATTTCAGGGGTTCTGATCTTGGGGGCCATGTATGATGAGTTCCTCCCCATCATGAGTGCGTGGGAAGATACAGAGAAAATGTCGTGACTGGCGTCAGTACTGATGGCACTCGTCCCCGGAGAGGACAAAGAGGCAGTAAGGGATGTCCACTTTAAGAAGTGGTTCAAGTGCTTCCTGAATTTCCCAGAGAATTGAGAGTTCTCTCCGAGGCCTTGAACTTGACCGAGGGAAGCCCAAAGGGGTAAGTAGAACTTGTATTGGCGGGTCTTGGAAGACATCCAATGGAAGACTTGGGGTTTTAGTGTCAGCACTGAACAATAGCCCATAATCAGGCTGGCATCTTTCATTGCGGATCTCATATGTGGTTGGATCCTACCGGTGAGGGATTCCAGCATGGGGGTGCGGCCCAGCTCGTTTATCATGGTGTCCATGTTGGAAATGGGGCAGCTGGTCAATCTGGGGATCAAAATCCTCGCCAAGCTGTACAGAATGCTGTCGCACATTAGCGAGGGAAAGAAGCCTCCAAGGATATGTGGTCCCTTCCACCTCCTGTATGGGTGGATTGCGGTGCACATCAGGGGGATCTATGAGTATCCAAACCCTATATCACCGTCAGGATCAAACTTCTTCCCCTCCATCCTGAATGCAGCTGGGAGATTCCCGTTCAATCTAACTGTGCTGATGGTGCTGAACCGGGTGTGGAGGGCATATGAGTTTAATTTCCACCCCTTCCCATTGACGAATGGTATACTCACTGATGACAGGAAGTGAACGGAAGAGTACCGGGCTTACCTCCTGGCCTTTCGAGGCAGAGTTTTGGTGGCACGAGTGGATCGTGAGCCGTTCTGCGAACCATACACCCCGCATCGGTTTGAGAGGCAGTTTCGGTGCCTCCAGCGGCTGACCCAGCAGGTCTACTGGGAGGTGCGTCGTGAGGACCACCCATGTGTGATGAGGGAGTTGTGGCTCATGTTCACATGGGAAGATGAGGAGATGTGAATTTCCTTGCCTCCATCCACCACTGCTTTCAGATTGGTGGGGGAGTATGCCATTTGATGGGAGACTGCTTACCCAGGGGAGATGCAGAATAAGCCAACTATTCGGGTTGGTGATGGTGGTCCTCCTCTATCCCGAGGTCAGGGTCAGAGGGATGTTAGGGCCTCTCGCGGTGGAGGGGCTGTCATGTCGGCGAGACCCGCACCGGCTGATGGTGTGGTAGCAGCGGCGGATCTGGTGATTCGGGCAGATAAGGTTCATCCTAAGGGGTGGCCACCGAGGGGATTTCGTAGGATATCCACTCAGGCTTCAGGGAAGCGGCTGCGTCATATCGACATGGAAGAGGATGCCATCTTCTAAGAGGCCTGGGACATTTGGGATGTCAACCGGAAATTCCTCAGTCCACCCGAGATATGGGCGCATATGAATCGCCTCGGGATGGAGTTTCCGGGCATAGGCCCAGTCCGGGCTAGTTTCATGGCGTCTCCGGAGGAGGCAGAGCAATACTTGGACGATATGGAGGACTACGTTCATTCCAGCAGTGTCCCTCACCCAATGACATACTGGTTGAGGGTACTGCTGGATTGAGCTGTCCCCCCAGAGTTGTCAGACACCGATCTAATGGAGCGCTTCCCCCTGCTGGAAGAATCAGAGGACTCCTCTCGGGAGGATGAGGCTGGAGGAGGGATCCCGTTGGAGGAGGGCGAGGTCGGAGATCAAAGCTCATATTCCGACGATTTCACAGAGGCTCTCGGGGTAGCATTCCGAACATCTTTCCTTATGGTCCGTTCTTGAGTCATTATGGACTTATCACCGATGTTTGAGCCATGCAGGAGGAACTCGTTCGCCAGCCTCATTCTCGCCCCTCGGCAGGTGATGATGCAGGACCTTCAGAACTAGCGCTTATGGCTGCGTCCAGTTCCATGTCTGGTGGG
Organism: Viscum album; assembly: GCA_963277665.1. Classification (NCBI taxonomy): domain Eukaryota; kingdom Viridiplantae; phylum Streptophyta; class Magnoliopsida; order Santalales; family Viscaceae; genus Viscum; species Viscum album. The sequence goes on along the minus strand of OY728158.1, from coordinate 1,456,953,207 downwards.
ACCAGAGAACCCGGGGTGGCTCCTCCGGAATCTCCAGAACATCCAACAGTATACGGAGGGCCTCGCCTCGGGGTCCCGTCAGTATCGGCTCAAGAGTAACACCAGTAGGTCGATCTCTATAAGTTTCCTCTACCGGTTTCCTTGTCGTCATATGTAGACTATACCAACCAACGTTTACGTCCTTCTCTGTCGTGTAGTTCTCTGACTGGTGTGGGCTGATGCAGCAAGGCTAGACGGGATGTCTGGTGGCATCCCTCCTATGGGCATACCAGTGATGGTGGCGATAGTTCCCCCATCTCCCCGAGCTGCAACACACATCATCACCGGCAGGACAACCATCAGGGTCGTGCTCGAAGTCATTGAGGTGGACTTCGATGGAGAGGATTGATCAGCCCGTCCCACTCCATTCATGCCCACTTCGGCGCCAGATGCCGCGCTAGATTCAACGCCAGATGCAGATCATGTCGAGGACTTCCTGCGGGCATATCCTGCGTATGAGCTTGCCAATCGTGCAAATGGGGACGAAACAGCCTCTGAAGAGGAAGACAACAACATAGTCCACCGTCGGTCATGGAAGCTAATCATGCGCTTCATCAAGGACACCCCCAAGCTCTATGGCTGAAAGAAATGGACAGACTTCCCTCACGGCTGCATGAACTATGCACTGGGGGAGTGGATGCCCAACGTCCTCATGCGCTCGTCCGAGATCGTATGGATGAAAAGATCCGGGAGCATGATCGTGGGATCAGCGTGGGCTGGCAGTGGAGGAAGGAGAGAAACATCAAGAAGCTCCAGGAGGCTGAAAGCAAGGTCCAACAGCTGCAGACCCGGGCAGATGAGCATTCAGCCTCCCTTGATGCACAATCCAAGATGATCTCACGGTTGATGACCCAGCTGGTAGAGGCAGAGGAGCATATGAGGCAGGCTTCTGGAAAGATGGCTGCCATTCAGGCCGGGGTAGAGAGGGCCAGAGCCAAGGCTGACGAATTGCGCCCTTCCGCTGCTAGGGAGGAGCGAGAGATGAGTCAGCGGCACCAATTCTTGGATGCCACAAGCCGAAGGGTGACGGAGCTGCAACGCTCCTTTGATGGGGTCTACCCGTCCATGGGGGGAGTCGACCCTCGGGTACTGTGACAAACTAAAAACCCTTTATTGATACTTTCGCGCTTCAATTTCATCCTTTGTTTTGAATGCCATAGCACGCACGATTTCCAATATTTAAATCAGTTCGTTGCATCACTACAATGTTTTCGGGACGTTTGGCGCTAATTCCCCAAGCTCACGTGGGTCAATCCTGATGTGAGAAACAGGAGATAGTTGCCTTCTCGTCCCACCTAACATAGGAGTGGAGACTATGCTCCGGGCATCGAGGATTTGGATTACCAGTCCGGATTTTCGAAAGATGGGAGAGGCTTGGCCAGAGAAAGAACTTCTCAAAACGGCCGAATAACCATTTCTTCAGCGTGCCCTCATGCACGAACGATGCAACACCAGGGGCACAAAAATAGGTCAGAACAGACGGAAACGGGAAGCGTGGATTAAGATTCCCAAGGTTCGGAGCACTGTGGGGATGGCGTGACAATAAAGGACATCTGTTAACCATGAAGGAGAAGTAGTACCCTTACTATGTTAGCATGGAATGGGGACAAAATGGGGGTCGACCGTTGACCGTGTTCGAAACACGGGACCATGTCACAAATGTTGTCAGCCAATCTTTCGGGACGTTGACCCAAGACAGTTGGCTGACCATAGGTCGAACATCCATACTGTTAGGGGGTCCTTCCAAACATGACCAGTCTTCCGGAACGTTGGCCTAGGACGGTAGGTGAGCCGATACGACATGAGACCAGGCCGTTAGGGGGTCCTTTCAGACATGAAAGGGAACGAGGGTCCGAATAAGGGGCACAAAAAGCGTGGAATATGGAGTGATGTCTTGTTCAAATAGAATCTGACACCTAGGTAGTTACACCATCGTGGTGGGAGTACGCCAGATTTGTGTGTTGGTTTGGTCATGGATCCTTCCTTCTTTGGGACAGGGCCTCTCTAGTGAGGGGTCCGACTAGGGGGCGGAAAGGGGAAGGATGGGATTGATGATTTCTATGGGCTGGACCCTAGGCAAAATACCAGGGTTTCTCTACGTATCCCATGAGGATGGGAATCAAGCGATACGTAGTTCTGGATGTGTAGTTTAACGTCATTCAGGATGATGAGAAGCCTGGCTGTGTTGGTACACATCCTGCCAAAACTAGTAAGCCCACGTGATTGATGCTCGATGTGGGAAACAAGTAGTGGTGGGAATTTCTCAAAATAGAAAAGGGGAGGTTAGTGTGGACAGACGCTTGGTGAATACCGACCCCATGATACTAACATGCCCATGTGGTGCACGTAGATGCGTGAAGAGATAGAGCCGAATATGTTGAAATTCCACTTGAACATGAGGAAGTGGAAATGTTTGAATCATGACGCTTGAGATTTGGATCACAATGACGACAACATGACGATAGAGGATAACTATTAACCGTGGAGAAAACGTAGCGTCCATATCGTGTTAGCCTAGAATGTGGACAAAAAATGAGGGTTGATCGTTGACCATGTTCGAAAAACGGGACCATGTCGCAAATTTTGTCAAAGATCCTTAGGGACGTTGGCCTGAAACGATTAGAGGGCCCTTAGGTCCAGCATCCATGCAGAGCCCTTAAGCCTAGTATCCATGTCTTCTTAGGGTCCTTTAGGATGTAGAAGAGGATGAGGATCCAAATATCGAGCTCACGAATCTTGGTCATGGGACGAGGGGAATGTCCCCATGAAAATACCACACATCGGGTTATTTTTCAAAACACATCTAAATATGACAACGAGACATATTAGATAGAGGGAGCAGAGTCCTTTTCAATAGGGAGATTTTAGTTTAGGGTCGTAGAATTCGGACCAAAGGGCAGGAGGAAACATGTGAGGCACATGGTGGAGTAACTCAAACACCTGGCATGAATGGGAATAGGGGGTGTGTATGGTGCGGTGAACAACCAAAAGTGAATGAGGAAAAAATCCCATATCACACCGCACGCCCCCCTTGGGAGAGGTTTTGGGTCAAGGAACTGAAAGTGAAACATAGGCTGGGCCCGCGGGGAAGTTCTTGGGCGCTCCTACGTATCTGATGAGGATGAGAATCAAGCTATACATAGTTCTTGAAAACATCATAGTTTACGGTCTCAGTACTTGGACCATGAGTGGGTAAGGGGAGAAAGGGACACATGGAAAGGTGGTTAAAAAACTTGACATGAATGAGGACCTAAGCCCTACTTACCATGTGTTATCTGGGGAAATGCTCGAGTCGAGGGACCGAACACGAAGGTTAGGCTGGGCCAGCGGGGTAGTTCCCGGGCACTCCTACGTATCTCATGAGGATGAGAATCAAGCCATACGTAGTTCTATAGTGTGACATGGTAAGATACCAGTGCTAGGGGAAAAAGGGAAGTGCGAGCGCTGCCCTTTCACTGAAAGGAGCGGAATTTGATAAATCTTGTTTGTCCTTTAAGGTGACTGGTTTTTATTGTGAAGTGATAGGCATAGGGTAGCAGGCCTTGGTGTCGCCTCACGAATCAAGCCATGATAGGCATTGAAAAATGGAATGGCACATGACCAATACCCAACGTGACGTCCTCTACAACGAGGTCATCACAATGCAATTTCATTTTACATCGTGCGGCCAGGACGATAGTGTCACAGTTTAGGGTCGTGTGATAGGACCAAGCATGCATTTTAACGTCATGCAGCAGAGATGTAGAAGAGGCAATGATAGGTGGGGAATGTGCACAGTGTCATGAAACACAATTGATGGAGACATGATCCCACATAACACTGTATTCCACTCCGAGAGGGAGACCTTATGCCGAGGGGCCTATATAGAGGTAAGAGGTGAAATGAAGGGGGAGAGACTAGCTCCTTAAATGGGTTGGACCTAAATACAAGGCGTATGAGCGGTCCTACGTATCCCATGAGGATGGGAATCAAGCTGAACGTTGTTGTGGGGATATCTTAGTTTATGGTCTTGGATCTCCGACCGTGAATGGCGACAACTTATCGAGTAAGCGCAGACTTCAACCCGATCCTTAAGCCCACGTGAGTTAAACTCGGTGTGAGAAACAAGGGGGTAATCCTTATCGCAATACATGGGGCATCCATCAAAGGAGAGTGGGAAGAGAGCCCCAAAGGACACCTTTGACACAACTTGTTCACCCAACACGCAGACGTGCACGGAGGAAAATGTACCAAGAGTTCCGAGACTCTACTTGGACATGATGAGACTGGATAAGGATGTGAATCGTGTAACCGACATTTTGGGCTTAATGGGGTTGGCGTGGTGATAGAGGGAAAACTGTTAACCGTGGCAGAAAAAACAGTATCCATATCACATTAGCCTGAGGTGGGAACAACAAACGAGCATCGACCGCTGACCATATTCGCAACGCGGGATTTTATCGATTTGTTGTCTGAAACCCTCGAGGGCGTTGGCCCGTAACGGTAGGAGAGACCTTGGGAATTGTATCCAGGCCATTATTGGTGATCGCTCTGGGTGTGAAAGATGATGGAAGCCCTGATGCAGGGATACACAAAGCCTGGAAAGCGGGTGCAGACGTGTCCGAGTAAATTTTGGCATTCCCGGTAATAAACCAGAGTGCCCTTAGGCACATCGGTGAACTACTGAAAAGGGTCGACGAAACAGCTCGGGAGGGAGAGGTACATGGCATGGTCATTACAGGACCAACGTGAATGAGGACATAATCTCATATCGCGCCATATAGACCCCTCGTAGAGGAAGGGTAGGCCAAGGAGCCAAGGTGGGATGAAGATTCCCGAGAGATGGGGCTGGACACGAAGCCTATACCTTCAGGTGTATCCCATGAGGATGGGAACCAAGCCACCTGTAGTTCTCTAGATGTAGTTTAACGTCATGCAGGATGAGGAGGGGAGTAATATACCCCCAAACAAGGGAGGTGTACGGTACAATGAATAAACCTCTGTGAATGAGGTCATAATCCCACACCACACCATACACTCCTATAAGAGAGGACAGGGGCCGGGGTCCCGAAAAGGCCAAGGGGCCAGAGGCTAGGCCTCGGTGAGGGAGGCATGAGGTTGGGACTCGGTCAGGACGGCCTGACTAACGTGCAGTTTAATATTTTGCAACAAGGATGGGGAGAGAGATAACAGTATTTCGTCTGGGGATGTGTACGACATGGCACGTAACCTGAACTGAAAGAGGACGCAATCCTACAACACGCAGTACATTCCTTATAAGTGAAACAGGGCTGTGGGCCCGACCGCTAGCACCACCCGGAAGGAAGTTTGTCACTTCAGGATGGGGAAGAAAGTGTTGCTACACCTAATGTTTGGGCCATCTCGGGGTGGACCCGAGGATCCAGGACATTGTTGACCATGTTCGAAGCACAATGTTCCTATGGTGACCTGATATGGGAGCAACAAATGAGCGTCGACCGCTAACAAAATTCACAACTCGGGACTTGTATCGGCTTTTTTCTTGGAAACCCTCAGGGGCGTTGGCCCATATCAGTAGGAGAGCCCTTGGGCGTAGTATCCAGGACGTTCTTGGGGGTCCCTCCGGGTGTGAAAAATGATGGAATCCCAGTCAAGGAGTGGGTGAATCATAGTTGTATCCCTCCACAAAAGAGGCAAAAATCTCCTGGTGACGTGCAACCGGGTCAAGGCTTGCTCGATGTGAGTTGGGGAAAAAGTGTGCACCCTGCCATGTGTCTTGACCTGAGGGGAAGATTTTGGCTTTGGGACTGGGCCAATGAACGAAATTTCCAGGCATTCCTACGTAACCCATTAAGATGGGAATCATGCCACAAGTAGTTCTTGAAGGCCACGCAGTTTAACGTCATGCGGTGAGGACGTGGGGGGATAGAAGAACAGGAGTGGGCACATGGTGCAACCCTTAAATCCTTTTATGAGCGAGGCTGTATGAGCAGGGCTAAGAAAGACTACTCTTTGCTACGCAAGGACCCTCCCAGGAAACTATTCCCCAGGGGGTAGTGGAAGAGAAGAGCTTGGGGCTGGGCTCAAGACAAGGAATCCGAGCGTTCCTACGTATCCCATTAAGATGAGAATCAAGCCACACGTAGTTCTTGAGGTGTAGTTTAGTGTTTTTCTAGACGAGAAATGTGTCTCAACTGGGTATATGTACGGTACGGAGGGTAACCCGATGCGAATGAGGATGTAATCCCACACCACACCGTACAATCCCATACGACAGACCATGTCGACGAAGGCCAAGGGGCCCGAGGCTGCGCATTGGTCAGGAAGGCCAGACCGGCTTGAAGTTTAACATCTTTCAGTAAGTACGAGGGGAGATCATAGTTTAAGGTCATAGAGCTCGGACCATTTTGCGGTTTTGCATCCTGCAGGATGACGGTTTACAGTTTAAGGTCGTGTTCGACCATACAGTTTAAGGTCGTGTTGGACCGTCTAGGATCCGGCGAAGTACTGCTTCAGGAACCTGGCATTGGTGGGAGGAGTTACGCGCTCACCATCCATGGTAACCAAGGAGTACGCCCCATTGGGGTAAACCTTGTGGATGATATAAGGCCCTTCCCATTTGGGTTCTAGCTTGGGAAGTTTCCTACCAGGGATCATTGGCGCTCGAAGGGCTAGCACTAGGATGCCCTGTAGAAAAGAATGGAGGCGAACCTTCTTGTTGAAGGCCCTCGCTATCTTATTATGATGCCTTTCCAAATTGTGCATGGCATGAAGCCGGTTATGATCCAGCACTTCTAATTCAGCTAGATGGATTTCAGCCACCTCAACTGGTGCCTGCTAGTCATGGACTACAGTGCGCAGCAATGGCAGATGGATCTTAATGGGTAGGATGACCTCAGCCCCATACACCCGGGAATATGGGGTCACCTGGGTAGAATTGTGAGTCATCGTCTGATAAGCCCAGAGGGCGTTGTGGAGCTTGTCTGGCCATCTTTTCTTGTTCTGACCAACCATCTTCTACAGAATGTTAAAGAGGGTTTTGTTGAACACCTTGATCTGTCCGTTTGCCTGTGCGTGATAGCGGGAGGTATGGTTCGAACGGATGTCGTACTTGGTGTACAATTTATTTAGCTCAGCTGCTCAGAAGTTGGTGCCGTTATCGGCGAGGATGGCGTGAGGGACCCCAAATTGGTGGATAATATTGGAGCTCACAAAGTCGACGATGGAACGGGCCTTGACCACTTTGAGTGGAACTGCCTCTTCCCACTTGGAAAAGAAATCTGTATCAGTCAGGATGAACCTACACTGGCGAGCCGTTTCCGGTGGATATGGTCCTACTGCATCAAGTCCCCATAACGCAAATGGCCAACAGTACTTGGTGGGGTGGAGGGGCTCTGGCGGACGATGCAGGAAGTTGGCGTGGACTTGGCATGCATGGCATCTCTTGGCATACCCGATACAATCGTGGATCATAGAGGGCCAGAAGTACCCCAAACTCCAGATTTGATGGGACAGCTTCGGCCCAGCTTGATGGGCACCACAGGCACCGGCGTGGACCTCTTGCATAACTTGAAGAATCTCTACCCTCTGAATGCAACGAAGGAGGACGCCATCGAAGCTCTGCATATAATGGATCTGTTCAAGACCGGTGCCGCTCTAGAGGGTAAATTGCAGCGCGCGGCGTCAGATTCGCTCGCACTCGTCCCGGTCCTCCTGGATGTGACCATTTTGGAGGTACTCGACAAAAGGTGCCCTCCAGTCGGGAGTGAATTCAACCACAGTGTCTGACGAGCCTGGGACCCCTGACGTAGAGGGCCCGCGGTGAGATGAATTACCCGCAGGCCATCATTTTACTCTTGGGTGACGGGGGCAATGACTCTCCAGTGTTCCACATGTATGATAAAATCATCTTGCTCGAGTTATGAGAGCGACGCAGCTAAGCCAGCCAAGGCGTCTGCTTGACCATTCTGTGACCGCAGTACATGGGTTATCTCTGGTCGAGAATAGAACTGGGCCATTAGGTGGAGGGTGCACTCCAGCAACGGTATAATCTTCGGCTTCCCGACGACATAGTAGTCATTGACCTATTTGATTACCAGCTCAGAATCACCGTTCACATGTGTATGGGGCACGTCGATCTCAAGGGCCAGCTCGAGGCCGGTGATGAGAGCCTGGTACTCTGCCTCGTTGTTGGTACGGCCTTCTGACAACAGGAACGAGTATGGTAGGATGGCTTGTGTCGGGGTAATGAAGACGATACCCAGGCCCACTCTGTTGAGCTTAGGATCGTTGAGCCTCCTACCGGTGGGACTCCGGGAGGCACTGTCGAAGTGCATTTGCCAACATGGGATGACACGATCGACTGAGAGGATCATCTCATCAGGAATATCCAGGTCCATGGATTGATCCGCGGACGTTTTATGGGCATCTAAAAAGTCTACCAATGCCTGTCCTTTAATAGCCTTCTGAGGTACGAACCTGATATCAAACTTCTGGAGAATCACCGCCCACCATGCTAGTTGGCCAGTCAACATGGGGCGGTTCAGGATGTACATTAGTGGGTCTACGAGGGAGACCAATTGTACCTCATGGTGATGTAGGTAATGCTGCAACTTCTGTACGGCAAAGACGAGCGCAAGGCATCTCTTTTCGATAGGGGGGTATCTGACCTCTGTATCGAGAATCATGCGGCTGAGATAGTAGAGATTTTTCTCAATACCCTTGTTATTCTTCTGGGCGAGCAGTGCACTGAGGGATCGTTCTAGGGTGGTCACGTAAAAGACCATCGGCTTTACAGAGATGGGTGGCATCAAAACCAGAGGTTGGAGCAGATACTGCTTGATTTCCTCGAAAGCGGTCTAACACTCCTCATCCCATTCGTAGGCGGCACCCTTCTTCATGAGATGGCAAAGGGGCATACAATTTCCGGCCAGATTCGCGATAAATTGGCATATATAGGCTATGTGGCCTTGGAGACGTCGAAGTTCCTGAATATTGCTCGGGGGAGGCATTTGGCTGATGGCCTTGATCATATCTAGATCGATCTCAATGCCTCAGTATCTAAAAACAAAGCCAAGAATCTTCCCAGAGGTGACCCCGAAGGCACACTTCAACGGGTTCATCTTTAGGTGATGGGAACGGAGGAAACTGAACACTTTCTCAAGGTCTTTGAGATGGTCATGGTGCTGGCATGATTTGACCACTAGGTCATATACGTAGCATTCCACCAGCGTCCTGAGAATTGGATTGAATATGCGATGCATGGACCTCTGATAAGTGGCAGCTGCATTTTTCAAGCCGAAGGGCACAACCTGGTAGCAAAAGGTACCTTGGGGAGCCTTGAAGGCAGTGAACTCCTCATCCTTGGGGGCCATACGGATCTGGTTGTACCCGGAATACCCATCCATGAATGAGAGAGCTTGGATCCCAGCCGTGGAATCAATCAATTACTTAGTCACCGGTAGTGGGAAGTCATCCTTTGGGAAGTGGCAATTAAGGTCGCGGATGTCGATAAAGACTCTGATCTGCCCATTCTTCTTCCTGAATTGCACAATGTTTGCAAGCCACTTGGGGTACTAGACTTTTTTAACGAAGTTGGAATTGATAATTTTGTCAACTTCAGACTCAACCATAGCAGCATGAGAAGGGTGCATCTTCCTGGGAGGCAGTTTAAACCCACAATGGTTTGCCGGGAGGCCTAGATGGTGAACGAATACCTGGGGATCTAGTCCTGACATCTCATTGTAACGCCAGGCAAACACGTCACAGTGTTGTTTGAGAAAGTCTACGTACTGCTGTCACTCCTCGAGGGACATTGCTGCATTGATTAATGTGGGTTTCGGATCTGCCTCGCTACCGAGGTTCACCTGTACCAGTTTATCAACCGTGGTAGAGACACCTTCCTCATAGGTGGGGGGAGCATCCAAAATGTCTTCCTCTCCACCCGTGGGGGGATTTCCCGTGATAGGAGATACTTCTGGGATATTAAAACCTGAGGGGAAGCTGGTGCCAGCTTGGGAAGCATTGATCATCATATACGGAGGCTCACTCGCCATTGAGACCATAGCAATGAAGGCATTCGACCCTATCCAATCTGGCCTTCGGCTTAAGGGGCCACGTTTGATGTCATAAAATCATTGGTGACGTGTCAGCCTGAGTCGGTTGATTCCAGCCCGGCAGAAGAGACACGTATGGCGTACTTCCATTGTCATAAGCTTGACATTCTGGTACCGCACAGGGGTAGGAGGCTCCGGGATCACCTGAGACTGGTTGGTGTAGGAGTACGAGGTGATTATCCACCGTCTCTTGCACATGGGAACATGCCTTCCTTTCATACTTAAAATAACAAAAAACTACCCCATGTTGGGGGTGGTGGCCTCCAATCGGTGTATTGGGAGGATGTAGGCATCATCCATGCTTTCCCAGGGATCACTCGTGACCAGGTATGGTTTATCCTCACTTACTAGGATTTTCTTATCCTTACTCTTGTAATAATCAGCATCCAGATAGCGGGCCACACAAGAGGCGAAAGGAGACACATCTCCTTGGAGTACGCCTACTCGATCATTGAGGGAGTATTTGAGGCACTAGTGATATGAATAAGGGACTGCTACATGCAGTTGGAGCAATGGCCTACCCATCAACGCGTTGTAGGCGGTGTCCTGAGAGATGACCATGAACTCGGTGCTGGCAATTAAACCACCGAACTGAGTCTTCAGGCGGATCTTTCCGAATGGGTTTTTCTCGGTCATGTCGTATCCCTGGATTCCGAAGTCATAGGGAGTTAAATCATCTTCAGACAGACCCATCTTTCGCAATGTCCGAGTCGGAATTAGGTTGATTTTGGAACCCGTGTCAAGGAGGTAGCGGCGGACTTCGACACCATTGAAGTGGCTAGTGATGTACAGTGGGAGAATATTCCCCTGTATAGGAGGGTCCTCATCTTCACCGGAGAATGAGATAACCGCCTGACATTCGGCGTTCTCAATTGACTCAGCGTTGAAGGCTTCAACAGCTGCTACCTCCGCCTCAAACTGAAGGGGGCTCCTTAGGGCCTCGACAAGTGCTTCGCGCATTTCAGATGATAGGAGAAGGGGCCTCGAGGATAGAAATCCTTGCTGGAATGCCGGCCAGGTGTTTCAGAACATCATAATTTCATTCCAAGTGCGAACCCCTGCTTATAGGAGGTCATTCGGGAGTTGGAGGCATAGCGGGTCTTGCCGGTCGAACCTGCGGTTGGCTAGTGCTGGGTACATCCTGCAGCCTACTAGTTGAAGCCTAGAGAGTAGTCGTCGGAATAGGATCAGACAGCGAAGACTGGCCTGTAGCTGGGCAAGACTGACTGTGATATGAACAATGCAGCTCTTCCTGATCTAGTAGCACAAACGGCGGTGGAGGTAGAGCTGAGGACATCAGATGGGGTTGCGCGTGCTGAGCTCTACGCTGAACCTGCTGTCTGGTCTCAGTAGCGTGCACGGCTTGGATGAAAGTTCCCTCTAACATGCCTCGACGATCATCTTGGTTGTGGTTCCGCTGACGTTGACATCGGATGGGGATGTTGGGGAGGCTCGTCTAACGATCCCCTTCGTCGGGAGTCATATAAGGCTTTACTAGCTCCACGATGTTAACCGCAGCGTACCCCTGGCTGTCGGTCGATGATTCATCCACTACCGGGTGGATTTTGGGAGGAATCCCCATTTCAGGGGGCATAAAGTCGCCAAGAGTGTGGGATGACGATGGCTCTGGTAGAGCGCGTTGTTTCTTCTTGCGTCGTCGCTGCTTGCCCTTTTCGGAAGAGGTCGACTGTGAAGGTGGTGCAGAGGTACTGGATACTTCTTCTGAAGGTTTTGGATACTTCAGGCGTGACCGGATGATAACATGGTCACGTACGATGGTTTTTCAAGCCATCCAGTCGTCGTATCTCTGGGACCTGGGGATGGGAACCTGGTGCCACTCGCCTTCATTGTCGCTACCGATCTCTGATCCTGCAAAGACACCTGCTACTTGTGTTGGTGCTGGGACCAACCTGACTATGTTGTTGTTGACCTGGTCTTGAAGCCAGTCTTTAAACACATAGCATTTTTTGAGGGTGTTCCCCAATATCTGATGATAAGGACAGTAGTTGGGGTGATCGGTGAGATTCACCTCTCTCAGCCTTCTATACTCGGGAAGGCGCACAATCCCGTGCTCTAGAGCCCTTCAGAAGTAGCCCGACACTTAATTTTCGTTGAACAAATAAATCTGGTGCCTTCTTTCTGGATAGGGGGCCCTAGGGGCTTGGCCCTGATGAGGGGCCGAAGGGTCCTGCTGAGGAGGCAGTGCCTGATTGTCTCGCCTAGGTGGAGGTGGCACGTTGTGTGGGGGAACCTGTCGATTCTGAGGCGGTCGCTGCTGGGCAGGAGCCTGCACTTGAGGTTGAGGACCTTTACGGGGTTGTGGGGATGGTGCCGCTGGCAGTAATTCCAGTTGCCTGGGGGCTTCTATTTGGTCCACCGTGGCGGTTTCGGCTCTGGAAGTCCTCCTGGCTGGGATCATAGGGGGCAACGAACGTGTGTGACTAGCCTGTTGGAGAGCCCCCTCAAGGCGCTCAGCCTTATCTGAGAAATCCTGGAATCCTCCATGGTAGTTCTGGGTAATCGGGGAAGGTACCATCTCCGTTTTAACATTCCCTACACACATAATCAGTAATTTCTCTTGAGTCAGTGGCATATCGATAGAGTACATAAGTCCCTTCCACCAGGCGATGGAATCTGCGACTCGCTCATCAGGACTTTTCTTGAACTTGAATAGGTCTGCAATGCTGGTCTTCCACGTGGTGGAGCTGAACTGGTATAGGAACTGCCGGCAGAGATCCTCCCAACCGGTCACCGATCCGATAGGGAGCTGGTTGTACCAGACGAATGCGGGACCTCCCAATGTCTACCCGAAACATCGGAGCTTGGCAGCTTCTTACTGGGCCGGAGTCCCCATCATGGGGCCACACCTGGAGAAAAAATGGTCCAAGTGTTGTGGTAGGTCCCCTTTCCCGTTGAAGGGCGAGAAAGTGGGGTTCCCAAAACCCGGGGGTGCATTCATATCATCCACCCCCACAGGATACAGCTTTCCATCCAGTGGGACTACCACCCGCCGCGTTTCCAACGCTTCGAGGCGGGATATGAGTGCCGTTATAAGATAATCAGGGTGGGGGTCCCTGTCTTGATGGGGATCCCTAATCACGAGTGCATTTCCAGGTTCTTTGACATGATAGATGGCTTCGGCGGCTCGTGGATCGACTGGAGGAACGACATGTGGGGCAACTGGGGGAACCCGGACTAGATTCTTCAGATTTCCCCGTCATTCAGGGGGTTTGGCGAGACGTATCATGCCCTCTTTCCGTAAGTTCCAGCTTCTGCCCTGTCTGCGGAAGTAGCATGATCCGGGTTTCCCGGAGGCATCTCACTGGGGGGAATTTGTTCCTGCCCCTGCTGCCCCGGCTTGGGATTACCATAGTCGGGTCACTGCTCTACAGCGTGCTCGACCAAGAGTTCTTCAACCGGCCTCTACTGCTTAGTAACCTACTTGCGTAACGTGGCCTTCTCGGGATCTTTGCCCGTTTTCTGTACAGTGGCAGACGGGTCGGAGTGCTTGACAGTTCCCACGTGCTCCTTACCCTTACCGGCATTTCGACTGAGCACCAGCGACTCGGTGGGTACATGGAGGCATAGAAGGTTCCTCTGTTGATGGGTAACCCTCCCAGATGGGTCCATCAGTGGTTGTACGCCCTCATGGGGTAAGTCTCGATCGAGAAATTCAAGCTCATCCTCCTTGTCTGCTACATTAGCCATGTGGACCGCGACCCCGCTCGAGGGCATGTCCTCAATGTCGCATAACGAATCGGTCCGCCGTCAGATATGGATGATGATGAGAGCGGCATAGTGTCCCCAGCCACGTACTTTCACATGGGGGTAGCTTCCCTGATGACTCTGCAAAGTACTTTGGAACTATGAAGACATTTCTGTTGAAGGGTGCTCTGACAGCCTGGTGACTCAGGGTGCTGGGGCACAGGGAGTGCGGCCAAATCGATCAGGCGGCATTGCTCGCCAATTTCTCCCAAGTGCTCTCGACTTCTGGAGTACATCACCCGCTCGTAACGAAGGTGGAAGTGTGTCGCCCATAGGGTTCGGCAAAAGCACCCCACTACTTCTGGGGTAAGGGACTCTGGTGCGTGAATGTTCGGCGCCGCTGTCGGCTAGAACTTCTCCGGGAAGTGATCCGCTGTGAGAATGTTCCAGAATATCCTGGGTTCGGACTCGGGGTCTGAACCTATATTTTCCCAATCGTTAACCGGGGGCGGCTAAGGGAATGGTAGCGGTACCGAGGAGGACCTTTGGGACAGTAAACTCAGTGGAATAGAATACGTCGAACAAGCTAACTGGCTGTCGAATTCCGGGCCATCCTCTGAAGAGTGAGGTGACCTAACCATGATATCACAGTAAGATGGGCTGATAGCCACAACTTCAGGCACAGGAGTCACGATTGCCGGTGATAGGTCATGTCATTGCTCTACCACCGTTGGTCCCCAAAATAGCTCTATGTGATCTCTGGTAGATGTAGAGGGCACTTCTGGTGACAATGGTGGTGATTACACGGTCGGGTCCTACAGAATTTCCATGATTTCTTCCTCCTGGATGTACCTGCGGAGAGAGGTGGGAATCCGGTGGACCTCGCATTCTGGGAGAATGAGGCTGACGCGCCTGGTTCCTGACCCAGTCCGGGATGCGGAGGAGCGGGGAGAAGATTCCATCGCTGAGTCTCATTCCGCTTCAGAATCCAAGAAACGAGCTGGTTTGATCTCCACCCGCTCCCCCTTAGGATTCTTCCTGTGGCGGCGATGACCCGCTCTTCTACCCCGGGGTGGCTCTTCGGGATAGGGTTGTTTCTCAATATATAGTCTTGGGGCGGCATTGGCGCCATGGCAGAGAGGGCCCCCGCTCGAGGTGGCCAGGGTGCGAGGGGCACCCAGGCAAATTTCAAAGGGTACATTGGGAGGACCTCCATGGACGGTGTGGGCCGAGCGAGGCTGAACATCCCTCCCCATGTTTCCGGGGCGAGGAGAACCTTCGCCAGTTGCCGAGAGAACGTAGGGAAGACCCCCACGTTGTAGAAGGACTGGATAGACAGTGCCTTCAGATTGGCATTCGGGGGCAGGAGGAGGGACTCCATACCCTGTATAGTGGGTGCGGGAGAGGTTTCCACGTCGAGCGTCACCGCCAAGGGGTGGGTCTTCCTTCGGGATTGGGGTACCACAAGGCATACCTCCGTGCTGAGTTTTTGAGCGAGGAAAGCCCACGCTCTGTGGAATGGTGGTACGGAGAGGACCTCCGTATAGAGTGACGTTACCACAGATTGGTTCACGGCAATCATCGCCCGGGCCTGTGACCCCGAGAGTCAAGCCAGCCTGCCCATGAGGCAGCTGAGGCCTCGATCCCGGTCGGGTGAAGGAGTGCCCCTGCTCAGTGTATGCAGGAACTCCATGATGCACGTCGGCGGTGGACTGAGCCACAGTAATTGTTGACGTCGACATATCCTGGAGAGCATCCTCAACCCGGGCCAGGAGCTAACGTCAGGTTAGAGGAGATGGCGTAGGTGGTGCAGGGGCATAGCCTACTTGGTCTTCCTCAGAAGCCGGACGGTGGCGCTGACGCGTCAGAATTGGAGCCCTTACCTGGAGCCCTTGGACCGGTACTCTAAGCGGGCCGAGCCGGGCGTCACCCGTCTCATCAGCATAAGGCATGGAGTCGTCCAGGCGTTCCGGGGATAGGCTCCCGAAACGATTGAACATTGGGGTTGGGAGAAGGGGCTCCCTGCGTGGCCTGTTAGGGCGGCGTTGACGGTGGGGCCTGGATGCCTCCAGGTCCAATCAGACCATATCCCGAGATGGGATGACCCCTTCCTCCTCGTACATGCGTACATGGTTTTTGATCACCCTTCACTAGATGATCTCTGACGGGGAGAGGGGACGTGGGCGCCCCGTATTCACAGATGTAGAGGCCGTTGTGGCGGTAGCAGAGCCATGGGGGTGGTTGTGCCGGTGTTTCCCCTGCCCCTGCGTAGGCGAGCGGGCGGTGATCGTGTCTCCATAACAGCAAACTAGTTTCTGGGAAATGAAGGGGTCAACTCATCAGCACTGCGAGGAAAAGGATCTACAACAAATGCCCCATCGCCCTTCCATTATCCATATCTGTAAGAAGGATCCATGCAAACATGTTGCAGAACGGAGTGCCCCGCGTTCCACTTCCCCAACATCCGATGAATTTCACGCCATTCCCGCTATTTTCTTAGAGGGACTAGGTACCGGATATCTGGATCCAGTGACACGTCAATCTACTGGTGTCTCAAACTCTACTAATCTCCATATTGAGGAGAAGACATTCCCCGGGATATGACGGTCTGGGTGAGAATCAGGGTGGATGATGGATGGATGAATGATGTGGAGGGGGAATGACAAGGGACCATCGCATGGGTGATGGTGAAGCTAGGCTTCAGCCTCGAAGAGACCTCCTACGTATCCCCGTGGTAGGGAATCAAAGTCCACGTAGTTCGGGATGGTGTCGGTGAACCAACATGAAGGTGGACCTTGGTCCTATGGATGTCATCAGCAAACCAACGTGTTGGTGGACCTTGGTCCGATGCGTCAGCGAACCGAAGTGAAGATGGACCTTGGTCCGATGCATATCATCAGCGAACCGATGTGAAGGTGGACCTTGGTCCGATGTGTATCGTCAGCGAACCGACGTGAAGGTGGACCTTGGTCCGATGGGCATCTTCAGCAAACCGACGTGAAGGTGGACCTTGGTCCGATGGGCATCGTCAGGGAACTGACGTAAAGGTATACCTTGGTCTGATGGATGTCGTCAGCGAACCGACGTGAAGGTGGACCTTGGTCCAATGGTGGTGGGCTTGAACCTCTGGGAGGCCTCCTACGTACCATGCCTTCACATGGATCAAAGACAACATAGTTCAGGTTGGTCACAAACGACTTGCCGCTGTACTGGAATGCAGTTTATCGTCGTGCAGGACAATGATGAACCCTAACGTGAATAAACGATGAGAGGTGGGCTTGATCCTCGTAGAGGCTTCATACGTACCATGCCTTAACATGGATCAAAGACCTCGTAGTTCAAAGGGGGCTTCTTCGGTGAACTGACGTGAAGGTGGACCTTGGTCCGATGGGTGGTGGGCTTCTACCTCAGGAAGGATTCCTACGTACCATGCCTTGACATGGATCAAAGTTCTCGTAGTTCAAATGATGGACGTCGTCAGCGAACCGATGTGAAGGCGGACCATGGTCTATTGAGAGATGGGCTTGAACCTCGGGGAGTCTTCCTACGTACCATGCCTTGACATGGATGAAAGACCTCATAGTTCAAATGGTTTCATTGGTGAACTGACGTGAATGTAGACCCGGGGAACCACAAATGGTGGGCTTGAACCTTGTGAAGGCTTCCTACGTACAATGCCTTGACGTGGATCAATGTACTCATAGTTCGAAGGGTGGGTGTCGGAGAACCGACCTGAGAAAGGGACCCCAGTCTGATGGCAGATGGGTTGAACCTTAGGGAGGATTCCTACATACCATGCCTTGAAATGGATCAAAGTCCTCGTAGTTCAGGATGGTCACAATGGATTTCCATCAGACTGAAATGCAGTTTAACGTCATGTTGGACGCAAGTGGAACTTGACGTGAATAGATGACGGGTGGGCTTGAACCTCGTGGAGGATTCCTACGTACCATGTTGTGACACAGATCAAAGACTTCGTAGTTCAAATGGGTGTTCAGTTTAATGTCATTGCGGGACAAGGGTATACAGTTTAACGTCATGTTGGACGTGGGTATACAGTTAAGCATCATGATTAATGAGAGTATTTCCATGGCCGATGCTTACTCTAAGCCCACGTGAGTCATGCTCGGTGTGAGAAACAAGAGGTAGTAAGGACCTGACGATCATGTCGCGAAGGGTGCGTCCGTGAGAAGAGATGAGGGGCTTACGCGTTAGGCGACCCATGGTGCTGGGAATTACTCCAGGATGGAGGCCTGAAGTGCGGAAAAGTGCATAGAAAGAGGTATTTGGGACCAATGATGGGAGGTGCCTCATTCCCTACCATGCCCTCCCTTGACCTTGGTAGTGGGGAATTAAGGAGATGCAGGGGTGCAACCATCTTTTGGGGAACTAAGGTCGCCCTTCTCCTGTGGACATATGCCGCTCTGATAAGCAGGAAATAATCCCTTGTGGGGGGAGTGATTCCACTCCCATGGAGATGAGTGGCATAAAAAATGACCGAGCTGGGGGGGACCCTTGGTGCGAGGCACGAGGTCGGGTCACAGTTTAACGTCATGTGTTGAGGACGTGGTGTTTGGCAGTTTAACGTCCTGCAGCTCGGACGAGGTGGGTTCACTCCACACACCTAGGACTTATATAAATATTACCCTTTTCTCCATGGGGGAGATATGGTACTAGTAAGGCCGTGATCAAGGGGGATCGTAGAGTGAACCATCGAGGGGTACACGTTAGCATGGCTACGCAAAGAAGCAATAGCCGTTAGCATGCCTATGTGAAGATGCATTAGGTGAACAACGCTATGAGTGGTGTTGTCCATGGGACATTGAAATCACATCGTGCATACCTGGAGGGTTGCATGGGACGGATAATTGCCAAGAAAAGGAGTGTGCTTTGTGAAGTGGAGTGACTTGGCCTTAGCATGGGGAAAAGGTGTGAGTGGAGGGTGCTTTGTGAATTGGAATAGAATTCTTGGAGCACTTCCTTGCGAAGAGGAGGTGCCTCGCGAAGCAGGGCGCTGCGAAGTAGTGTTCTTCGCGATGTGTAGGGATCCTGCCTTAGCATGGGGATCGCTAGTACAGGATGGGTGTTCCGTGAAGCATAAACACTCCGCGGTTACCCAGGTTCCCTTGGGAATCCCCCTCCTTTGCGAATGACCTTGGGATTCACGAAGGTCATCCCTCTCGGAAGAGGGGCTCAAAACGAGCCAAAGCGAAGGCGTCACGTGAAGTAGAAGTACCTCGCAGAGCTCCTGATTCCCAGGGCAAAGGGTGCTTCGCGATTCGGGAGTGGAGAAGCCGAAAGGTCGGATCATCCATTTTTTGGGCTCAGGGGAACCCAGTATTTATAGGCAAGGGGCGTCGTGAAGCAGAACTCTGGTGCCGCCTCCTGTGCTTCGCAGCGTGCTCGCGAACGTCAGGCTGTTCACGGAGAGGTACCACCTCAGTTTCTTCGCGACGTGCTCACAAACATCATGTCGTTCGCAGAGAGGTACCGTATCGGTTGCTTCTCGGCGGGCTCGCGAACATTAGGCCATTCTCAGAGAGGTAACGCCTCTGGAGCTTCACTGTGGGTTCGCGAATGTCAGGCCATTCGCGGAGTGGGACCACCGCCGGAGCTTCGCGGGACCGCGATGCTCGGGGGTGCTTCGCGTCGGTGCTTTGCGGGGCAGCATGCGTGACTTCTTTTACGCTCCTTTATTTCATGCAATATTTTGGCACCAACAATATCTATGCTATTATTATTTTATTATTGATATTTTTTTATAGTAGTTTGTTTTAATTAGGTTTTGTATAATATTATCCAAATTTTTTAATGAATCTTATGAATTTTAATATCATAACTCAAAACAATATTTCATTTTTCATATTAGATTAGTGTATTTTATTCTACCAGATATCAAATACATATAATTTAGAATTTGAGAAAAACATATTTTAATTTCTGGGTGTTATAGGGATGATGGGAACCAAATAACCAAAATGAAATATTATTTAATGATTATTGTTAAATTATATTACATTAATATCCTACCACATATAGAATCCACCATTGATGAGGATGACTCTTATAAAAGATATTTCCTGACATATTTTAATAGTTATAGATTTATAGATTGACTATTGGGATTCCATGGTGTACCCTTGAATTAAATAATCATTAAAATAGAATTCATACATAAAACTAAACAAAATGACTATCTCTCAAAAAATATCAATAGTAGAAGTAATCTAATATTGAATCATCCATTTTTCATTCAAACTGAACCACATTTTCTACTCAATTACTATATAATATGTTACTAATTCCTACTTGGGATAGGATTAGTTAATCATAATATATCTAGAAAATATCAATAACATCCCCCAATTTCCCAGTAACAGATGTGGTTGATATCACTAACAAAATAGGAATAACCCCATAGTTAAAACTATTAACCCTTAAATCAGTAGTATGATGTGGAAAAACATATCTTCATCATCCCTACACATATTTAAATCTTAGACAAACCTTACCTCTTTAATGAAAACATGGAATTTATTATTGATTCATCATTATATTTGAAATTTTTTATGGTATATGTTTATTCAGTATGAATATATCATAGAAAATTATATTCTATATAAACATATATAGTTTAAAGACATATTTAATTTGACCCATAAACTACCATGAAATGGAACATGAGTCCTTTTTATGTATCTCCCAATTTAGAAGATTGTTCATTGTTATTAAATTGTTGATCATATGTTTTACGAAAAAAATGAAGATAAAAATATATATAATATTTTTGCTAAATTTATACTGAGTTGTGTCTTTATAACTTCATAATACAAGATCATGAAAGCAGAATATTGAATTCCCTTATAGGGATTGTTTCAAGGAACCAATTGGTAGACACAATGTGTAACTGTTAATTAACGGTGGTCCTATATAGATTGATTACAATTCCTTATTAACAAGGTTATGGATTCACATGCACATAGTACTTACCTCATTACTTAATAAAAAAAATAATTTTTTTGAATTAATGGTCCTAGAACACTACATTGAAAGATGCCTTTTTAAAAAAATTTATTCAAATGTCACTAATAATTGTATTATAAAAATACATAAATTAACCGTAGTGAATGATAACACACAAATAATATAACCCAATGGTTTTTATTCTAGTATCTATAATCAATTGAGTGGATTGGGAGAATGTTTTGGCATCTATACAAATACATTTAGACAACACGACTGAATATTTAGATTCATAGAGTGGTGCAAGATAATTACATAAACCTTATAGTCACCATACTAAATGGTATTAGTAAAATGTATTCATTTTTAATATATAAAATTAATAAAGGATTATATTATATCGTAATTTTTAAAAATTTGTATAACCATCGACTGCCATTAATTAGATTATATTTTTACAAAAACATTTCCCAAAATAGTATGGTATTGACTGTCTTTCATTGAACCATTAACAATTTAATGGGCTTCCAAAACCTATGCCTTAGTTCATATGGTTGTAGTCAATCTAGTTGAATCCACAAATTCCCCAAATTGGATTGATCTAAATAGAAAAGGTGATACTCTTCCACCACCATCTAAAGCACTTGCAATTTGTCAATCAGAATGTATTTAAAATTAAATGATGAATAAAAAATGATTTCTCCACTATCCATTGCTAATATTTTTACAACTATATATGATATTAGATGAGTGTATATTTATATATTATAATATATAGATACAAACATATTTTTCCTCCATGAACTGACAGGAATAAGAAAAATACATCTCATTCCATAAGAAAAAAATTGATACATTTTCCTGTAGTTATATTAATATTTATAGATTCTGTATGTAGATAGATTCTCACCATTATAGTTGACTGGATATCCATCATAGTTATACAGAGGCTACAAAACTAATTCCACTACATGATAACATAATGGTGAAAAAAATGGTCCAAAAAATGATCAAAATATATATATTCTACAGTTTCAATGAAATTATTGGTTTTGGTAACTATTTTATAATTAATAGGATTAGTTGTAATATTTATTTTTTAATTTACTAAAGGAACAAATATCACCATTTAATAGGTTTTTCTTTTCCCTTCTATGTATCATAGCTACAAATAAATTCATAAAATTGTTTTAAGGCCATAGTATTATTAGATGGGTATTCTAATTAAAAAATTATATATATATATGAAAAATAATTAACTAAAAAATTTCAATGATCTAAAAATCGATTATACAACTACCTGGTGATTATATGTTCCTTGGTTAATGTGTGTAGTGGTTAACATTATTCCATGAAAAACATCATTGTGAATATTATAGAGAATATTATTGGATGATATGTTGAGTATCATGTTTTCATATAACACTTTAATTATGTTATACTTACATACATAAAGTAAATTTTTGAAATGTCTGACCTAGATATATTAAAATTGAACCTACTGAAATAATCCTTCATGGGGATCTCAGGGAAATTTTCATGACCCATCCCCTAGGGCCTGTTTCGTAACTACCCCAAGCCTGCCTTCCATAGGCTAAGGGTTTTTCGACTATCACCTATGGCATAATTCCCTAAAAATACGAAGGAATTGCCTTTATAACCTGTATACACACACAACAAAGCACAAAGATGGATACAAAACACTAGGTAAAATTGTATAACAAAAGAGTGATGGAAGTAAAAGGGGCTGAAAATACAAGCCCAACTGTAATGTTCAAGAAACTAAAAGTACATCTGATGAAAAGTAAAAATTCCACAGGTTCATCCTCCTGGATTCCTACATGATGGTTAGGTATAGATAGCCTCCTGAGTACTCCACATCCATTAGTCTCCTCTGTGTATGAACTCGTCACATGGTCCACCTCTGGGTACTATCTAGTCCTGCTACTCTCAGCCTCAGTTAATGTTGTCTGTCGTCTACATCCAACACAACAAGGTGCATGCGTAGCCTTTTCATGGGTGAGTATAAAAATACTCAGTAGGGACCCCGAGACCTACATGGTCTCACAAAATCCAGTAAGGATAAACTACAATGTATGAAATCAACAGATAACCATACATAGGGATATTCGTATACATATACCTATGTTATATCGTGATCCATCTCAATCATTCGTTAATCAAGAAAAAAACTAACTCAGATTAACCCAGATTTTATTCACATTATCGAAACCTCGGATACTAGAGAAAACCTTCTCCATAGAGAACAGTGGGCCTGCCGCGTCACACAGATGTGCTTCCCACTAACATTGGACTGCTGATGTACTTCTCTTGTCGAGTACAGTGGTTCTTCTGCATCACACAAAGGCGCTCCCCACCATGGGTCTACCGCATCACCAAGAATTCTCCTCCACCATGGGTCTTCCGCCACAACCAGGTGATCCCCACTAGGACATTCAAGTCACTCTGAGTCAAACTATCAGTAGTCATCAAGTTGCAACCAGCAACTAGGTTTCCACATAAAAGCTCACTCATCCCTGGATGATATGCTCTAGGAGCTACTGTTCCAGGCTCCAATTTCACAAAGCCTCCACAACGATGTCTCCCAAGGTTCATCCATTTCATAAGGGTCTCACCACAACAAATGAAGCGTCAATCGGACGCCCGATCTGTGAGTTATTATACTTTTAGTCCCGGGGGCCCGGTTGGATTCGTGCACGATCAGACTTGACTGTATCTCAATTATACCCCAAACCCTAGTGGGGTATAGTCAAAGGAACTGTCATAATCCATGATTACTAGCGCCGCAGATGGTTCTTCAAACGGACGTCTGGTGCCAAAGATATGGCCAAAAGAAGGTAAAGGGTCGTAGTGGGCCCAGTCTTGTCCGACATGGTCGGGCCGAGCCGGCCCGACCTGGTTCGGGTCGACCCAGATGACATGTTGGGCGGCCAGCCTATTAGCCTCGGCCCAACTCACTAGGCATAGCCCAGCGATCCGTGAGTGCGCGGACCGGTGACGAGGGCACAGACCGGTCGCGGGTCGGTGCAAGGGCGGTTTAGCCCGGAGGGTGCTGCGAGGCTGACTCTGCCCGGAGGGCACCGCGAGGGCATTGACCGGTTTGGCCGGATCATCGTGAGTGGCGCAAGAGGACGGCTCGACCACATCGCCGTGAGGGGCGTGGGAGGGCAGCTCGGCCGGGGCACTGCGAGGGCGCTGGTTCAGCCCGGGGTTTGGGAGGTTGGTGGCTGGTGCAGCCAGGGCATCTCCAGAGGGTGTTGCGAGGCCAGTTCGACCGGTAGGCGTTGGAGGCTAAGATCCGGGGTGGGGTGTGGCTTGGGTTGGTTCAGATGGCGGGAGGTACGACCAGTGTGGGTTGGAAGCCGGTGGGTGGC
Organism: Viscum album; assembly: GCA_963277665.1. Lineage (NCBI taxonomy): Eukaryota > Viridiplantae > Streptophyta > Magnoliopsida > Santalales > Viscaceae > Viscum > Viscum album. Next base: position 1,456,929,032 of record OY728158.1, on the reverse strand, counting down.
GCGGTTCGGCCCAGGGCAGCGGAGGCCGGTTCGGCTAGAGTGTCGGAGCGTCGCAGGGGCGGCTCTGGTTGCGAAGGCCATGGGTAGTGCGGTCTTTTCCTTCATCACCTTCTTCTCCTTCAATTCTATGTTGAATAACATCACAAAGAAGAATGGCAGAGGGGGGGGGGGGGGTCGGGCCATCTTAGTTTGGATCGCCCCCTCCACGTTTAGGGTGGTAGAAATTGGTTCATCAAGAACAAAAACAAAGAACGAGCATGGAAGAAATCTTAAAAAAATCAATTCTCATAATCCCTCATTAACAATATATTCCCAAACTCCATGGAAAAACATCCACGGATCAACATGATAATAAGTAGGTTCACATTCTTTGTTTTAGAAGTAATGAAACAAGGGAATAATATCGTACTTAAATAAAATCCCTACCTAGTTCATTTTTTATCGACATTGGCACGAGAATCCAGAAATCGATTCATTGTAGACGAACACGTAATACGTCGAAGGAGTCCGACGATGAAGGTCAAAGGATTTCATTCTTCATTGGTGGAGCTTTCTTCGTTGGGAGAGCATTTTTCTCTAGAGAAATTTATTTCTCCAAAACTCTCTCCCCTACCAAGTACCACCAAAATTAAAATTCCAAGATAAAATAATAGATTATGTTATCTATTATTTAATTGTTGACAGAAAATTCAAAATGGATAAGTTGGATTAATTAAATGTCAAAGGAGTTGGCACATTTATTAGCATGTGCATTGGGATAATAAAGGTGGAGGAGGTCAAGAGACTCTACCTCATTTATGAGGGAGCTGAGAGGATTTCCTATCCCACCATTATTAGGGGGTTTAGTCCAGTGTGGTCCCCACACCATAACCTTTCGTGGGAGGTTAGGTTTAGGTGGGCCCCACCACCAAAACCTCTCATGGGAGATTAAGGTGTGGTGTTCCCCACCTCCAACTTCCACATGTGTGGTTATAATAGGTAAAATAAAATAAAACGTGTGTTTATTTTATTTTATTATTTCCATTTAAAACCGAAATACTAACTTTCAACCTCAACCAACTGCCGTTGAGGTGAAAGTATTATGAAGTGAATACTGGGGCTGCGTGTTCAATGGTGTCCCCTGATTTCATTTTTGAGCACCAATTCAAATGTTAGAAAAAACCGCTGATATGTTTTCTGAACGTACCCAAAGAAAAATTCAGAAATTGATTATGGAAACACCGGGCCTCAGAATCACACGCTGCTAATTTTCACGTTCTCATAAAATTACCATTTAATTAAAAAAATTACATGGATATTTCTGGTCATTAAATTATCCCCACCTCAGGTCTCTACGTCCATATAAGCCACAACTCATTCTAAGGGATCAAGTAGGGGTACTGAGCATGCATCTAAGCCTCCCGCTCCCATATGCTATTTTGGGGGTTCCCGTGCTGCCATAAAATGGTCACTAGAGGTATCGACTGTCCATGACGGACCCTCTCCGGTCGATCCTCAATCTCTACTGGAACCTCCGTAAAAGCACCCCATCATCAACGTCCTGCTTTCCATGGTCAATGATATGATAAGTGTCATGCACATATCTCATCAGTTGGGATACATGGATGATTTCATGCACCCGGTGCATCTGAGATGGAAAAGCTAAGTGGTATGCCACCTCGCTAACTCTGATGATGACTTGAAAATATCCGATGAATCTCAGAGATAACTAGTCGGCTCAGCCAAATCTTCATAGACCTCATTGAGATGAGACCCTTAAAAGACATGGCCTCCATCCTAAAACTACAGAGGTCTTCGTATCCTATTGGCATACAACTTCTGCCTACACTGTGCAATCTTTATCTCTTCCTGGATGATCATCACCTTCTCTTGGGTTGCCCATAATATCTCTGGTCCCACTAGTGCTGACTCCCCTAGGTCAGTCCAGCACAAGGGTGATCTGCAGGGTCTCCCATATAACGCCTCAAAAGGTTCCATCCCTATGGTGAAGTGTTAGATGTTTTTGTACGAAAACTCCAACAAAGTCATGTGATACTCTCAGATGCTAATGATGTTGAGAAAACAAGCATAGATCATGTCTTCAAGGGTATGAATTGTCGGCTCAGTCTGACTATCCATCTGCGGATGGATGGTGGTTCTCAAAATAAATTTCATTCCAAAATCCTCCTACTACCCCTTCCATAACTGGGAAGTAAAATGTGTGTCATGATCGAAGACAGTCATCAATGCTACTCCAAGTAGCCACACAATCACCTGCACATAGTGGTGTTCCATTCACTCTAGTGAACCATGTTATATGATTGGTAGAAAGTGGGCCAACATGGAGAGTCGGTCAATGATCACCCAAATTGAGTCATGACCACCAGATATAATTGGAAGTCCTATGATGTAGTCTATCGATATCTCATCCCACATTTACTCTGGGACCTCTAAAGGTTGAATCAAGCAGGATGGTACTTGATGATCTGCCTTCACATTCTGACAAGTAAGGCATCGAGAGACAAACTCTTTCTTCATTCCCGGCCACCAGTACGTTCTTCGGAGGTCCTGATACATCTTTTCTACTCTTGCATGTACCAGTAGAGGGGATGTGTGGAACTTCGTCAAAACTACTTCCTAAAATGACACTGGTACTATGGTACATTCTCTAAAGAGGATGGCGTGCTCCCCACCTTCATAAAATCAATCAGGTTCCTATCCTATTGATATCTGATCACGTTATGCCTCACAGTCAGCATCCCCATTTTGTGCCTCCCTGATTCACTGATGAAGTGGGGGAGTAACTCTAAGAAACTGAACAAAGGATGGTCCATCTCTCTCTACAAAGGATATCTGTAAAGAAGCCATATAATTTTTCACCTCTCAGAGAAACTGTATACTAGATCTCCGGTTGAGTGCATCTGCAACAATGTTCCCCTTCCCAGGAGTATAGACTATCTCAAATTCATAGTCCTGGAGGAACTCCAGACAACGTCGCTGTCTCGGGATCCGGGCATTATGAGAGATGATATACATGAGACTCTTGTGATAACAGTAAATGGTAAAATGATCTCCCATGAGATAGTTTCGCAAGATCATCAAGATGAAGACCAATGATGCAAACTCCAGGTCACTGTTAGCATAGTTATGATAATTATATCTCAGCTATGGTGAACCATATGCGATCATTTCTTGCTCCTACATCAGGACACAACCGATTCTGGTCCCTGATGTGTTGTAGTAAACTACATTCCCTACTCCTTCCACTGGAAGCATCAAGATTGTGGCACTGTTCATCATTTTCCTTAGCTCGTGAAAACTCTACTGGAATTTCTCCATCCAAACGAAGGGTTTCTCGTTCTTCATCAATGCTGGTAGTGGAGTTTCAACTCTAGAGAAATATGGCACGAATCTCTGGTAGTATCTAGCTAAACCCAAGAAACTCCATTATTCTGTCACACTCTTGGGTGGCTCCCAAGAAAGTACAACCTCAATCTTCGCTGGATCCACTGCAACTCCACCCTTTGAGATGACATGACCCAGAAATTGAACCTCTCGGATCCAGAACTGGCACTTCGAGAGCTTACTATAAAGCAGGTACTCTCAAATTGTTCCATGTACTACCTGCAAGTAATATGCTTTCTCTTCCTCAGTAGTCGGGTCGGTCGAAATGTCGTCGATGAAGAATATGAAAAAGAAATTAAGGTACGTCTGAATGATCTTGTTCTTGAGTCCCATTAAGACTGCTTGAGTGTTGGATAAGACGAATGGCATAACCAAGAAATCGTAGTGTATGTAATGACATCTGAAAGTCGTCTTCTGCACATCCTCGTCAAGAACTCTGAGCTGGTGATAGCCTGATCCAAGGTCTATCTTTGAGAACCATAGTTCTCCCATCAGCTAACCGAAGAGGTCATCAATCCTCGGGAGTGGGTACTTTTTCATCACGGTCTCCTGGTTCAGGCATCTATAGTCAACATAAAACCTCAAGCTCCAATCCACTTTTTGGTGAATAGAATCAGGGATGCCCAAGGATAAACACTAAGCCAGATGAATCCCTTCTCCTACAAGACATCTAGTTATATCCACAGCTCTCGAAGCTTCGTGGGAGACATCCGATATGCTGGTGTAGATTTTTTTGTCATCCCAGGGTACATGTCAATGTAAACTTCCACCTCTCTTTGAGGAGGTAGAGCTATGACATCATCTGGGAAATCATCTGTGTACTAGTCCACCAATAGAGGGTAGCTCGAACTCTCCACTTCAACCTCTCCAAGGTTAAGGCTAGCCAACTGATGTGTAATCAGCTACACACTCCTCCGGGTAAGTCCCTCATGTAATGCAAGGGCTCCCTTCACACCGGTGAAGGTAAAACTGGCACCATCCGTGAATACAAACCACACATTGCACCCAATATAGTCAATCTGAGCATGAACTATAGATTCCAAGTCCATACCCATGATGACGTCGTAAGGCCTCGACACTACTACTACAAGATCCCAGTTGAAGCTCTTGCCTACTACAGTAAGATCACATTGCTAGAACCCATGCGTAATCATTGAATATTCTCCTTTAAGAGTCTCTAGCCCTAAGGATCAATCCAATAGCTCTGTCATATTCTCCAAGATTTGAACGAGGGTAGTGTAAATAAAAGAGTGACTGGAACTTTTTTCTATAAGTGCTGAAGCTATGGTGGAGTAGACACAGATCGTATCTTGAATCATCTCCAGAGGGCCATGATCGTAAGCCTCAGGTGCCTAGAGCTGATCTCTCCCCAATCCACCTACTCCCTACGATCAGGGTGGACCTCATGGTGGTGGTGGCGGTAATACCTTGAAATTTCGTCCACCACCAGCTGCACGACCAACTCCTCTACCACGTCCGCCTGCTCCCTACAGACTGCCTCGATCAAATATTTTTCTCTAACTGGGCAGTCCTTCGACCATCTTCGGATCATCTGTATGGTGGTTCAGAACATCACGAGCCTTGTGACCCTGCCCGATGGATGAGTAACACTGCCCGCTCCCGGAATGTCTTTCTCCGCTTCGGGTTCCCCGCACAACATATCCTGAGTCATGCGGTCATCCAACAATAGGTCTGGTCATCTTGGATCTTTTCGACATCTGTCTGCTGCCTTCTGTAGAAGAATCCACTACGTGTTGATAGGTTGTGGATCTTGTTGTTGGATACTTCTCATAAAGGAAACTCTCCCCTAGGAGGGCTCTCTCTACCACACCTGTCTGCATCGTGGTGCTGAGTGAGATCATCAGTGCTCTGATCTCCCGTTTGATCCCCTTCTCGAAGGTCCGAGCACCGAAGAATACATCCACACCATATCAGTGGAGTAGAATGAGAGCTCTATGATCCTATTTGATTACTGATCTACAGTCATGCTCCCCTGATGCTGATGAAGTAGCTCCTGTATGCGCCCTGCGCAAAGAGTCGTTAGAACAAACTCTACCCGAAACATGCTCTAAAAATCTGCCCAGAGGAGCGCCACCTCATCATGAACATGGAGCATCAAGCTCCACTATCCACCCACTTCTTCCTGTAGAAGGCTACTGGCAAGGATCACCATGAAATTGACTGGTGTCCCTACCAGTGAGAATACTATCGCCATAGCCTCCAGCCAATCCTCAGCAGCATGTGGGTCCGTCTCCCCCCTGAACCTGGGTGGACTATGGAGCTAGAACTCATGAAATGTGCTCAAGCGGTGTGCATCGTCTACTACTAAGGCTTGTAGAATCAGTGGCCCAAGGGGAGTGGTACCACTGGTCCCTCCGTTGGAAAAGGGCCCTACAGCTAGGACTCGTCGCTCGGTGGGCCATCAGTGCATACAACTCTCGTAACTCTAGCAGGATGTCTGTGTAGAGTCATCTTGAAAAGAGGAACCACATCAAAAAAAACTTTTGAAAACACACACTCAATCAGTGTTTTATGCACTAAGATTGATATCAGATGTTAGGGTCCTGGTGTATGGATACATCAGCTGCCACATCAACACTGGACTCCCTAAAATAAGAACCACACTCATTAAACATAAAACTATTACTTCATAGAAATATAATATTAGATTCCATAGTTCTATTGAAGATATGACTCCTATGATATGAATTTTTCATGACCCATCCCCCGGGGCCCATACCGTGACTACCCCAATCCTTCCTTTCATAGGCCAGGGGATGGCGACTAGAACTAAAGGCGTAATTCCATAAATCATGGAGGGAATTTCCTTTATAAACTACATACACACAAAATAGATCATAAATATAGATACAAAAAACTAGATAAAATTGTATAATAAAAGAGTGATGGAAGTAAAAGGGGCCGAAAATAGAATCCCAACTGTAATGAACAAGAAACTGAAAGTACAACTAAAGAAAAGAAAAACTGTTGTTGGTTCATCCTTCGGGATTCCTACATGAATGGTAGGTACATATATCCTCCGTAGTACTCCACGTCTACCAGTCTTCACCATGTACCGACTCTTCGTAAGGTCCACATCTGGGTACCGTCCTGTCATGGTACTCTCAGCCTCAGCCAGAACCGTCCGTCGTCTGCATCCAAAACTACAAGGTGAGGGCATAGAATGTGCAAGGGTGAGTATAACGATACTCAGAATGGACCCTAAGACCATCAAGGACCCAAAAAATCTGTAAAGAATAAAATACAATGTATGAAATCAATAGATATCCATACTTAGTTATTTTCCCATTCATATACCTATGTTATCAAGTGATCTATCTGAATCATGAGGAAAAAACTGAAAAATCTATCTAAGCTCAACCATGATTTTATTCAAATTATTGAAACCTCAGATGCTGGAGAACACCTCCTCAATTGAGTACAGTGGGACTGATGCATCACATAGATGTACTTCCCACTAACCCTGGACTGCTGAGGTACTCCTCCTGTCGAGTCCCATGGGTCTGCTGCAACACATAGAGGCGCTCCCCACCATCGGTCTACCAATACAACCAGGCCCCCCTCGTAGCCTGTAGAGGTACTCCTCCTGTAGATTACCATGGGTCTACCATGTCATGACATGTGCTCATCCACCATGGGACTTCATCAATCACCAGGAGCTCCCCACTCGGCTAGTCGGGTCACTCCGAGTCAAATGGTCAGGAGTCGTCAAGTCTCAACCAACTATTATGTTTCCGTACAAAATCTTTCTCATATCAAGATGATCCAATACACAAGCTACTGGATGATTCTCAACTATAAAAAGGTCAATCAAAGAAGTATCCCAAGGGTCTGCAATTTCAAAGGATTTACAGTGCAACAGACGTCGTGTCAATAAGATTCCTGGTCTGTGAGTTATTATCCTTTTACTTATGTGGGACGATTTGATTCGTGAATGATCTGACCATACCATATCTCAACTATATCCCAAACTCTAGTGGGTTATACTGAAACAAACAAACATACTTCAATATTTCCATCATTGCAGACAGTTTTTCAAATGGACATTCAGTGCCAAAGATGTGGACAAATGAATATAAAGGGTCATAGTGGGCCTAGGTCTGGTCCGACCCGGTCGGACTGACCCGACCCGACCCAGTCTGGATAGGCCCATTGGGTTCAGCCCAACTCAATAGTCCTAGAATATAAGTCCACGAGGGCACAGACAGATCACGAGGGCACAGACCGGTCACGATTCGGCGCAAGGGCGGTTTGGCCTCGAGGGCACCGCTAGGGAGACTCAGCCTGGAGGGCACTGTGAAGGCGTGATCCAGTTTGGCCGAGGTTTCCGCGAGGGTGTGGGTTCAGGAGGCCAGTGGATGGCATGACCGAGGTGTCTTGAGAGGGTGCCATGAGGCTGGTTCTGCCAGGAGGCATGGGCGGCCAGGAGCCGGGGCGTGGCATGACCGAAGTAAGGCGCGGCTTGGGCCGGTTCGGCCGGTGGGTGGCGCGACCGGCGTGAGGTGCGGGTCAGAAGCTGGTGGGCGGGGCGGTTCAGCCCAGGGTGGCAAATGCCTGTTCAACCAAACCGCCAAAGCGTCGTGGGGGCATTATGGGTTGTGGAGGCCTTGGGTAACATAGTCATTTACTTCGTCGCATTCACCGTCTTCAATGTTGTGCTGAAGAGAAACACAAAGAAGAACTGTAGAGGGGGTTCAAGCCAAGATAGTTTGGTCCGCACCCTCCGCTTTTAGGGTGGAAAAAATCAGTTCATCAAAAACATAAACAATGAAAGATCATGGATGATATCATAAAAACATTAATTCCCATAATCCCTTATTAACAATATATTCCCCACCCACAAGGAAAAACATCCATGAATCAACATGATAATAAGTAGTTCTGCGTTCTTTATTTAAGAAGGAAAGAAACAAGGAAATACTATCATACATAAATAAAATCACTACCTTGTTCATTGTTCATCGACATTGGTGTGAGAAGACGGATGCCGACTTAATGTAGAAAAATCCATCCTACGTCAAAGGAGTCCGAGGTAGAAGGTCGAATGAGGTCGTTCTTCATCGGTGGAGCGTTCTTCATCATGAGAGAATTATTTTTCAGAGGACTTTATTTCTCCCTAGAAATCTCCTCTCCCATGATCCAACAAAATGAAAATTCCATGCCAAAAAATAATATATTTTTTTATCTATTATTTAATTGTTGAAATTAAATTCAAAATGGTTAAGTTGGATTAATTAAATGTTAGAGGAGTTGGCACATTTATTGGCATGCGCATTGGCACAACCAAGGAGGAGGAGGTCAAGTGACTCTCCCTCATTTTCCAGGGAGTTGAGAGGTTTTCCTATCCCCCCATTATTATGGGGGATTTGTCCCGGGTGGTCCCCACACTGTAACATCTCATGGGAGGATAGGTTCTGGTGGGCCCCACCACTATAACCTCTCATGGGAGGTTATGTTGTGGTGGTCCCCACCTCCAAAATCCACTTGTCTGGTTATAATAGATAAAATAAAATAAAACATGTATTTATTTTATTTTATTATTTCCATGGAAAACCCAAAAACTATCTTCCACCCTCGACCAGCTTCCTTCGAGGTGAATGTCTTCTTAAATGAATATCGGTGCTGTGAGTTCAACGGTGCCCTCAAGATTCAATTTCGAATAGAAGTTCAAAATATAGGGCAACCCACTTGTACTTTTAATGAATGTACTAGAACAAAACATTAGAAACTGATTCTGGGCACACCGGGGCTCGGAATCACACACCGTCAATTTTCGAAGACTCTTAAAATTCCCATTTAATTAAAACAAATTACATGGAAATTCTAGGTCTTTACAAAAATCCCACTACAACATGGTATACATTGGTAATACAGAATTTGATCATGATAATGAAAGAGAAATAATTGATATTTTAAATCCAAAAATCTTATTAGATCTTATATGAGATCATGGTAGACTCATCGACATTAATCACAATAACAAAAACCTCATGGAAAAGTTTTTTCCATTCAAAAAATAATGCATGAAAGTGGAAACATTAATTTGGAGGATATTATTTGATTTCAAGGAATATTATAATGAATTATACTTTAAACCACATATATTTAATTATACCTCTACAACAGAATACGATTATCTTATACGTGGAGACCGTGATGATTTTTTCAAGGTTTCAACTTCCCTCCATAGTAATAATCATGAATATAAAATAGAAGAAAATATTTAAAATAAATAATCTTATTCATAGATAATTGAAAATGTGATAAGGAACTAAATTTCAATTTGTATTATTTAGTATAGATGATTCCTTGTTATTTGGTGAATGTCACAACCATGGGATTGATAAATACTAAGAGCGATTA